>JBANSL010000002.1:78327518-78635018 GCA_037127255.1 Persicaria tinctoria | reverse complement strand
TGCCTCCGCTTTGATCGATAGTCGGAAACCTCCTTCCCTCACTCTCCATGTTGCGGTTGAGTACATCGGCGGCGACGATGTCCAGTGGGAGGTCGGGCGGAGTTTGCTTACCCCCAAAATCCTCACACGCGCAGGAGGAGTGAAGAATGATGATTTCAGCGGGTCCCACTATAATTTACACCAAATTAAAAAAAACACTTTTAATCATCACCATCCATTTTTCCTCCATCAATGGTTCAGATTTGTGCACAAGATACACTCTAAGGGGTGTGCACAAGGGAACCATTCCCTATATATATATATATATATATATATATATATATATATATATATATATATATGCGGGATGGGAGATTTGCGGGATTGAGACGGGTCGTCCCGTCCCGTATAATTTTTGCAGGACGGGACCGGAATGGGATTTACTATTTTTTTCGAAATCCCACCGGGATCAGGACGGGACCGGGATTTGTGGGATTTGTGCCCACCCCTAATGAAAACCATTCCTAAAGCCACCTTCACATCTCCATCGAGCATCGCCTTTTAGCTCTAACACAAAATCTAAGGTAACATCCACCTCCTTAGTCATCCACTTTTTTTTTCCCACCTCCACGGGAATCCATGATGTTACTCATCCTAAACACAATTACAAATTCAAATTCATACTCAAACTACTCCAAGATCATGAAGTTCAAACAAAGTAGTACATGAAGTTGAAATTAACATAAAGTCTTCCAACAAAGATCGAATAAAGTACTTGATGGAACTAAAATATGTGAAATAGTCTTACAAACAAGAACAAAGTAGTACATGAAGTTGAAATTAACATAAAGCCTTACAACCAAGATCGATCAAAGTACTTGATGGAATTGAAACATGTGAAATAGTCTTACAAACAAGAACAAAGTAGTACATGAAGTTGAAATTAACATAAAGTCTTACATCTGAAACAAAGTACAACATGGAAATCGAACATCAATTATTAAGCACCCGAAACCCAATTGTGAAAAGAAGTGTGACCTAAATTATCCCTAAAATTAGTCCACTCATCCGATACAGCAATGTCAGTGATGAATTGTGCCGACTCTTCATTCCCACCACTCTCTTCCTCGTCGTTAGAAGTTTCTTCCTCCCTAACTTCGTACTCATCCTCATCTTCTTCAAACATTAGGCCCAGTGTAACATCAGTTGGCATGTGTTTGTGAATAATATTGTGCAGTACGTAATGCACATAATGTAACAATGCGACCTTGTGTTTGTAATGGATAGAATGAGCGACTTCACAGAATATCGTATCTTCCTTTCAATAGCCCCAAAGTTCTCTCCACGACATTCCTAGCCTTTGCATGTTTCATGTTGAAATACTCCTTCGGTTTTTCCGGTTGATAGTTACCCCATTCTCGAAGATGATAATTATGACCTCTATGTGGAGCTAAAAACCCTTCACAATTTGTGTACCCATCATACCAAGGAGTAACATCCTAACCAAGGTAATTTTATAATTAGTATGTTTTTCTTTCACAAAGGACTTAAGTATTAGTGTAGTACTTTTATGGTTACCTTTTGGGACTTTCAAACCATTTGGTCTAGATATAGCACCACGAAGGACACGACCATTATGTGTTGAACCTTCCTAACTAGGCAATATGTAGATGAACTCCATATTGGGTGTACACAAACCCAATAAATTCATCGCTAGGTCCCCTTTCTAGTTCGATAGCTTAATCTGTGGGTATTTGGCACATGAACATTAATGTGTGTTCCATCTATAGCTCCTAGAGAATTCTACATGAAAAGATAAGATGACTACGTTATTGATAACTTTGAAGATTATACTTTATGTAACTTAGCAATTTAATAAGTATTTTGTTCCATTTACCTTGAAAAGTTCTCATCTACCATCTTGATCACAATCCTCGGGTATGGGTGTAGGCTACTTGAGCAAGTGAAGATGCAACTTTAAAACTGCAAGAATACAAAGACTGAAGTGTCTACATACTCATTCTCTCACCATTCTGATGTCCACTAAAGTAACCATGTTTTTATGCATATTTTAGCTCCTTACTATATCATTTTATATATTCTGGGTTGGGAATATAGAGAGTTTGTGTAGTATAAGTTTATTTTCCAGAAATAGAGGTCTACACAAGTTTATGTTTAATATTGCAGAATTTGGAGTCATTCTGGAACGAAACCAAAAAGAGAAGACAAAGACAGGATTCTACTCGAAGTCGGCTAGGACCACTCGATGTCGACTACAGAGGAGAGCAGATCAAGACGAGGACAGAAGATGCAACCACTCGAGCACGAGTTGTACTCAACGTTGAGTACACTTACTCGACGTCGACTAGACCTGGACGACCACCCGAGCTCGAGAAGAGAAGACTACTCGAGATGACGAAGAGAAGCCGAGATCGAGGAACCTACTCGACGTCGACTAGAACTGGTCGACGTCGACTACACCGTTTTTGGGTCGTGAGTTCGTTGGGCCAATCCGAGGCTATGTGGATTACTTGGGCATGAAGCAAGACCGGATCCATCCGATTCCATCAAGATCTGTCTATGGAAAAGAGGATTTATCCAGCACATGAAGATTTAGATATTTTCCTTTTTAGATTAATGTTTCTTTTATCCAAATTTATATCTTTAGGAATAGATAGATTTCCTAACCTTGATTAGCAAGGATTAAGGCTTATAAATAAAGCCCATGGGGCTAGTTTTTATTTATTCCAATTTAGAGAGGAGAGAAGAGGTAGCGAGTTAGGAGAGAGAGAGAGGCCGAGTGGAGCAAGGAAGTGAAAGTTGTTTGGCTTTGTTCGGTTTGTACTTTCTATTATTTTATTAATGCAATTTAGTTATTTCCCTTTTATCGATGTTTGCTATGATGATGAGGGAATAGTCCACCTACTTCTAGGGTCGGGGTGAGCCCGACGATAGCCATGCATGTTTAAGGTGAAGATTTGACCTTTATTGTGCTTTGATCATCCACTGCCTTTTATATGCTTATTACCTATTTAATAGAGATTCAGGTTAACAACTTGCATTATAAACATAAAATAGGTAGATACAATTAGGGTTTCTTGAAAGAGTTGTCTAATTGTTGGAAAAGGCGAATGCTTATTCGTTTGATGTCATTGCATTATTATTTCTCTTTATTTTGCCTTATGCATGTTTGGTTATCGTTTTTGCAAACCCCGGTCTTGGAAGTTTTCTTTTACATTGTTTATTTCGAAATTTGCAATTCGTTTCGTTACTGTTCTCTACTCGATTTCGACCAACCCTGGTAGACGTCGACTACTAATATTCGATCGAGCATGATTGCTGCTTGTTTGTGTCTCTGTAGGTACTCGAGATCGACCAGACCTACTCGAAGTCGACCACCTAGCCGATGTTGACTACACTAGTGACCCGTACTTGCTCGAATTTGACCGTGCCCGACCCTTGTCGACTACACCTAGTTGAGGTAGAGTACTTCTGTGGTCGATCACCGTTCGTGAGATTCGGCCGCTGCCTGAGATCCGCTGACACGCTTCCTCGATGATCGATCCTGACATTCTGTTGCTACAGCGGGAGGAAGTCTTGTAATTATTTGCGTGGGCACAGTCTGGTTTGATATATATTTATATTTATTAAACTCGATTTCTTTCCTACAACAAATTGGCGCCGTTGCCGGGGAAGCAATCATTCACGCTATAGGTAGTTAGATCTCATGTTTTCCTTGAGTTTTCTTTTGTAGGTGTATGTGCCGTTCTGGTCAACCGCTTGAGTTTGACGCCTTAGACGACCCGGAACGCCTTATACTTATCCACTTTAGATTGAAAAGGATCATGGTGACTGCCGAAACACAAGCTGATATGATCGAGAGGCTTCAGATGGAGCTAGCAGCCAACAATGCTGCTCTCGCCGCTGAGAGAGCACACGCTGAGCGTGAAGATGAACAAAGGAGGCAGGCGGAGGCTCAGCTTGCCCTATATCCAACCACCGCTAAGGACTACATGCACCCGACTCTTGTCGTGCCTAAATCGGCTATTCTAGTCCCTGCTAATGACTTTGAAATTTGCACTCCCTAGCTTCCTTAGTGAAATTAAAAATAATGCTTTTGAAGGGAGATTTATTGAATGCCCTTTAGCTCATATTACTACTTTCGCTTATATGTGCCAAACTATGGCTGAAGGTGCTACTCTTGAATATGTAAGAATGAAAGCTTTTCGTTGGTCTCTTGCAGGTCCAGCATTAAAGTGGCTAGAAGGACTGCCAGCGCGATCCCTCACAACATGGGCAGAGGTTAGGAATGCGTTCCTCAACAAGTTCTTTCCTCCCACCAAGACAGCGCTCCTCAAACAAAAGATTACAGCTTTCAAACAAAAGCATGGGGAACCGCTAGCACGAGCATGAGATCGATACAAGGACCTACTACGATCATGCCCTACTCATGGGCAGCCAGCATATGTCATTCAGGAGATCTTTTACAACTCTCTTGATCTAGCCAGCAAGGAAAGGATCAATCAATATACTCAATATGAGTATCTGACGCAAACACCAGCAGAGGCATGGGCATCTATCGAACAGCTCACCAACTTCGACAACACCTATGGGGCTCCTGCGAATTACGACGACAACAACTATGCCAGGCCATCCCCATCCATGCCCCTCTATGAGCCCTCTAAGGAGATTGATCCTGATGTCAAGGAGTAGTTCTACAAGGATCAGAATCGCAAGCTCCTCAAGCAAGTCAAGTTTCTTTCTGCTAGGGCTGATATACGAGCAAACGAGCTCGAGTAGTGGGTGTTCAAGCTTGGCTCGTTTACAAACGAGTCGGGCTCGAGATCGAGCCTCATTTTCTCGAGCCGAGCCGAGTTGAGCTCGAGCTACTCACAAAATGTAGATCTGTGATTCAAAATGAATGGAGTCCAAAAGGCAAAGCGGCTGACAGACTCTTTAGAAGAAGAGGTTAAATAAAACCTAGGGACAGAACTGTAATTTCACCTACGAAACGAGATATACGCCCTATTTACAAGGGGTTAAATAAAACTTATTTACATTGGGTTAAATAAAACATAGGGGGAGAGCTATAAATTCACCCATAAAATGAGCTATACGAGCTACTCGAGCCGAGCTCGAGCTCAGAATTCTGCTCAAGCTTGACTCATATTTAATTCGAGCGAGCCCGAGTCGAGCTTTTTCCGAGCCGAGCCCGAGCCGATCTCGAGCTACTCGGCTCAAGTAACAGCCCTACTTTCTGCCAACCAACCTTGCATTGAATGCGGTTCACAGCGGCACACCACTCCAGAGTGCCCACATACAGAGCAAGTCAGATTGGCAGAAACTCATGATGAGGTAGCTTACGCAGGGGGTATCAATCGGTATATGGGGGAACAAAGGTTCTATAAACCACAATGGAATCAAGGTGTTCCTAGGAACCCTCCATCATACAGAGCTCCAGGACATCCAGAGAGGGACCAGCGCAAAGATGATCTACATATGGTTCTAGACGAGATGAGGAGGAATCAAGCTAAGCATGAGCAGTCTACCACCGCCATTCAATCTCAGCTCCAGGCTCAGTCATCTCAACTTCAGGGTCTCAACACAAGATTTGGGGAGATGGACATCTGGAAAAAGAACATAAAGACTCAAGTGGGTCAACTCGCAGCACAGATCCCAATACCATCCGGAAAGCTCCGTGGGCACACAGATCCAAATCCTAAGGGGCAATCCGGACACGTCGCCGCTGTAAAACTACAGAGCGGGCACCAATTACACGAGCCAGAGATCGAAGCAAAGAAGGGCGAAGCTGAGAATCTACTCGATGTCGACCAGCAGCTAATCGACATCAACCAGAAACAACTCGACGTCGACAATACCCTACTCGACGTCGACCAGCCACGCAACGGAGAAGTTTCTGCTCGACAACAGCACTCGATGTCGACTACTGTACTCGATGTCGGGGACACCCCAGCCGACGTCGACCACTCTGCACCACCTTCGACGATCGATTCTACTCCAAAACCGAGAAAGACGCTCCCTTTCCCTTCCAAAGCGCTGAAAGATCCCACTGCATGTAAGTTTAAACGCTTTGTTAAGATACTTCAGGAACTAAATGTTTCAATTCCTTTTACAGAAGCTTTTCAAGAGATGCTTGCATATGTCAAGTTCCTCAAGGAGATCCTTAGCAACAAGCGATCAATCACAGAAATAGCCAGCGACTGCAAAAGGATGGATTTCCCTGAGAAGAGACCTGACCCTGGTAAGTTTTCTATTACTTTCGTATTTGGACAATATAGATATGAGGCACTGTGTGATCTAGGTGCAAGCGTGAGCATCATGCCCTAATCAATCTCGTCAAAGGTAAAGATAGGAGCACTAGAGCCTGTGGATGTCAAGCTATACGTGGCAAACAATACAGTGGTCATCCCTACAGGTATGGTTGATAATGTCCCTGTCCAGGTTGGTAAGTTCTACATTCCCGCAGATTTCCTTGTTATAGATTGTGCGGAAGATCCTGCTTGCCATATTATTCTTGGTAGACCTTTTCTAGCTACTGCAGATGCCAACATCAGCGTCAAGAAGCGATTGCTCACCTTCACGATAGGTAACGAGGTCTTAGATTTCTCTTTTGGACCCCCAAAAGAGGAAGTTCCATGGCTGGAGGTGAAAAGCATAGGTAACCACGGGGACGAGCACACAACAACGGAGGAAATTAGCGCCAAAAGTCCACTCGACTTCGACGAGATCTGGTTGACATCGACCACCCAACTCGACGTCGAGTACCACCACTCGACATCGGCTTCCTCTGACGAGCTCCAGACCTACCAAGAGCCTAGTTATTGGGTCCTTGTACTCGATGTCGACCACTTCTACTCGACTTCGACTAACCCTCGGCCTGAAGATTGCTGTTTTGGGCACGAAAAGGTAAGATCAGGTACAATCCCTACTCCTCCTCTGTCCATTAATAAAAATAAAAAGATTTTTAGAGGAGACAAGGGCCCGTGGCGAGCTAACCTGCGCAGGACTAGGACTGGAAAGAAGAAGAATGAAGGCAAAGGATTCTATGCAAACAACAACCTATCAGTGGAGCTTGCATACTACAATCAGGACCTAGATGATCCAAGCAAAGGGCCAGGCACAAGAGGGCCCCACATTGAAGGTTCATAAGCACAAGCGGAGAAGTCAGCCTAGCGACTCTAAAATCTAGAGCATGTAGATAAAACTTTTAAAATTTTCTTTTAGGACACTAAAACTTTTGGTTTTGGTTTTTGAATACTTCATGTGGAAAGTCTTGTCTTCGTGCGAAAACTAACAATTTTCAGGTCAAGAAGCGTACAGGATCGCGAAGTGGGGAAGACGAAGTCCCTGACAAAGTAGTCGAAATCGACTAAGGCCAGGTCGATATCGACCACGAGAAGGGTTGAGCACACAAATCTCCTTGGCGTCGAGTAGGGCGCCACTCGACGTCGACCACCCAGAAGGTGCCCTCGACTTCAACTTCCACTCGGCGCTGCAACTGTACTCGACGTCGACCACCGCTACTCGACGTCGACTACCTCATTTCACTCGACGACCCCTGTTTTGACTCCTCGACGCATTATTCGGTGAGATCCTTCTTTTACCTTTGTTTTATATTAAATTATATAGTGGGGACAATTTCGATCAAAAAAAAAATATAGTGGGGACAATGTATATTCTAAGTATGGGGTGGGGGAAAGCTCTTTATCATTATTTTCTTGATTTTGGTTTTACATGGTGAATTTTTGGTCAATTTTTAATTTTTTATGCTTAATTGCTAAACCCAAAATTTGTTTTATGAGACATCTCCCAAAGCTTGTAAATTGTTTACATAAATAGTGTCATGGAAGCTTATATTGAACTCGGCGATGCAAAATTAGATTCATTAGAGATATAGCATGAAATTGCCTAGTAAAGGAAAATCACAATGAAGTGCATATTTTTATAAAAACCATGAAATGAGGTAAAATTTGAAATTGCTTTTGACATGTTGCATGATAAGGGGATGAAGGACTTTATATTTTCCATATATGCTCATATTGTTATATACTATCCTTACCTATGCTTATGCATCACAAAAGCCATATTATGCCTTATTTTATACATTGCTCCACATGTTCTAAATATTGTCATTCTTTACCTTATTTCCTATCCAGGGATTATGTTGAGAATGATGTCACATTATGGAGATATTATATGGTGTTTGTGTTGTTATTATTATTATTGGAGTTTGGCAGGAAATTGAAAAAATATATAGAAAATTTAATGAGTGAATGAAAATCCGGTCACCTCAGGAGATAAAGGTAGATCGATCCTGCCTGCATCGAGATAATAGTTCCGCGGGATGGGACACTAATGTAAGGAGTCCAAAGCACTAAGTATCTGGGGCCATTCATGACACTCATGTTTGCGACTCGCGAGAAGGCAGTGCTGCGGTTAAAGAGGTAAAAGCATAATATTGAAAAAAAAAAAAAGCAATGAGCGATTGAGCGAAATGTGAGAAATCAAAGGAAGAAGGAATGTGGTACAAAAAGTTTGGAAATTACTCCATTTCCTCGGATTTAACACCACATGGCCAAAAATTGCCCACATTTAGCCTTTTACCCATCTACTCCTTTTGAGCTTAATTAAAGTCCTCTTGATTATTATTGCTTTGTCACTTATGGATTGTTTTTTGCATAAGCCTCCTTTTGTGAGTAGATGTTGCTTTTATTGCACATGTATGGATTTGTGGCATTAGTATCTTTTCAAGGATGGTAATTGATTGCAGGGACATATAAGAATGAATCTATAATGTTGAGAGTTTTGAATTCTTCCCCTGAATGACCATCCAAGTTATTCCTTGGGGACAAGCAAGCTTAAGTATGGGGTGATTTGATGTCCAATAAAGTAACCATGTTTTTATGCACATTTTAGCTCCTTATTCTATCATTTTATATATTCTGGGTTGGTAATATAGCGAGTTTGTGTAGTATAAGTTTATTTGCCAAAAATAGAGGTCTGCACGAGTTTATGTTTAATATTGCAGAATTTGGAGCCATTCCGGGACAAAACCAAAAAGAGAAGACAAAGACAGGATTCTACTCGAAGTCGATTAGGACCACTCGATGTCGACTACAGAGGAGAGCAGATCAAGACGAGGACAGAAGACGCAACCACTCGAGCACGAGCTGTACTCGACGTCGAGTACACTTACTTGACGCTGACTAGACATGGACGACCACCCGAGCTCGAGAAGAGAAGACTACTCGAGATGACGAAGAGAAGCTGAGATCGAGGAACCTACTCGACGTCGAGTAGAACTGGTCGGCGTCAACTACACCGTTTTTGGGTTGCGAGTTCGTTGGGTCAATCCGAGGATGTGTGGATTACTTAGGCACAAAGCAAGACATGATCCATCTGATACCATCAAGATCTATCTATGGAAAAGAGGATTTATCCACCACAGATTCCTTACAAAGTAATTTGCAATTGACCTATTCTTTTGATGATGAGCAAAAATGTGAATAGAAACATTGCAACTATTTTTAAATTAATAAAGAAAACTAAAAAAGCAAAAATAAAACCTCCTCCAAGCACTACAGCCATGGTTCCTCCTAGAAATTGGTCTGAGGCCACATTTGTTTTTTTTTTTTCGTTTTCTTTATTAATTGAGAATTAATTTTTTTTTAAAAAAAAAAAGCGCAGTGTAAAACCACGTTTTTTCATTATTTTTTCCCACCTTCCGAATTGAAAATTTGTGGATAAAACGCGGTCTAAGACTACATTTTTCTGATATACATGACAAAAATGAATATTTTTATAAATAGTTTGAAAATGATAATATTTGTTAAATAATTATTTTTTTATTGAATATGTTGGAAAAAAATTCCTGTAAAGGTCGTATAATTTTTAAAATAATACTTCCGTCAATTAAAACTTGTCATTTTAAAAATCTACACACTTATTAAGAAAACAATAAAAAAATTTATAGTTTTAATTATTACTCTACTTTTTTACTTTATCAAAAACTACAACTAACAACTATATAATCACTATAAGGGCAATTTCGTAAAGTAGATGACAAAATAACTAAAATGATAAGTTTTTTTTAACAAGATTTACTTCAGAAATGACAAAAAAAAAAATTTAACAACTATCATCACTACAAGGGCAATTTTGTTTTTACTAAATCCTACCGAGTTAGTATCCAATGATTTTAAAACAATAATAATATTGATAATGTCTTGGTGATATATAATATTGTGGTGATAATTTTTTAATATTATATTTTCATGGGTTGATGGTTGTAACCAATGATTGTCATGGGTCGGTGCTGAAAATGCAGTCTACGCAGGATGCCTTGTCAAAAACAAAATCAACGTAGACTGTATTTTCAGCACTTTTCACCCATGGGAAAACTCGTGGTAATATGTTACCACTATCTTCAAAGGTCGGGATATTTTAATTACATTTGAAAGTTGAGGATATATTTTTACCATACCCCCAAAGGTGGGGGTATTTTAATTAGTTTTCCCTAAAAAAAACATCATCGACAATTGTCACCAGAAAAAAAAATTAGTTATCACCAGAAAAACTATCACTAGAAAGAAATCAACTATCACGGGAAAAATTTATCAACAAAAGCTATCACTAGAGAAAAATAAAATCACTATCGCCGGGAAAAAATAATGTCAAAAAACAATTTTCACTAGAATAAATAATCAATTGTCATAAACAAATAGTATTCAACAACTATCACTAGAAGAAGAAGAAAATCAAATGTCACAAGAAAAATGTCACTATCAACTGTTAAAAAAACAATATAATCACACAATCCAGACTTCTGGAACTCAATAGCTGCCTAACTATTTCCAACGTCAACTCCTTGGAAAAATATCTTGGATGTCCGATTATCAACGGCAGAGTAACCAAAGAAACCTTCGAAGATATTATCTGTAAATCTAGAGAAGAACTAAGTAAATGGCGTGCTAACTCTCTATCTCAACAAGGTCGAGCTATTCTTATAAACTCAAATCTATCAGCCAAACCCCTATATACGATGCAAAGTTTCTTACTACCATCTTCAATTCATAAAGAACTTGATCAGATTAATAGAACATTTTTCTGGAATAAAGATCTGCAACATCGCCCGTTGATCAATTGGGATAGGGTCTGTAGATCAAAGAAATGCGGGGGCATGGGGATTAGAAAATCCAAAGAAATGAATGAAGCCCTACAAATGAAACTGTTATGGAAAACGCTGGCTGAGTCGGATAATGTTTGGGTCCAAATAATCAAATATAAATATCTCCAAGCGGATGATATTCTCCATTACAATAAAAGTGGTGCTGCCTCCTGGCAATGGGCGAAACTCACAACCCTAATTGACAAGTTCAAAAAGGGGCTTATTTGGTCGGTTGGCACCGGGACCGCTATCAAATTCTGGTGTGATAACTGGATTACAACATCTACTATTCAGTCTAGGGATGATTGTCCAAGCATTGATAACATCGATGATAAAGTCAGTGACTATATCCTGGGAGGTAAATGGTGGGTGGAGAAACTCTCTGCTGTTCTCCCACACAACATTGTAGAGGAAATCCTTGAGATTCCGCTCCCAGTTTCAAATTTTGTGGATAGATTATACTGGTGGCCGGACCGAGAGGGCTGGTTCACTACGTCAAGCGCATATAAATTGGTTTCCGCCGAAGCCTCAATACCCTTAGACAACAACTCCTGGATCTGGCGTCTCAACATCCCACCTAAGATAAAAAATTTCCTGTGGAAAATTTGTCAAAATGGTCTTCCTACATCCGCTAGGCTCGCCCAAAGGGGGGTCCCTATCCCCCCTACATGCAATTTTTGTAATTGCTCTATGGAAGATGATGTTCATCTGCTGTTCGAATGTCAATATTCGAGATCTCTCGTTCAATTCCAGGGGCACATAAACTCCACAATAGGCACACAAATCACTCTATCAAGGGATGTAAACCCAATCATGTCCTTAATTGGAAATAGCCTACCAAAGGCTGCTCTAGGTAAACTTGCTGTCGCTTGGTGGACGACGTGGTATATTCGAAACCAACATGTGTTTAGGCAGGTACCAATCCCTTCTAGGGACGCCGCTTTGAAACTTATTACTACACACGAGATAAATTGGAGTAACACTCATCAATATGATAGTACATTAGATGATAACAACACCTCTCGCTCACGAAGCGTCAGACAACCCGTAAAGAGAAACAAAGCTCGTCATATCAAGTGGCGCAAACCACCGACAGGTACATTCAAACTGAACTTTGACGGATGGACTCTCGCAGATAACCGTAGTACCGCTGGTGTGGTTATCAGGGATTGGAATGGATACCCAATACACATAGGCTATAAACAATTAGGCATTAAAAGTGCGCTTCAAGCTGAAGCCTTAGCACTCAAACTTGGGGTACAACTGTCCCTACAGCTACATATTGACAAAATCCATATTGAATGAGATTCCAGCATAATTATTAACCATCTCAACAACAAGGCCAAATGCCCATGGGAAATCGAACTCATCTTGTCTGACGTACAATTTCTTCTATCGACTATGAAAGAAATTTCTTTTATTCATGTACCCCGTCTCGGCAATAGAGTGGCTGATAAGGTTGCACACCTTAGCCACTCTGCCGGGGGTATTGATATTTGTAACAATTTCGGTCTTTCAGACCTCATCCGTAAGGATGCTTTCGGGTAGAGCGTGCTCACCCGAATTTTTTCCTAATCAAAAAATATATATATATATCATCATTAAAAAAATTCACTACCAACTAGACATGAACAAGGAACAAGGGTCGACCCGGACCCAATGGGTTTGGACCCGACAGGAACCCAAAGGGTCGACGACCCGGCGGGTTAGGGTCGATAAGGGTCAGGGTCTAGGCGGATTAAGGGTTAGAGTTAGGGTCATGCTCGACAGGCCAGATCATGAGTGAATAGAAAATTCAAGCTCTGTCCTTCTTCTTTTTATTGGGTAGAGGAATTCAACATTATAGAATGGTGAAGCCATCCGGAGAGATTCCAATTTCCAACTCTGTAGGAAATCACTCATCAAATACTCGTCGCTCCTTGCTCAACTGTAGTGGTAGAGCAACGTTTTAGTCAATGTGGTCAAATATGAAGCGAGAAGAGATTAAGATTCTTGCCCGAGAAGCTGAAAAGTCAAGTTTGCCTAAACGATTGAAAGAGAGAAGAGATGAGGATTCAAAAGAATGACCACTTAATCGTCATACACGGACGAGGACCTCGACGATGGTACAATTGTCGGGACCTCTGATGCAGAGCAAGACAAAGAGTTCTAGCATGGGATAAGGTAAGTGAGGATCAAATCGAATGTATAGAAGAACTATGTGAGCTTTGATATCTCTTCCCCGAGAGGATACATAGACATCTAGAAAACCAGTCAAAGCCCGACCTTCTTCCCTTTTTTTGTTAAACGTAAAAAACTTTTTTAAAAAATAAAATGACATGTCATGACTCAACGGGTCAAAGGGTCAACCCTTGACTCAGCGGGTCACCACAACCCGTCGACTTGTGGCTTGAAAGGGTCAGGGTTAGGGTCAGGGATATCCCAACCCTTCACCCGGCGAGTCGGACCCGTCGACCCAGCGGGTCTGACCTGTGCTCATGTCTACCACCAACTATCACAAAAAAAAAAAAAAAAAAAAACTTTCACCAACAATTGTTATTAAAAGTAAAGGTTTAACGAAATAGTTAATGTTGACTAGTCAAGATTAAAATTATAAATATCAACTATGGATATTTAATTTATTTACTTATTTTAAAAAGTGAATACTTAATTATGCCTTTTTTTTTTTAACAATCGATTAGCCATATATATAATATGAGTATGTTCAAATGTCACCACACGTTTTTCCTTTATTAGATTTCAAACTCATAAATTTTTTTGAGCTTTCTTCTCTTTATGAAACTACCATATTGATGTAAAATAAATTGTATTTTTCTAGAAGTGGATTGCAAAATGAAAAAGAAAATAAAAGGATTTTATAGGCTTTATTTCATTGGTTTCCAAATGTAGTATTGTCTAAAATACGTAGATATAGATTTTTCTTTTGATAAGGGTCAGACTTGATTTTTCGATAGGCTCACAAAGTCGACAAACGGTAAACCGTCAAAACATACCATGAAAATAGATTTGTTGAATATGAAGACTATGTTCACTCTAACTATTTCCCTTCTATTAAAAACCACCTAACTTCGATTTGAAATATTAAATCACTTTTACAATTTGACATAAATGAGAGAAAAAAGTTTGCTGCAGGTAGTGAATATATATAGCTAGTAAGCTAGATCGAGCTATGGTAGTTAATAGCAATGTTACTTGTTTTTTACACTATACCTTGTACACAATTCTTGGCCTTTGATCTAAATAAAATAGAGGGATACGATGGCGCCACGTGTCCTGTGAATTAAAAAAAAAAAGTTAAAAACTAATTTGAAATTCAGGATGGAGGAGCGTGAGCGCGTGATGTGTGGGTAAATAAAACCCTAAATTCCTAATTGCCTTCTCCTTCGTTGTTGTTGAACCGAGGAGCCGAAGAGAGCCAGGCGAGGCGGAGCACGAACTCTGGCGGATGACAGTGAGCCCATCCTTCATCTCAGAGATCCCTTCTCGTCCATTCCTAGCATGCCGATGGGGCTCGGTTCGTCATTCATCTTAAGCGCCTCTTTCCTCTCCAAACTCCGATTTGTTTCGCCTTCATCGTCTTCCTTGTTCCCGATGTTCCTCGTCCTGTTCCACCCCCATTTCCACCTCCACTTCCTCCTTTTCGACTCAGTGTTGGCCTCGTGGAGGAGATCCTTCGTCCCCCTCAGCACCCCTTCCAATTCGCCTTCGTCATCTCTGGTGTCCTCCTCCTGCAACACTGCTCGCGACGGTGGCTATTTCTGCCCAATCCCAACTGGATTTGGCCGGATCCGGTGGTTTTTTCCTCCTTCCCCTCAGATCTGGTAGCTTATGCTTCTTCGTGGATGCCGATGCGAGGTTTATGTTCGTTGATTTGTTCTAGATCTGTATCATTTGGATCTGGGTGGCAAAGGGCGGTGGCGATGGTGGGGCGGAGAAGCGGGATTTAGATGGCGAAATGGGATCTGATGGGGACGGGGACGGGGACGTCGAGGGTGAAGAGGAATGTGGCTTCGCTGACAAGGACCATACAGAGGTGGATAGCGGGGTTAGAGAAGGGAGCGGACATCGGCCACCGGGACCCTCGCTTGAGTTCGTCGGGGCTGTTTTCCGGGAGATCAAGCAACCGTGTATGTTCGAGTTCCGTGAGTTCTTTCCATTTGGGTCGGGATTAAGGGGTTTTTGTTTTACATATGAGAAATTGGTTGGAATTATTATTTGGTGAACTATGTGGAAAAATATATATATTTCACCGAATAATGGTATATCTTAATGTTCAACCTACAAGTGAATACAACTATTTCACCGAATAATAGTTGTAACTTGAGTTTGTTGTTTCTGTTCCCCGAAAAATATGTCCATTATACCGAATAATATTTGAAAAGTGATTGAATAAAAACTACGCAACATCTTAATGTTTTTCTTTGATGGCTTGTTATTCGGTGGTCTGGAGCTGCAAAAATATAAATTTCACTGAATAAAGACATACCACAATGATCAAACTACTAGTGAAAACCAACCATTCCACTGAATAATATTTCTGACCTGAGTGTTTTATTTTTGTTATCCGAAAAATGTAACTATTCTACCGAATAATGTTTCAAAATTGAATGATTAAAATTAACCGGTGTGGGTACACGTTAAAAACTAAAATTGATGGACAAGAAAAATAGTATTCGGTAATATGTAACAAATTATTATTCGGTAATATGTAACAAATTATTATTCGGTAATATGTAACAAATTATTCAGTACAATTAGGTAATTTTAATCCCCAATAATTAAAAAAAACGATAGGATAGACCCAATTTGGTGGATCCAATTTGATATGCAAAAACTCAATGTGATATGAAAAATGGTTCTGTAATAAAAAAAATGGGCAGTAGACCCCTCTCAAATGAAATGCACGCGCTACTCAGGAAGTAAGGAGGGAATAAGTGGTTTGTCTAGCGGGTCCCACCATTTTCATTAAAAGAAAAAAGAAAAAACCTCTTTTAATCTAGGCCATACATTCACTATAGATCAACGTTCCAGATTTGTGTACAAGGTACACCCTAAGGCTTGTGAACACCAGAACCACACCCTATATATATATATATATATATAGAGAGAGAGAGAGAGAGAGAGAGAGAGAATAGGTAACTTGTGCACACCCTTTAGGGTGTACCTTGTGCACGATTGTGGATCGTTGATCTAAAGAAAATAGAAGGCTAGGATGATGCCACGTCAATTGGGTGGTTTAAAAAAAAGTGAAAAAGAAGCCCAAACTCCACAAATTATAGGCGTGTAGCGCGTGTACAAGGAATTAAATAAAACCCTAGCAAATCTTCTTCATCTTCGTGGAGCATTGGAGCCCCAAAGGCGATTTGAAGGCGGAGTATGAAGATTCGATTTGCGGGGCGGTTGCAGTGCGGTGTTGGCGACGTTTATTCATCTTCGTGGAGCCCCAATTCCGGCGTCGGTGGCGATTGCGAGGCTACATGGGGGAGAAAAGGAAGGCGGGGCTTCGCTGGGCAGGCAAGCGGCGACGATTAGAGGGGCAATCGGCAATTGTCTCCCGGATTCCGGTGGTGATGCTAGGAGGGATGGTGGTGGCAGATCTGGGCGGTGTTGGAGACGGTCTACGAAGATCGACGACGGCGAAGGCTCAGGGGAGTTGATGGTCGGCGCGATGGGGGTCTTCCACTGGTTCCCATGTGAAGGCCGACGAGATGGCTGCCCAGATTGCAAATTGTGATCGAATTCGGAGCTTTTTTCCAGGTAAGATCTTGAAATTTCAACATAAATGGTTGTTTGTAATTGATGATTGTTTGGTAAACAATTTGAATTTTCGTTGAGCAGTGCGGTGGTTTGGGCAGAGCAACGACGGCGAAGGCCCGCGTTGTAGCCGCTCCTATTGCTGGGTGGACCTCCTAGGCGATTTGGGCAGAGCAACGACGGCGAAGGCCGACGCTGGCGTGGTGATTACAGAGAGGGGCACTGCCGCACTGGGCGTGGTGAAAGTGCAGGGTCTTGGGGAGCGGTGGCGATGGGGAGAGGCGACAATGGTCCACTGGTTCGCTGCCTCCGATGGTAATCGGAGGCGGTCGGATCCGCCATGGCCGGGTGAAGGCTTCACAGTTTATAGCTAATTCCTATTCTATTTTTACCTTCGGTTTTGAAAATTGCCATATCTAATTGAGTGTGGTATGAATCACTCTTGTGCAATTGAATTTTTTTTTTCCGTCAATTATTCAGGCGCATATGTAGAATTTTAGATACTAGTGACAATGAATTGGTCAATTATTCGGTAAAATTTGATTCATTATTCGTTAGTATATATAGTTTTCAGTTTGACAAACAATATAATAAATATTATTCGGTGAAATGTAAAACATTATTCGGTGAACTATAAAACATTATTCGTGTAAATTGTAAGTATCGTTTAGAGATTTGAGGTTTCTTTTATCTGAAATTGATGAATAAAAAACAAAACATTATTCAGTAGAATGTGACAAATTATTCATTGAAATTGGTAACATAATATTATTCGGTAGCATATAAATCATTATTCGGTGAAATTATCAAATTTTTAAAACGAAATCAGGTAGGTCCCACCGAGAAGCTACAACGATTAAAATTATCCTCGTAAATCTGATGAAAGGTGAAATGTGAAATATTATTCGGTGAAATGTGAACAATTATTCGACGAAATTTGGGGTTTTTGAATTTTGGATACTTAGGGTGAAAAACACAATTAAATGGATCCCAGAATAGAATAGAATAGAATAAAATAAAATAAAATAAATATCAACTTGGTGGTCCCCATATCAACTTACTCCTTATCACAAATTCACAATTGAAATCTGCATCAATATCTCCACCCAGCGCGTGAATGTAAGTATTTTTTTTGGTGGGTCCCACATTTTTTAATTAAAAAAAAAACAAAAACACCTAATTAATCTTAGCCATCCATCAACTCTCTATTAATGGCCCGGATTCGTGCACTAGATATACTTTAAGGGGTGTGCACAAGGGAACCACTCCCTATATATATATATATATATATATATATATATATATATATATATATATATATATATATATATATATATATATATATATATTTACACTAAACCTATTATATGTTAATCTTAATTTAATTATTTGGTTCATTTAAGAATGTCTTTTATATATATATATATATATATATATATATATATATATATATATATATATATATATATATATATATATATATATATATATATATATATATATATATATAGGGTTTGCTTCAAATGTAAAAAGTCCTTATTGTGTAAAATAGGCTTAACGTGTAAAATTTCCATTTAGGAACAATTTGCGTTCAAAATAAGTAATTTCAATGGGCCGGGCCACGTTTCGTTGTTAACCTGCTCTATTTTCATAGACTCGTCCCTCCGTCTTCCTCGTCCCGTCTTTCATCTTCAGTCCCTCTCGAAAATCGGTGGTCGCTTGGCTCACCATCGGAGCAGCTTCAATGGACATTTACGCCCCTTCCCCGTTGCCCTCCTCTTCGTCGGGAGTCGCCTCCGATCGACAGGTATGTAGTTGGTTCTATCTTCGTCCTTCAGTGACATGTTCCTCTCCTACCCGTTCCTCGCCCTCCTTGCCGCCGCTCGTGACCTCCAAATCGGGATGAAGAGGAAGCGGAGAAGGATGCACGAAGACACCGCCTCACCCCTGGCGATCGGATCTAGGGATATCGATGCCGGAGTCTGACCCTCGACCTGCGATTGGCGCTCGTGATTTTAGGTATTCTCCTAGCTCCCTCCTTTCTAATTCAATCCACCTTCACGTTATTTGATTTCAAGTTCGAAATTGAGTTATTGAATTCAATTTGTGCTTCCTTGTATCTATTTTTTGCCAATTCGTTGCCTGATTTAGATCTTGGTCCATTTACTAGTATAGAATGATTAGAGTATTAGACGATCCCAACTAATGTGTTGTTCTTGGGGATGACCCTCACCCTCTAGGATTTATGTTTGTAATTGTATGATAATCGTTTCTATTGCAGATGATCCCAACTAGTGAGTCTCTCGTCTTCTAGCAGTGTTGTTAAGTGCGAATCCGTGTGTTTACCTGCAGCGGTATCCCAACTTTTTTTGACTAATGTAATATTGCTAATCCAATTACCGCTACAGGACTAGCTTTAGCACTTCTTGTACCATCGACTGAAATCTATACCGCACAAGTGCAACACATTCTATATGGTACTTTTTCCATGCCTGTTAATGCCAATTAGTCAAATTTCCATGCTTGTGTTTTCAAAGACACCTAAAGTACATTGTGACTGATTTACAATTAGACATTCCCCTTTAAAAACTTCATTTTACCATGAAAAATCCATCCTTTATGATTTCCATTTATTTAACATGAATTTATGGCTCCCAAATTGGTAAAAGCAAGAACAGGTATCACACAAAAGAACACCAAAGCCTTAAGCCTTCATTCTCTCCCATAATCCCATTTCCAGTTGGTAGCTTTCCAAAAATTCCCTCATCTCTGCCAGTGTTAAATGTCAGTTCACAATCTTATTGTGTTGGGTGTTTTTCATATTCGATGTTGGTGTTCGCTTGGTGTTTGTGCTTCTTCTCATTACCCAAATAAGCAGCTGGCTGAGTTGGTTGGTGCAAGTAATGCCATCCAGTAAGTTTAATTTGGTGTGATAATTTATTGAAGGCTTTTTGAGGAAATGAGGAGTAAATAAATAGATGGTCAGACTTGTTCTTGTGTAATTCCTGGTCAGAGGCTAAACATCATAAAATTTCTTGGCATACCTAATATTCCTGATCTCTGCAGTGCTCTCATCTGCATTTTGTCATATCCAGCTCATTGTGGACCCGTTGCTCTGCCTTTTTATTCAGGAGACAATGCGGGTGAAAGATGAAGAATTACAAAACTTGGCTAGGGAGCTCCGTGCCCGGGATTCAACAATAAGGGAGATAACGGAGAAACTTTCTGATACAGCTGACGCTGCTGAGGCAGCAGCATCTGCTGCTCGTATAATGGATGACCAAAGGAGACTTGTGTGTGCTGAAATGGAGCAGCTAAAAGAAGCATCTAATAAGCAATTGGAGTCAGCTATGTTTAAGGTACACTTATCAATCAGTTCTCTTAACCGTCTTCCATTACTTGATATTGTGTAGATGTTGACAAGATGCTCAATATTTAAAACATATAACTGGGATTATTGGAAACCTTTTTCTAGTTACTTTTGCTTATCCAACAACATCAGTGTGACACTTGTTATTAATGGTTATTAACTGTCATTATCATTTTGCTGAGTGTGCAGCTCAAAGAGTCTGAAGGCAAGTTGGCTGCCTTGTCTAGAGAGAATGAAGAACTGACTAAGCAAAGAGACTTGGCTCACCAGGAGGCACATCTATGGAGATCTGAACTGGCAAAGGCTAGGGAGTGTATGTTTGTACTAGAAGCTACCGTTGTGAGAGCTGACGAGAAGGTCAGGATTGCAGAATCAAATGCCGAGGCCAAAATAAAGGAAGCAGCTCAGAAAGAATCAGCAGCTACGAAAGAAAAGCAAGAACTTCTAGCATATGTTAGTGCATTACAAGCGGAACTGAAGAGGTAAATGATCTTTACTGTTTTTAAGTGTCATTGGTATGTCTCCTGTGCATTGAATCCATTGATATGATATCATAAAATCACATCTTCATAACATTTTGAACTACATGAATCACTGATAATCTCAATCGTTGAAAGACCACAAGCTTTTTTGGAGAGATATCAAATTGAACTTTGAAGGTTTAAGGAACTGAATTGAAAAGCCTGTTTATTTTAATCAACTACCATTTGGACTAGCAAAGTATATATGTTCAGCATATTAGGTGTCTGCGTAAGAAAGCTAAACTCTCCTTTTAAAAATAACATTATTCCAGTGATGCGTTTCTGGGCTTTAATATGAAATGGACACCTTGTTAATATTTTTCGATGTGGTGAATACCATAGCCTCTCAGATCAGATCACTTCTCATCTCTTTAATGGCTTATTTTTTAATTATTATTGCTGCTTCTAATTGTGTCACCCTCACCACCACGAGTTTATTGATTATTACTAGCTCTTTACTTCAAAGATCTACATCTTTTGTTCCTCTCAGCTAATCCGCATAACTCAGGATGCTATTGTATCCATGGAATTAATTAGAAGCTCTTTTGTTTGTCACTTCTGACTTTCTGATACCCTATTTCTAGCATTTACTTTGTAAGCTAACTAGATCAGTCTTGAAAATTGAGAGGCAGTATTTATCTGCATCAGATCTGTCTATGCATTAGCATTCCTAATTGCTTGGTCAGTTGGCTATAGATCGCAGGGGTTTGACAAAACTGATGGATCTTATCCTGTTCTCTTCTGCAGACAGAAGATCAATGCAAACCCGATTTTTGAGAAGACGGAATCGTGCTCAAACATCAGTGACACCTCTTCTCTGACAAAGCATGTTGACTCGGAGGATGACAATGTCGACAAAGCATGCCTCAGCGTTTCCTCAAGAGAGGTTCCTGTTGCAGAGCAAGGCGTAGTTAATGTCTCAGAAGTTGACCAAGCAACCACCGACATTCGATCGGTTGGGAGCGATCAATGGAACGATATTCAGGCAACAGAGGCTAGCATTTCCGATGTCAGAGAGGTGGAACAAAGCAGCCTGGACATTCCCGTTGTCATCCCACTAGTCGGAAGCCAAAACAATCAAGACCCCAACACTTCCCACCAGCCTTGAGCATCTAACCTGAAACCAATTCATCATCTTGAGTTTACCAGGTAATCATACAAGAACATGGTACTTACAGAACCGTGAAGGAAGTTGAGAGTGTCATGAAAACTTGTTACTACTGCCATAGCTTGGAATCATTTATGTGTTGTGTAGATCAAAGCTTTAGCCATTACTGAACTCATAAACCTGACGGCGAAGACCTTATTTCTTCTAAAGGATGTGATGCCTTATGATGTATTATGAGATGTTATGTATTCTGAACGTTGTAGTAGTTTCTTGGTGAGCTACACCAATGTCTGAGATAGCAGTAGTGTAGGCCCTGTTTGGTATGACTGCACCATTCCTGAAGGCTTATGAAACATCGTGTTGTGAACCCTATGCCACATTTATTAGGCTCTGTTTGGTACAACGGCTGAAATCAAAATTCTTTTTAAACTTTAAGCATCGTGTTGTGAACCTTTATGCCTTTGCGAGTTGAAAACTTGTGATGAACTCGTACAATTTTTCTTAGACAACAGTCGAAACTTTTAAGGCCATCTTTATTGGCAAACCAAATGTTGGATTTACAGTGTAGTTTTTATCTAATCTCTCCTGCACATTAATG
Organism: Persicaria tinctoria; assembly: GCA_037127255.1. Taxonomy (NCBI): domain Eukaryota; kingdom Viridiplantae; phylum Streptophyta; class Magnoliopsida; order Caryophyllales; family Polygonaceae; genus Persicaria; species Persicaria tinctoria. The sequence goes on along the minus strand of JBANSL010000002.1, from coordinate 78,612,500 downwards.
TAATAATTTTCTATTGTGAAATACTTGAAGAAAATGAGTTCTAAATGTAAATTGTCAAATTAAATGACTTTTAAAAAACATTAGATTAATCTTTATGTCAAACACTAGTTGATTGTAAAAATCACACTATTGATATATTTTCTACCAAAGTGCGAGTAACAAATACTACTCCATAGTAAGTTTGAAATAGGATGGGATATTGTGAAAATTAGGCACACGACAAAATTTTTAATTGTTTTTATTAAATATTGATGGTAAAGGAAAAATTAGGAAAAATATATATAAAATAGTAATGTGCAAATATAAGAAGATAAAGTGCAAAAATAAGATTGTAATGTGCACATTTAGAATAAAAGTGTGCAAAAGTAAGATATAGTTGTGCCTATTTAGAATACAACTGTGCACATTTAGAATACAATTGTGCAGATTTAGAATACAAGTATGCATACAACAACTACTAAAAATTAATGAAGGAATCTGACAAATGTCTGCCCCCCCCCCCCCCCCCCCCTTGCCCATGCGTGTGCCCCCCTTGCCCCCCCTTCTCGGACGAGTTTTTTTTTTTTTTTTCGTGTTAACACTTTCTGTTGTGCAAGTATAACTTGCTTTTGTGCACATATAACATCTTATTGTGCAAATATAAGTTTATTTTGTGCAGACATAATAATTCATTATGGCGTAAATAGGTAAATGTGCCTATTTCAATTATAAAAATTTATAATTGAAATATGTTTAATTTATGGGTAAATTGGTAAATATGTCTAATTTTATGGGTAAATGCACTTTTTCCCGTTTTCGACACCTTTTGTGCAACTGTGAAGTGCATTTGTGGAACTGTGATGTGCATTTGTGCAACTGTAAAGTGCATTTGTGCAACTGTAAAGTGCATTTGTGCAACTTTAAAGTGCAAATATAAGAACATAAAGTGTGAAAATAAAATTGTAATGTGCAAATTTAGAATACAAGTGTGCAAATTTAAACTACTATTGTGCAAAAGTAAGATACAATTGTGCAGATTTAGAATACAATTGTGCAAATGTAAGATCATAATGTGCATTAATAAGACAAAAGTTGTGCTTTTGAAATCGATGTTTTAATTTATTTTTTTTTTTTACTTTTGAGAGTTTGGGTTCACCTCTCGGATAATTTAGGTTGATAGATGTAAGTTTGAAATCGATTTTTTTACGTATAAGCTTTTAAAATTAAAGTGCATAAATAAGATTAAAATGTGCATAATTAAGGTTAAAAAGTGCATAACGATTAACAATTTGCGATTGTTGCGCTCTTGTCTATTATGTAACCTATGTGGGATTTGAACCCACATCTTTTGTGCAAACACACATTGCTCTACCAATTGAGCGAATAGGCTAAATTATGATTTTTTATCCCAACATAGAAGAACCTAATCAACCTAAAGCATATCGCAATAAAATTCTAAAATTCAATTAGCTCATGATTCACAAACAATTTGACAATGCTATAAACATGAAATTACCTCCGAATCAACCCAACATCACAACTATATAATCAATTTCAATCAATTTGGATGTTGGCAAAAAAAACCTCAAATTCTAAAATATATCGCAATAAAATTCTAAAATCCAATTAGATCATGATCCATAAACAATTTGACAATGCTATGAACATGAAATTAGCTCCAAATCAACCCAACAATACAACCATATCATCAATTTCAGTCAATTTGGTTGTTGGCAAAAAACCCCAAATTCTAAAGCATATCGCAATATAAAATTCCAAACTTCAATTAGCTCATGATCCATAAACAATTTGACAATGATATGAACATGAAATTAGCTCAAAATCAACCCAACAACACAACCATATCATCAATTTCAATCAATTTGGCTTTTGGAAAAAAGCCCCAAATTCTAAAGCATATCGCACTATAAAATTCTAAAATCCAATTAGCTAATGATCTATAAACAATTTGACAATGATATGAACATGAAATTAGCTCAAAATCAACCCAACAACACAACCATATCATCAATTTCAATCAATTTGGCTTTTGTCAAAAAGCCCCATATTCCGCTCCTAAATCAAACCCTAGGTTTTCAATCTCAACCTAAATCATTCAAACAATCCAAATAATTGTAATAAACAAGTTTAGAGTTAGAAATCATACCAAATTCGAGTGCAAACAAGGAGCAAAATCGGGATTTCGAAGGTATTCCGAGCCAAAAGAACCGATTAGCGTTGTTGGGGAAGATGGGCTCGGTGTGGGCTCGGCTGGGCACGGACCAAGGGGGTTCCGGTGTCGGGGGGTGCGCCTGAGTGAGGGGGTTCGAGGGTGGTGTGGTTGGTGGGTCAAAGGTGGCTCGACGGGCTATGGAAGGGTGAAGATGTCGGACAGTGCGGGTGAGGAAGGGGGGTTCAGGGCTTGCTGGGTGCGGCTGCAGGGCTCGAACCAGGCGGGTGCTTGGCTCTGGAGGTGCGCACAGAGGTGGGCTCGAGTGCGGCTAAGGCTGGTGGCCGGAGGTGGCTCGAGGTGGGTGTGGGAGGCCGAGAGAAGTCGCTGCTCACTGCTGGTGCAGGTGGTCTTCTAAAACAGTTCGGAGCGCGCGTGTTGATTGATTAAAAATATAAAATTTTACACGTTATATATATATGGGGGGTTTGCATAGGCCACATGACTTCTTGTATTATGAAATTTGGATACATTAATTACTCCGTAATATGTTACTTCCTCCGTCCGGAAATGTAAGATCTTTTATTTTTTGGCACGTATGTTAAGGAGCTAAATACTATATAAAATATTATTTTTTTTAAATTAATTTTTTATAATATAACACTTTTTATTAATAAGTATTAAAATGTAAAAAAATAATTTAAAAAAAATCAATATTTTATATAGTATTTAGCTCCTTAAACTGCGTGCCGAAAAGTACGGAGGGAGTAACTTCTTAACTTTTGTTTTAATTTGAGGTGGGGCAACATTTGGTTCCAAACTTTACAAGGTTAGAAAAGAGAGTTGAGAAGTTGATAGTTGGTATTGTATGTAGGTCATATGATATTAATGCACCGTGCATGGAAGTTGAAAAAATACTTTTATCCCACGTAACTTAAAAATATCATATATAAATATATAATTAAATTAAGGAATTGAAAGTTAAACAGATCATACGTATCTCTATCTGGTTTCCTAGATTTAGTCCAAGTATGATATTTGTTTCCATTAGTACGTTTATCTATTAAGCAATTTTTTTCATGTACACAAATTCTTTGGTAATATAATTAGAAAGCAATGCACTTAGTGTAATACCCGTGCCTTTAAGGCACGGGATTTTGATTCATTTCAAATTGAACATCATTCTATATATCTATATAATACTATATTAATATATACTTGTTTACAACAAAAATAATATGCATAAAGTATTTTTTTGAATTTATAAATTAGTTGGAAAGAGATACAATATAATTTTTTTACATGATTTAATAAGGTAGAGTAGTAATAAAACTCAAACACACCACCTATTATAATTTAAAATACATATACAATTATTATCGTTAGGATAAAACTAAAAAGGAATATATAAGCTACCATATAATGATAAAAAAAAATCATAAGCACATGATTGTGCGAATACTTTTGAAGTTATGTAGATATACATAACCTATTCATTATTTTTATGAGAAAGATGGAGAAATAAATAGAGAAAATAAAGGTGAGATGGTAAAAAAAAAAGTGATCTAAGGCGCATCATCTAAGATGTAAAATAAGTAATGTTTGTAAGTCTTAATTAACTTTTAAAATTAGTAAAATGTAAAAAAAAACTTTTTTGACTCTAATTGATTTTTATAATTAACTTTTAAAATCAAGTATTCACAAATTAATTATTTTGACTAACTTTATAAAAAAAAATGCAGGTCTTAAAATATTGAAATTATAATAAGGGACATCTAGGGTGTCTAAAATAAATATAGATGTAAAATATTCATTTTGGGGATAAATATTTTTTTCTTCGATATTTGAAGCCAAACACCCAAAATTAAGCATAAAAGAGTGTTTATTTATTTATTTTTAAATATTAATATATGTAAATTTCACATTTTCTTTTCTCAAAATTCTTCTATTTTTGTTTGTAGATCTTAAAATGTTATTTTTTGTATTCCAAATAGTCATTTAAGATGGTTAAAATAAATGTAATTTATATCTAAAAAATCTTTTGTTAAAAATTTATATAGATGTCATGTAGAATACTAGAATGTGCAAAGTAAGTATATATAAATTAAAATATTCATTTTGGATAATTATTTTCCTCAATTTTTTAAGGTTAACAGGTGCAAAAACAATTTCTTCTTAAAATTAATGATGTTTTGCTTCTATCTCCAAAAATATTTAAAAAAAATTCAAAAAAAAATTAAGACGTCTATATTGTATAATAAATGTAAATTTTAAAAAGAAATATATAATATTATTGATATGAATGAAATGTATAAACAAAGTCATGATATTAATGAAATAATGATATATGTATATATATATATAAGACCACACAGAATGATAATATCCAAAATTGTGGTCCGACGTATCAATATATATAATCTTTTCTATGAAAAAAGGAGATAAATATATTTAAAATAGATTAAAAATTGATACAAGCATATCAATTTAAATAATCATCGTATGAAAAAATAGGAAACAAATACCATTTGAATAAAAAAATTCAACTTTAACTGTGAGCGTGACACATCAGCAAAATGCTAACAGAATTAGTAATATTAATAGATAATAGATAGATAGATAGATATATTGTCAACACTATTGGCTTCAATATCAACAATTTTGATGTCAACAAAATCGACGTCAGCAACGTCGACAGCGTCAGCAATGTCTTAAATCAGCAATGTCAACAACTTTAACGCTACAACATCAGTAACTTTGGTGTCATCAACGTCAGTATCAACAAATTTTTTGATATCGATAAAACAGATAAAATTGCTGATGTGAGGGGGGAAATTAAAAAAAAAATGCTGACACGAAAAAAAAAAGTGCTGACGCGAAAAAAAAACTGACACGGGAAGGGGGCACAAGGGCAAGGGGTACACGCAGGGGCATGGACATATGGGGGTGGACATTTTGCTAATTAAGGTTGTGTTTTCTAGTGTAAGAAATTTTAAGAGGTGGAGATTATTTTAGAGGGTGGAGAGGATAAAGATATATTTATGGGCCTAGAGAGGATGAGAATTATTTTGACTAAATAACCTCGTAGGTGTTTGGCTAAAGGAAGATTATTTGTTAAGGTTATAATGTGAAATTAGTATCATCCCCGCACCATGGCGCGATCTTTATAAATAAAATCTTAGTAATATGTTAAATTAATATTATAAAATAATAGTAATAGTTCGGATAATTAAATATTTTGAATTAAACCCATTGGTTGAGAAAATCTCGGATAATTAAATATTTTGAATTAAACTCATTGTTTGTCTTATCATATTTTCCATGTTTTGGATTGTGACGGTGTTTACATTGTCGAAGATTTTCTTATTTCTAGATGTCCAAAGACACCACCAAGCAATTGCCAATTTTTTCTTTTGTTCTGGATTTATTGTTTCAAATATAGTCGACATAATTATTTTTACGGAAATTTCGCCCGGTAACCCTGAGGTTTGGCGTATTTCGCGTGGTAAACAAATGTTTCAGATATTTCGCTTGGTAACCCTAGGGTTTTGAAATGTTTTGCCTCGCGCCCACAAGTTTGAATTTGTCCAAAAATCGTGTTTTAAATTTATAGAAGGGTGAGTATTGTAATATTAATAACTTTTGTGGAGGCATTTTATAAAAACCAACAATTTGAACCATTCTTGAGCGATTCATCGAACAAAACAACAACTCGCGATACAGGAGGGAGACGAGTGATTGCGGAGGGAGGGCAGACCGACGGACAACTGGTAACTCCCGAGGGGCGAAGACCGGTGGCGAGTGGCGTGGCGGCGGCATAGGCGGTGACCGGAGTTGGGCGCATGCGGCAACTGGTAACTCCGTGCTAAGGTGTGTGTTCTCCTTTCGAAACCTCTACGGCACAACCTCTTTCATCCATAAGGGGATAGTCCAACTCACCAACACCACAAGCCGATTGACGGCCCACCTCTTCTACAACACCCCAATCCGCTTCAAGGACCCCAACACGGTGTCATTCGGCCCTTCTCCACCACCTTCACCTTCGCCATGGTCCCCGAGTTCCAGAAGCTCGGTGGCCATGGCATGGCCTTCATCGTCCCCCCCACTAAAGATCCCAGCTTTGCTCTCCCCAGCCAGTACCTGGGCCTCTTCAACGCCTCCAACAACGGTAACGCCTCTAACCACATCTTTGCCGTGGAATTCGACACCGTTAGGGATTTCAAATTTGGGGATATTGATGATAATCATGTGGGGATCGATCTTGATAGCCTAATTTCTAATTACCGATTTCTGCTGCTTATCACACTAAGAACGAGACGAAAGGGAATGTAACCCTCAAGAGCGAGAACACAATTCAAGCTTGGATCGATTTCGATTCAGCTAACTCTCAATAAGAAGTAATTTGATTCAGCGCCCAACTCCAGTCACCGCATGCGCCGCCGTCGCGCGACCGGTCTCCACCCCTCGGGAGTTACCAGTTGCCCGTCGGCCCCTCCCTCTACAATCGCTCGTCTCCCTCCTGTATCGCGAGTTGTTGTTCTCTCCTGTACGATGAATCGCTCAAGAATGGCTCAAATTGTTGATTTTTATGAAACCCCTCCACAAAAGTTATTAATATTACAATACTCGCCCTTCTATAAATTTAAAACACAATTATTGGACAAATTCAAACTTGTGGGCGCGAGGCAAAACATTTTGAAACCCCAGGGTTACGAGGCGAAATATCCGAAACCTTTGTTTACCACACGAAATACGCCAAACCTCAGGGTTACTAGGCGAAATTTTCGTTATTTTTATATCTAGGTCATTTTTGTCTAATTCTTCTAGTCGTTTTTCTATCACGGGATTAATTTTCCGTATAAGGTTTCTATTAATGTAGCACTGAGTGAATAAATGAGTTGGAGATTCATCGCTTGCATCACATAGTTCGCATGTGGAGGGAAGGGCCACTTTATCCTTTGGCGATTAGTCTAGTCTTTGTTGGGATCCCATTGTTATACGATTTCCATAGGAAATTCTTAATTTTTGGGGCTATGTCCATGCCCAGATCCTTTTCTTTCGTAGCTTAGAATGTGTTCACCTTTCAAGTATTTATGTGAGATGGTTCAAACCCATAGATTTTCTGGCTCCGCAAGTATTTTCCATAACACTTTCATTTGTAAAGCTAAGTTCATATCTTTTTTTAAAGGATTCCTACGCCACCAATTTCTTTTCTTTTGCATACTTTGTCCCATCTGATTAACGGTTTATATGACAGATATATCTTTATTCTAGAAATATGTTCTATTTATCTCATCAAGTTCTTTGTGTATATATCGAGTTTGGGAGCATGAAGTTTTGCATGACAAAACTTGGTTTTGCCGCTAGGTTCGTTCTAATAAGTGTGGCTCTCCCTTCTTGGGATAGTGCGCTTGCTCGCCATTTTGATAGTTGTGATTTTGTCTTGCAGATTGTTTTTCGAAGGTTGTTTTATTGACTCTACCATTTATGCTTGGGCAACCAAAATATTTGTCCAATTTGTTCTGGTTTGTGATATTTATTAGATGTTGGATTTCTTGTTTTAGAGATTCTGGTAGCTTTGGTATCGTTTGGAAAGCCGACTTGTGGAAGTTAACAAGTTGACCCAACATCGAGCAATATTCATCAATAATTCCTTTAATTTTAATCGTCGATGAACAACTAGCTTTTGTAAAGATCATCATGCCATCCACGAAGGATAGAAATGGAATTTGGGGGCCCTATCTGATTATGTTGAATCCTATTTCTTGGCCTACTTGATTGCTTTCTATTTGTAATTTTCGGGCTAGTATTTCCACTCCTAAAATAAATAGGAGTGAGGATAGTGGGTCTCCTTGCCGCATGCCTCTTTCTGGGTTGAAAGGTTATGTGGGTCCCTCATTAACTAGGATTGAAAAGGAGACATTTTTCACACATTGGTCAATCCATTTACAAAATCTGGTGTAGAAGCCGAATTTCTTTAGAACATGAAAAAGGAAGTCTCATTCAACTCTGTCGTAGGCTTTTTCAATATCCACTTTTATTTTCATCCATCCGTTCTTTCCTCTTTTTTTTTCTATGTGAATGAATGGAAGATTTCATGGGCAATAAGAATATTGTCACGGATAACTCGGTTTGATATGAATGCTCCTTGCAGATGATGTATCGGCTTAGTCATTACCCTTTTTAGTCTATCACCTAGAATTTTTGCGATCGTCTTGTAGATTATAGAGCACAAACTTATAGATCTATAATGAGTTGTCGTTGTCGGGTTTTCTGTTTTCGATATTAATGTAATGAACGTCCAGTTGATCTGTTTCAAGATCCTACCAGAGTGGAAGAATCCTTTTATTGCCTTTGTAACTGTTGGTCCCACACTATGTTCCAGTAGCTTTGGTAGAACTCAGCTTTCATTTCGTCTGGTCCCGATGTTTTGTCTTTTCCAATGTTGAATATGGCGTTTATTTATTTATTTCCGAGTTAGTGACTTCTTATGTCAGCTCGGCAGCTCCTAGTTGTCGGAGTCATTTACTTCCCTGTTTTTGAGTTCCAAATAACGGTAAAGTATTGTGTTGTTGACTTCTTGTTTCTTAAAGCGCCGAATGAAATCTTCTCTAATTTATGTTCTAATGTTTGCTTCTCCTAATATTATTTGTCCTTCTGTGTTATAGATTTCTTTGATTGTTTTTGTTTCTTCTTCCTGTTGTCACTTTGTGAAAATATCCAGAGTTTGTGTCTGAAAGTTTCAGGTGTCTAATTTAATCCTATGCCTTTAAGGCCTATAATTAAAAAAAAAAAAAAAATTGGAAAAGATTATCTAATAAAAAACTTATCGACGTTAGGAGTATAATTAAAAGAAAAGATAAAATAATTAAAATTTGAAATATAATTCTAAATTAGGCTCTTTTTTTTTTGACGCAAGATAAATATTAGGTCGGGTCTGACGCAGCAGAGGCCCTTCCTAGCGCATCCTTCCGGACGAGAACACGAAGTTCTGGATCATCCTCACAAGCTTCGTCGGCAGGGGATGCATGGGCACTACGAGCAAGGTAGTCAACCACCACATTGGATTCCCTGAAAACATGACGAATAGCAACATAAGAAAAGGATGAAATATCAGTCAGTGTATCAGCTTGTAGCATCTCTATTGTCCAGGGGCATTTCCAATCCCCCAATAGAGCATTAATGACTGTTAAGTTATCTCCTTCGATCAGAAGTGCCGGCAGTTGTAACTGTTTTGCTTTTAATAAACCCATTCTAAGACCGAGATTCTCGGCATACACCACTGAGATATTGGTGCAAGTTGATCTGCCAACAGAGACCAACAAACCATCAGAGTTTCGAATGATAAAGCCAGAAGCTGATTTCCCCCCTTGGAGAACTGAACCATCAAAATTAAGTTTGTATGTATTATGCGGTGGTTTCTCCCAGATTCCAGACCGAGTCTTTGTTCTGTTAGTAATCACACCATTGCTTTGTATGTGGTTTATATCTCTGTAATGAGTGCTATTGTTTGGTTGTAAATTGCCGGTCGGGTCATCATCTAAGAGCTTTGAATGCTTCCAGCACTGTGTGTTAGTACTGTGGAACAGCAGGATTTCATTAATGGTAACTTTGTTAGTTTGGTCAAAAACCAATTGGTTCCTGAAGTACCACAAGGCCCACCATGCAGAAGCTACAGTAGCGAAATTTGTGGTTCCAATTGCAAGTTTAATATTCGTCAGCGGGATCACATCGCCCATGCCGACCGAATTTGTGACAGAAACTGGAATGTGTATCCTTATTGCTTTAAGCAGATTTGTAGTCATAGGACATCGAAGGAGTAGGTGGTCACTCGATTCATTTGTGTTTCCACAAAAGACGCAGCCAGACGGCACCGCTACATGTGACTTGATTAATCTGGTTTTCGTCGGTAGACCATCACGGGATAGCTTCCACAAGAAATGTCGCACTTTCGGTGGTACATCTAGGCACCAAATCCATCCACAATCATAGTCTGTCATACCAACATTTTTTGTAAGAAAGGAGTTTGCAGAGGCTGTTGAGAACCAACCATTTTTACTGGGACCCCAGTAGAGACGATCCGCTATCGGATTTGTAGGCAGCGTTAGGCTCAATACATGTTTTATATCATCCAGATTTAGGATATGAAGTAATGATTGTTCTATGAGTGCTCTATTCCACTGTCTATTTCTGATAAAGTGAGCTACCGTAATATCTTTTAGATTTGTCGGGATGGGTTTAATAGTTATTGAGCTCAAAGGTTTAGGAAACTCTGTAATCAGTGTGTCCGAGCAGATCTTATCCCAGCTAATCAGCGGTGGGGCTTTAGAATTTCTGTTCCAAAAGAATTGTTTGTAGACTTTATCCAGCTCGTGCAGGATATGAGCAAGTAGTAGGAAAGCTTGCATAAGGAAGATTGGTTTGGCACTAAGATTTGCTTTGATGAGTACCCGGCGTCCTTCAGCCGATAGATTTGATGCCTTCCATTTTGTTAGTTGGTTTTTGGTTTTGAGAACCACATCTGCGAAGGTATCCTTATTGGTCCTACCATTGACGACCGGACAGCCCAAATACTTGTCGAAGTTGTTTGCCTGGGGAATGCCAAGCACAGCAATGGTAGAAGCAATAGCTGTAGGAGACGTATTAGGAGACGCTTGGAAGCTAGATTTGTGTAGATTAACCTTTTGCCTCGAAATCAGACAGTATCTATCAAGAATGGACAGTACAGTCGAGCAGGCCGAGTGGGAAGCTTGGCAGAAAACAAGGATATCATCAGCAAATGCTAAGAAGGGTATCTTAATGCCCGGTTTTCCGAACGTGATGCCTATGTCCTTTCGGACCAGACCTTGGCTGTGTAAAGTTCTAGCTAAAACCTCAGAAGCTAAAACAAATAAGAAGGGGGAGAGAGGGTCTCCTTGTCGCAAACCTCTAGTCGGTTGAAAAACAGTTGTTGGTTCATCATTTACGAGGACAGAGTAGGATACAATTGATACGCATTCTTTGATTGTGGCGATAAAACGATCGGTGAAACCAAATTTTGCTAATACTCTGAATAGAAAAGGCCACTCAATACGATCGCAAGCCTTCTCCATATCAAGTTTGATCGCAACCATACCCATCTTGCCTTTCTTAAGTCTAAATGAATGGAGTGTTTCGTGAGCAATGAGTATATTATCCTGGATAGATCTCCCTTTTGTGAAGGCTCCCTGTAGTGGATGTATAAGTTTGTCGAAAATCTTAGTTAGTCTTGTTGAAATCACTTTAGCTATGATCTTGTAAATGGTAGAGCATAAGCTGATCGGCCGATAGTTGTTTACAGAGGTCGGGTCATCGCATTTTGGTAACAACGTGATGAAAGTATGGTTAATCTGCCGCAGTATCTTACCGCTTGTAAAAAAGGCTTTGACAGCTTTAGTTACAGAAGGGCCTACGGTGGACCAGAATTTTTGGTAGAAACCTGCAGGAAAACCATCAGGACCAGGAGCCTTCTCCGGACCCATGGAAAAAACTGCCGCTTTGATTTCATTGTTTGTGACAGGTGCCATTAGCATGTCATTGTCCGCTTGTGAAACTAATGTGGGGATGACTTCGAGATCTGAATCAAAATCCGAAATGGGGGCCGATGAGGCACTGAAACGAGCTTTGAAGTCTCTGACAAATTCCTCCTGAATTTGATGGAAATCAGAAGTAGATTCCCCTCCAGGGAGAAGGATCGATTTGATCATTTTTCTGCCTCTTTTGGCAGTCGCTATCCTGTGAAAATAGCCTGAATTTGAGTCGTTAAGTTTTGTATGTTTCACTTTTGCTCGTTGGCTCCAGTAGCGGCGATGGAAGTCGAGCGTACGCTCTCTCTTATTAAGTAATTGTTTTAGTTTTTGCATATCTCTGTTGTTATAGTCCGTGATGACGGCAGCTTGAAGCTCCAGTAGCTTTTGGTCCGTTATAAGTATTTGATTATGAATATTTCGAACTGTCTTCTTATGCCATGTTTTGGAAAGCTTTTTAAGCACTTTACCCTTCTGTACCAATTTAAACATCAAGGATCCTTGTGGATTTGTTCTCCACGCCTGTGAGACTAAGTTTCTGTAATCATTTTGTGCCGCCCAAGCCAATTCGAATTTGAAAGGCCTATTCTTAGGCTGAATGTTATGTCTAAAGTCTGTAGAGATGGGTGCATGATCCGGTCTAGTGAAAGGGTGGATCTGTGTACGTATAGATGCGAAGATGGTTAACATGTACGTGTGGATTAGGAGACGATCTAGTCTCTCCAGGCAAATAATCGTGTCTTTAGTTTTTCGTTGCCAGGTATACTGGCCACCAGTAGATGGCACTTCTTGGAGTGACATGCTGTTTTTTAAGTCCAGCAATCGTTTGAAACGCGACGGCGAGGGATAGGCCCCACCTAATTTATCAGCCGGTGAAGCAATTTCATTGAGGTCTCCCATAATACAGAATGGGATAAGCAGTGATTGAATGTACAAGGAGATTCTGTCACAAAATTCCAATTTACGACGCTCATCCGGGGGGGGCGTAAACTACAAGTACAGCAAAGGTCCGTTTGGAAACATAGTCCGAGTAATCAAAGTGAATAAAACGTTGATGAACCGCAATGAGCTTAATAGAACCTTGTGAGGCTGGGATGTCTTTCCAAAGGAGGCAAATCCCCCCGGAAAAACCGATAGCTGGATCAAATGCAACATTGGTGAATCCACACTTACGCAGGGTGCCCTCTGCAGGAGCCTTATCAGTCTTAGTCTCTAAAAGGGCCAGAACATTAATTTTATTATTAAGACAAAATATATCAACATTGGTCCAGAAGTTACGGCTCCGGATACCGAGTGAGTTCCAAGTGCATATATTCATTAAAACCTTATATTGCGAACTGTTTGTACTAAACGAGTATAAACTTTTTGTGTCCGTTTGAAAGGTGAATTTAGAACAAATTCACCACTAAAACGGTAAACTGTCTAGAAACAGAAATTGGTGGAAATGAATCGGTTGAAAGCTCTCATTTTGTATAAGTATGGGAATGTAAAGGATTCCCAAAACCTTGTTGTAATACAAGTGTGTAATCTTGTACCGCTTGTGTTGTGCTGGCTTTGGTATTGTGTAACATTAAGGTGTAAAACAAAAGCCATTGTATAAGAGGGGGGTACCCCAAGCTCGGTGTATTGATAGTTGGTATAAGCTGTAGTTTTGTTTAACAAAACAAACTTTTTAACAAGCAAAAGTGAGGTAAGAACAAACCCCTCCCAAGGTAGCATATTACAAAGGGAAGGGAACAAGCAACCTGCTGAACTAAAGTAACAATCCGAGCAGTAACTCAAAATGAAATAAAGAACAGCTTCTAAATAAGTGGAAGCGACAGCAACTTGAAGCCCAACCCGAGTGCAGCAAACTGGCACTGCAAGCGTCAACAGCAACCTAAGTAGCCCCAACACGCAGCCATTACCAAAACTCCGCACACAGCCCTCGCATGAAGCACAAGAAGCACATCTGAACCCACAAGGTAGCCAAAAGCCAACAGACCGGAATGGAAACCAAAAAACCAGCTTAACACCAAAACACTCAGCAAACCCCAAGCCTTCAAGAACGCAGAAACAGAAGCACTCCATCAGGACCGAAGCTGACCTGCATAAAACAACATACAACCAAGAGTACCTCGAAAGCAAATGATTGATAGTAGAAATCAAGGATAAGAAGACATTGTAATGAAAACAAGCATAGGCAAACAGAAAATGAGTTGGATACATACTATTGACGAAAGCCAACATAGAAAGGTCAAAACACACACAAAGGAAGGAAAGCTTTTCAAAACCTATAAGACTTAAAGCAAAGTAACTGCATAATTGCAACTGGGAATTGGTTGTGCACTTGTGCAAGTCATTCGAGTGTAGAAGCGAAATGAACGAGAATAGACTTGGAATGAAAACAAAGCAATCGAGGATGTATAAACACCGACGATTAGTACAATGATAAACTAAGCTTAATTTAGGCCAAGTGCGGTAATCATTTATTATGCAAAGCCTTTGGTCCGAGGCATATAAGCTATCAGATTGCCAAAGAGATACACATGTAGAAGAATTAGATGCCAGAGCACCATCATACAATCGGTGAATCATAGTCATGGTGGAAGAATAGCCACACGGAACAGTATAATGCAAGTATTGATCAAAACCAATCGATCTGAAGATCATAATAAAACACAGTTTGTTAAGAGGGGTTGGAATGGAATCCTCGACCGATAGCCTATGAATACCCGGGGAGGGCGTTAATACCTCCGTCGATTGAGGCAAATTATGAATTGTATTTAAATCAGGCGCACCTTTAGAGCCAGTTAGAACTTCCATAAAGGGCTTAGACGCCATAAGAGCAAGAACACAAAGAGCCGTAGTAGGTTCGAGATAGTAAGAAATGACAGTAGGAATGAATCTTGTAACAATGGGATTGAAATTCCAAATCCCTAGTTCAGGGTAAGCGTAGAAAGATTGCTGGTAGGCAATCAGGTGCTTGGAAGCTAAGATGGTACTCAAGTAAAGAGTAGGGAGAGAGAGTATACTTACAGAGCGCATTGATGGCCGATTGAAGAGAGCGTAACACACCAGCGAGCCAGGCAGGCCGAGCCGCCCACACCGCCAACTGAAGCGACAGCAACCGCCCGGACACCTCCAGCCGATCCCATCCCACATAAAAGCCCCCTTTCGGAGTCTAATTAACCACTCGAAAGGCGGATCTCGCCAATAATCGCACGAATCAGGAGTTGCCACCTCCCCAATTTGAGTCTTTCGCAGGCGACGGACAGCAGGCGCATAGAGGTGGCGAGGGGTGAGATTTTGATTCGACAGATTTGGTATGAGTGGAGATAAGACAGGGCAAGTGGGGGTTGCATAGGGGCCGGCCTTCGGCAGTAGCAGGTGAGCGTGGCGGAGGGCACCAGAGGCGGTGCGGGAAGGCTTGGCGGCCAGAGGTAGAAGAAGAAGGGGGCGCGTGCCCGCGCGTTCCTTTCGGGACATTAGGGTTTTTTCGGAACAGAGCTTTTAGTTTGGACAATTTTCCTCAACAATTACATTCTAAATTAGGCTCTATCTCTTTGCACATAGGAGGGTATATATATGATATAAAAACTTTAAAGTAAAGCTTAAAAAAAAAAAAAGATAGAAGAGCTAGTTTGAGGGAATTCCTACATAGCCGAAACAGGGACCCTCCTGGGTTCAGTTCTTGGTGGCTTGCCCTCCGTTTTTTCCTTGAATTACACGTGAAAGAAAGAGAGGGGTTGGGGCTTGAAATTAAGTTCTCCTCCATTAAAGGCGGGGGGGTACAACAAGTTTCAAAGTTTAACAGATTCAAAAAAGGAAACGAAAAAAGTCCCCAAAAGATTCGGCATTGTAATCGGTAAGTGCTCTGTTTTCTTTTCTTGTCAATGAAACTAATTGTGACAATATATACGGAGAATTCCCTCTGCAACTAGAGGTTTGAATGGCATATCATAGCTAGATAAGATTACTTCAAATTATTTTTTATGTTTTTGCATCTTCTCCTCTTCTGTATGTAGGGCTCGGAGAGGGAAGATTTTTAGCCATAGCAGATAACCACAAATGAGGTTTGGTGGTTTGATCGTCGGCTTCGTGATCATAACCACCATTTCCCTTGTCAATAAAACTACTTCTGTTTCCGGTACCCAAACCATGTGAGTTCTTCACTCCTTCTTCCTTCCTCAGCTCTCTCTCTTTTCTTTTTCTTTTCTTTCAGATTTTGATTCTGTGTTTTGCTTTTGAGTTTGGAATGTGATCTCGTGAGTATTCAAAATGAATTGAGAGACAAAGAATGAGGGAATTCAAAGAAAAAAAAATGAGGTTCACGGGTGATGAAAAACAGAGCAATGTCTGTTTGTAGGACATGTACCCCAATTCCTATGGTGCATCAAAGTTTTGTCCATTTCTTAGATAAATTTAATTTTAGGGATTTTTTTTAATTTTAATTTTAGGGAGGAACTAATCATCCTATAAAAGAAGAATATGCATGAAATGGTTAAAGACCTAAATGAAAACCAAAGAAAAGTTTTTTTCCCAATTAGAATTAAGATTACAGTCTTAAGTTGGTTATTAGCATGATGAAACAAAAAGTTTGTTACTCCGTATTAGAATAATAAATTCTTCAGAAAATATACAATGACTAAAGATTACACAAAAAGGTTAGTTTGATAGTTTAGTTAGTTAGGTAAATACTAAGGATGATATCAATATCTTGTGTTCGATTTCAACTTGTTAAAATGTTACATATATAAAAAGAATCGTCACATAAATCTTATTACTTTTTGGTTCAAAGGTAGGCACTTTGATCATTACAATATTTAGGGAGTGGGGATTCGAACTCGTAACTTATTGGTCACTACCTGTCATCCTTCTTACCAGTTAAGCTAGTAAGACTGGACTATATAAATCTTATTACTATACGAAAATTCTATATATAGTGTCATACCCTATAAGTTCATGGGTTCTATTTTTTTTTTTTTTTCAAAAAAAACCTTGTGACCACTTTGCATTTTGTGCATTTTCACTCTTCTTAAACTTTCGCCCTTTTCTTAACTTTGAGTTTTTGATATATTAGCTTTCCCCTTTACCAAACATGTTTGAAATACAAAGAAAAAATGAAGACAAGAACTTTAAGTAGGTAACGATATTATATTGATGGGGAAACCGGAAACCGGAAACCTTAGTAGTTCAACAGCCCAACTCAAGTAAGGAATTTGCATTTTTTTTTTATTAGGAAAGAATTCGGGTGGGCTGACCCTACCCGGCAGCATCCTTACGGATGAGGTCAAGGAGACCTGGGTGATTTTCGATATCGACTCCTCGGGCAGCGCGGCAAAGGTGTGCAACCTTATCCGTCACTCTATTGTCCATACGAGGAACGTGAAAGAACACTACTTCTCTCACAGTCGATAGCATGACTTGAACGTCAGTGAGAATTAGTTCTATCTCCCAAGGGCATTTAGATTTCCCTTTTAAATGGTCCATGATTATCTTACAATCACCTTCAATCTGGATCCAATGTAAGTTGAGTCGCAATACTAGTTGGACCCCCATTTTGAGGGCAAGAGCCTCTGCTGTGAGTGGATTCTGTTTACCAAGTTGCTGGTGGTGAATAGAGACTGGGCGACCTTCCCAATCCCTAATAACGACTCCGGAAGAACTGTCGCCATTAGAAAGAGAGGAACCATCGAAATTAAGTTTGAACGTGCCCCTTGGAGGCTTCCGCCACTGAATCTTTTTTTGTTTGTTGTTCTTTTTTGAAGATACCCCCCGATGGGGGCGTATAACCTCCTCGAATTCCGCTTCGGCAGCGAACGTTTTGTTCCAGTTATCTATGTGAGATTTGATCAGTCGTAGGACCGAATCTTTTCGCGGGATAGCGGTGTGTTGAAACAAGTGTTGGTTCCTGATGTTCCAAGTCGTCCACCAAGCGAAAGCGAGGTTCGACAAGGCCGCAGGTTGTAGACTCTTTCCAAGCGCAGATATAATGGGTCTGAATTCCCGAGACTGGGCAATCAGACAAGCAATAGTTGATTGGTCTTGGGATGGAAATTTGTATATTGCTTTGATGAAGTAACATTCCACAAACAAATGGACCTCGTCCTCGGGTGCCGAATTGCACAGGGAGCAAGTGGGTGGAACTGCCGAACCTCTACACGCCAGCCTGGAAGCTGTGGGCAGGCCGTTTTGCGCAATCTTCCATAGAAAATTCTTAACTTTCGGAGGGATATTTATCTTCCAAATCCAGGCATTACAATCACGAGATGGTAAGGACTGAGCTGTTATCAATTTGTAAGCGCTCGCAGTAGTAAACCATCCCTCCCTATCCGGCCACCAGTATAGACGGTCTTGCAAATTCGAAGCAGGAAGAGGGATATCTAAAATCTCTTGTACTATATTAGTAGACAGAACCGCATGAAGTTTTTCACTCCACCACTTACCTCCCAAAATATATGCTTTCTTCTGTTATTAGTATGAGATTTTTAAAAAAGAAAAAAGAAAAGAAAAAAGCAACAAAAAAAGAAAATAAAAAAATAAAAAAGTGGGGCATGAATTTTGAGGTCGAAAGGGATGTGGGTGGTCAATAATTTGACACCAAATACCCACAACTAGCTAGTAATCACCAAATACCCAAGTTATTAATCCTTGTTTAGGCAAATCATATTGTTTATTATTCATACACGCTTATAAAGATGTTTAAAATAGAAAATATTTATTTTTTATAATTTTTTGAAGAATTTCATAACTATTATGTAGTTAGTATTAATAAATAAGAAATTATTTAAAAATTTTATAAAAACGGAGAAACTAAATACACCTCAAATCCTGCACGTCGGAATTGACGTGCAGGGTTGAATTGGATTAATTAAATTTTTTAGCGTGCGAATTAATTGGAAAGGTTTGAACGTTAATTCCGACGTGCACTTTTGATGAGGATTTGCGATGTATCTAACGACACCCTATAAAAAAATAGATATTTTATATAGTTTTATCATCCTAAAACACATGCATAAACGATATGTTATCGAAATGGTAAGTTTGTATATGAAAAAGGTTTATCATTTTTTATCTGATAAAATGTGTCAATCACTAGCCATTGCAACCTTTGACATTTTTTCCCAACCATCAATTTCTCGTCAAATACACGTCTATTTATAAACGGTAAAATATATGTTGATTTTGTTGACAAATTGACACCGAAAGCTGATGAATGGTGTGCATTTGATGAAAATTTGATCGTGTATCCGTAATTTTTTTTAGTTTTTTTTACGTGGTTATTGGGAATATGAAGTGGGATAGTATCTCACATGAAAAATATAGTGAATACAAGCCTTGTACATAAGTGGGTGGGTTACTTCTCCTAACACCAATTGGTTTTAGGATGGAACCCCACTCGACTTGTGTGTTCGGCTTAGTTAGCGCGTGTGACCCCCACGTCGTCTGACCCACCGTTATTTAACATGGTATCAAAGTCAAGGTTGGCAAATAATACGTAGTTAGGCAGTGGATGAAACCCCAAATCCCCACTCGGTTTGGTTAGCGCGTTGGCTTGAGTGTGTGACCCACCATTATTTTGCAGTGCTATTAGTAGTCTCTCCGTTCGGCAAAACATGTCACTTTACTATCAACGCACGCTTTTTAGGAGATAAAAAACTATATAAAATATCTATTTTTTTAACAACTTTGTATTTATTATTAATAAGTACAAACTTGTTTAAAAAATTATAAAAAAATGAATTTTTATATAGTTTTTATCATTTTAAAGAAGTGTGGGTGAATAGTAAACGACATGTTTTACCGAACGGATGTAGTATTATAAATGGAGGTTTTGGGTGTAGTGGTTGGGTTTGCCATAAAAGGATAGAAAACCAGGCCTTTCAAGTCAACTAGCAATAATTATTTATTTATTCTATACATTTTAAAAAAAAAAATACGGAGTATATAACGCGGGAATATAATGTGATGGAACACTACCCCGCAAAGCACATCTATTCTTTACCGTTGAAGGCAAACTGCCATTTCTAGTGCTCAATTAAAAAGTGTCTTTGACCTTTAGGCGTTAGCTTTGGCTTTGATTAGAGGGCAAGTAATTATAGATTGACATCACAAAGAGCTAAACTAAATTCACCACCTTTCTATTGCCCACGTATTCTCTTTCATTTCCTTTCAATATTAATTTCCAAGCTTAGATCTCATACGATAAGCAATCTATGGAAAAATACAATGTATATGATTTTTTTTTCTTTTTTTTTTTTAATTTTTTCATCTATATTGGTATGTTGTTTGGCTTGTAAACTTTACAATGTATTTTTATTTTAAAGTTACTTTAATTTAAAGACCCTCTTTATAATTTGCATTATAAACTTATAAATTGGAATCCAAATACACCAGAATCATCTATTAGGTTAGTAGACATATATTCATGTCAATTTTCCTAAAAAATTAACCTCAATTAATCCGTAAATTAGTTGTTTATGGATTTCACATTAATACATAAGTAGATAACTATATAGTGATGTTTAACCAAAAAAACTATATAGTGATGTAATTATTACAAATGTTAGCTAGTTAAGTTGAATACAATATATTATTACAAATGTTAGATAACTATGTAGTTGTTTATTTTCTAATTAACGTTCTCTCTATAAGAGCAAGCCAAACAGCTTCTCTATAAAATCTCTATTTTGTAGGAAAAAATTTCAAAATCTCTAAATTTTTTATACCCCAACCCCAACAGCTTTTCTATTTTACAAGTTTTTACATTAATTATATTCTATATTTATAGCATATTATTTAATAAAATTTTACTTGAATTAAAAGGAAATAGAAATAGGACATAAAATATTTACTTTAATTCAAAATCTTACAATCTCAACCACAAATCTATTAACAATTTCATGGGGAAGAGCAAAGCATTTAATTTTACAAATTTCACTTCTTCCTCTAAATTTAGAGATTTTTCTTCTCTATCCTAATGTTTCTCTATTTTACAAAACCATTTGCAAAAGCTGTTGGGGTGAAAACATCTTCTTTTTCTCTAAAATATCACATTTTCTCTATTATACAAAAGCTGTTGGGGTATAGTTATAGAGATCAAATCTCTATAACTAAAATATTTTTCAAGTTGATAGTATATCATTTTTTTTATTTTTTTTTTAAATCTAAACACATCCAATATTTCTAAAGCAATTATCATTTTTTTTGCTTATATAATTTAATTGTGTTATAAGTGAGTAAGAAGATGAATAGAGCAAAGCTAATATATTTGTCGAATTTCAAAGATAAATAAATATATAAATTTTTTTTACAGAATAATATTATATATATATAGGGGAGATATCTAATGAGAAGTGACATTTCGGTGAGAAGATGAGAAGTAAGCCTTATACCCTTTAGATTAAAATAATTTTTTTATATGGATATAGGGGACATATCTAACGATAAATATATCAATGTTTTTTTTTAATTATTTTTTATGCTATTATTTTAGATGATGAATGAAAAAACTAATTTAAATTAGCATAAAAACCCTAAAATGAACCTTAAATCACCATCTAGATAAATAGCATAAAAAATAATTTTATAAAAAAAAACATTGATATATTTCTCATTAGATATGTCCCCTATATCCATATAAAAAAATCATTTTAATCTAAGGGGTATAAGACTTACTTCTCATTTTCTCACCGAAATGTCACTTCTCATTAGATATCTCCCCTATATATATATATATATATACATAGGCAGAATGACAAAGGTGTGCAACCTTATCAGCCACTCTATTGCTAGCGAGGGGTATATGAGAAAAGGATACTTTTCTCATATTCTGTACGAAGACCTGTATGTCAAACAGAGTCATTTCCGCCTCCCAAGGACATCTGATATTATACTTTAGGTAGTCAATAATAATTTTGGAGTCTCCTTCGATGATCATATTGTGTATATTAAGTTTTTTGGCTTCTAGTATGCCCAGTTTCAATGCCGCAGCTTCAACCATTAGTGGAGACAAACGCCCAAGCCGTTGATGTGATATTTGAATAGGCTTTCCATTCCAGTCACGGATTATCGCTCCAACGGAACTCGACCCATTAAGTAGTGAAGAGCCATCAAATTTTAGTTTGTACATTCCAACTGGTGGTTTGGTCCATTTCGTTTGCTTAATTTTCGTTTTACATTGTTTCTTACTCTCTTTAGAAGACATAGACGTACTTTTGTCAATCTCAAGATGTTCTTCAAACTGGCAAGCACGAGTTCAGTTTTCGGATTGTCTAAGACAAAACGCATCAATGGTACTAGCCGTCGGTGAAGGCTGATTCCTAAAAACCACCCCGTTACGAAAATACCAAGTTCCCCACCAAGTTGTTGCTATCGTTTGAACTTTTGCCTTAGAAAGAGTTTTTAGCCATTCTAGCACCAACCCCATGTCCCTGGTACTGTCAATAATTTGTCGAAGCGTTTGCAATTCCCTAGGGCTCAAATGTTTACTCAGAAGGTCTGGGAAGCATTCAATAAGTATATGGATATCATCTTCCATACAGTCCACACACTTAGCACATGTTGTTGGCATCGGCACTCCATGCGATGCAAGTCTAACCTTAGTCGGTAGACCCGAGTGGCCAATATTTCAAAGGAAGTTCTTAATTTTAGGTGGAAGGTTGAGCTTCCATATCCATGTGAAGTCTCTAGTTACGTCGGCCGCCTCATTCATGATTAATTTATAAGCAGAAGAGGTTGTGAACCACCCATTTTTATCTGGCCCCTAGTATAGTCTATCTTCGAATGTCGACACATGAAAAGGGATAACAAGAATTTCCTCAACTAGTGGTGTAGGGAGTGTATCCCGGAGCTTCTCAACCCACCACTGGCCGTGAATAATATATTCACTGACCATTTCCTCCTTGTCATATTGTTTCAGACACTCCGGCCTATTGCAGATAGCAATCTCAGATGCCCAATTGTCAGTCCAGAACTTGACCGATGCACCGTTGCCAACAGACCCGATGAGACCAGATTTGAGTTGTTGAAGCAAAGTGGATAGTTTCTCCCATATATTGCCATGACATATTACTTGAGTTTTTGTATTTTAGTATGTTTGTAATCTTCAGATATTTATATTTATATGAGATTACCTTACCCATGTAGGCCCCGTTTGGTACGAATACGGGAATCGGAATGGGAATCAAAAATGGGAATGAGTCATTACTTAAGGGCGTTGTTTGGTATAATGTTGGAATAAGAAATTCTCAAACCCCAAAACCTAAAAATACACAAATTCATCCTATCAAAATCAAAATCACACCTATTTAATCTCTCAAATTAGGAATAATCAACACACAAACTACTCAAATTCTAAAATTCATTTCACAAATTACCCCCAAAAAGAAATTAATGGAGATGGAGAAGACTCTGGCATTGTGTTCAACTGGAAGGAGGAGGGAGGGTTGGGCAACAGTGGTATACCAGAACGAGGAAGGAGGGTTGGGTGGCAGCGGTGGCGTCGGCGACATCTGTAGACGGTGGCGGCGACACAGGAGGTCGGAGAGAGAAGTGGAAATCTCAGGTGGTCGGCGAGAGAGAGAGAGAGAGAGAGAGAGAGAGATAGAGAGAGAGAGAGAGAGAGAGAGAGAGAGAGAGGTGGACTACATGCAGTGGCAGAGCCGCGACACCGGTGCAAATCGTAGATCTGGGCGATGGGGCGACACCGGCGATGGGCGATGGCGGCGACTGCAGGCGGCGGTGGCGCAGATGGACAGAGAGAGAAGCGAAAATGTCAAATCTGGAAATTGGGTGAAATCAGCTCGGGTGATGGCGGTGGTCGTGGACGACTGGACGGCGGTGGCAACGGTGACAGTCGGTGGTGGTGGTGTCAATGGCGGCAACCGGTGGTGGCGGCGATGACAGACAATCGGAGAAAGATGGAGGTGAGGGATGTTGTACGTGAGTTGGGGAGGGTTGGGGAAACTGGTCAAAATCAGTAATCACTCATTCCTCACCTAAAGGGGAGGGAATGAAAAATGCTCAAAATTTGGGATAAGTTGATTACCCGGTAATCGATTTCATTCCGGGTTTTGTCGTACCAAACACGAATTCAGTAATCACTCATTCCGATTACCAGATTTTGATTCCCGATAATCGATACCAAACAGGGCCATATTTTTTGGTTCAGCCAAAATTTTTCAAAGTAATTCTAGCGGGAGAGTCTCGTTCATTTGTTTTGCTCTCCTAATTTCCAGGCCGCCTAATAAATGTAATGAACGGAAGTCTTATCAAATTAATTTCACTCTGGAAGTTCTCTTGCCTCCGAAATTGAGACACCGATTGCAGTCAAACCATGTCCTTCCTCCAGAAATTCAGTTCCCCATGGCCAGAACCCCAAAATTGAGTAGTCTTTTGGCTCAATTGTTCGACGATGCTTTACCATTTACTGTACTTCTTTTTGCAAAACCCTAATCAACCGAAAATGTAATTGGAGTTTGCAAACCCAGAAACAGGTTTTTCTTCCAGAGTGTACTTCGATTAATCAAATTCAGAATCTTCCCACAAGATATTTTTGTTTATTAACTACTTTTGTGAATTCTGTCGTCCCTTTTTGTTCCTTTTCAAATGAATGGCGGTTGCCCACCATTCATTGTTTCTTGTTCCTTCTGATTATTTTAGTGAAAAATAATTTGGGCGTCTTTTGATTCTGAGATTCTAATAATTTTGCCCCCGTTTTGGGGTTTGGTGGGATTTTGAATGGCAGCGAAAGAGGAAGATTCAGCGCCCTAGAACCACCAACTGGGGTTTCTTTGCAGCTTGGGGACAAACATGTGTGTTTCACTCAACCCTTTTTTAATTCCTGTTGTTGTTTTGTGTTGATTGTCAAATGTAGTTTGTGGTATTGTGTCAGCATCATTTACTTATGTACTTCTTCCTTTCTGTTCATTTAGCTTGCAAAATTATAGTAGGAATGATACTAAAATATGACCCTCAGACGACAAAATGAGCATGTAACATATGAAAATACTACATATCAGCCCTTAAAAGTCGTCACATATACTAAAGGTTAGTTTATTTTTTGGAAATTGGACTATTGAATGTTGAAAAAGCCCCATCATTCTATTGGTGTTCATACATGATTGAGAAGATGTACTCTCCTGAGCACTTTGGTTTGCCACGCAATTTTTCTAGCTGCTTTCCATGTAGAGAAATAAAAGAGATAATATGTAAGTTTAGATGGTAGCTCATGAATGGACATTTTCGGATTCATTGCATGTGCAACTAGAGGAATTTCCGGTTTCGTGCTGTAGGAACGTCATCATATTTGTCAACTATTGTCTACTGAATTGTTATTTTTGATGGTTTTTTTTTCAGGTGGTAATGAACAATGGCATTCTCCAGGTCACTTTGGCAGTTCCAGAGGGCTATGTGGCCGGGATAAGTTTTAATGGAGTTGATAATTTGCTTGAAACTTACAATGAAGAATCAAATAGAGGGTATAACACTCAGGCTTGGAATTCATAGTGTGTGTATTCGGATGCTCAAAAGCATATAGTCTGAATATCAAACATTAAAAAGTGCAAGTTTCTTGAACTGTGTTGAATTAACTTTGTTTTGGTCTCAAACCTTGTTTGTACACTGATATAGGTATTGGGATGTCGTTTGGGATGCTCAGGAACGATGCAGCCCTCCTGGCTGTACCGATTTGTAAGCTCCTCACTAAGAATTACAGTTTTCTTATGTCTTGGAATCTTAAGCTGTAATTGACCTTGATGTCATATGTGCAGGCTTCTGGGGACAAACTTTGAGATCATTAATGAAAGCGAGAACCTAACAGAGATTTCATTTTCAAGTAAATGGGATTCGAGTACTTGGGATACCCCTGGTGATTATCCAGGACTTCCTATCCACGTGGACCGAAGGTTTGTATGTGCAATTTCTTCCTTTCTATCATTTGTTGCATTCTGAAAGATTGTGATTGACCATAAGCAGAGTTCGTGTGGATAATTTGGTTGAACAGGTATGTTATGTTACGTGGGATCTCTGGGTTTTACTCATATGCCATATTAGAGCGTGAAGGGGAATGGCCTGAAACGAATTTTTACCAAATAAGGGCTGTTTATAAGCTTGATAGAGACAGGTAAAGCCGTTTAGGGAAATTATTATCTTATTTGTGTATAATTGAACATCCGTATTACCTGATCTTTAAAATCAGTTTTGAAGCAGTCCTAAGTGATATAAGCAATGGATTACTTGGCTACAATGGAGCTGAAGAACTCTTTGGTAATGCATTGTGTGCTCAACAGGTTTCATTACATGGCTATCTCTGATGAAAGGCAAAGGATCATGCCAATGCCGCAGGATCGTGACACGGGTCGGCTCCTTGATTACAAGGAAGCTGTCCTATTGACAAATCCCATGAATAGCAATCTCAGAGGCGAGGTATCTCAAAAGCTAATAATTTGATTGGAGTATTGGTTATTTTTCTCTAGTCAATACAGATTTGTAATTGTTTTACTATATGGCATAGAAGATCATCTACCTTGTTGTGGTCATTGTGGAGCTAAGATTTGCTGAACAAAATGTAAATCCTTACTTTGAAGTACTGGTGTAGGTGGATGACAAATACCAGTACTCGTGTGAAGACAGAGACAACAATGTCCATGGTTGGGTCTCGTTCGATCCATCTGTTGGCTTCTGGATGATAACACCGAGTAATGAATTCCGATCTGCTGGCCCTCTTAAGCAAGATCTTACATCCCATACTGGTCCTGTCACTCTCGCAGTAAGTGCACATTCTTTTGATACTTTATATGACAATTAGATCTATAATTTTTCCAGAGAGCAATTTGTTAATGTCGTTTAATTCCTTAAAAACCAAGAGCAAATAAATCAATTGCTACATCTTGAGCAGATGTTGCTTAGTAATCACTACGCGGGTTTGGACTTAACAATGACGTTTAGCGAAGGAGATCCATGGAAGAAGGTTTTTGGCCCTTTTTTCATCTATTTGAACTCAGCTTCTGATAATCAGGATCCACACATTCTGTGGGAAGATGCAAAGCGTCAGGTACAAGTCTACCATAGCCTTTTGAAGTGATGCATTTTATTATCGTATTTGGAACTTTGGTGAGACAATCATCGTCCTTGCCGCTTTCGATTGACCATATTTGTCAGATGAGGGAAGAAGTCCAGAAATGGCCTTACGAATTTCCTGCATCAGAGGACTTCCCTAAATCTAGGCAGCGTGGTTCTGTATCTGGCCGCTTACTTGTGAATGATAGGTAGCCTCTTTTTGACATGTGTAAATTTCGCTGCAACACGGATTTGTTTAGTAAGAAGTAAGACTTACTGTCTACTAACTTGTGTGGTTATTTGAGTGTAAGGTACATCAAGAGCGCCTTGATTTCAGCAAGTTTGGCTTGGGTCGGGTTGGCTGCACAAGGGGAGCCTGGTTCATGGCAAAGAGAAACGAAGGTGCGCAGTAACGAAGTTATGGATTAGTTGGTTTTTTGAGATCCACTTACTTTGTTAACCTTGCTTTGTTAGGGGTATCAATTTTGGACGAGAGCTGACCATCTCGGAAGATTCGTGATTGATGGAATTCGGGAGGGAAGCTACAGCCTATATGCCTTTGTTCCTGGTTTTATTGGGGACTTTAAGCATGCGGATGTTATTTCTGTCGAACCAGGTCTTACCTTCACACCAGTCGGAATTTTGTTGCACATTTGAGTTTTCATCATTTGGTACTGACTCGATTTGTCTCGCCTGGATGCAGGAGCTGAAATTCAATTAGGCTATCTCATCTTCACACCTTTGAGAAACGGTCCCACATTGTGGGAAATAGGATACCCAGATCGTACTGCTGCTGAGTTCTACATTCCTGATCCGAACCCGATGCTACTGAACAAGCTCTACGTGCAAAAGATTCATGAAAAGTCAGTTCTAATTTTATTTCTAATGCTTGATATGATTGTTCCTACTGTCATAAAAAAACTGGTATTTTTTGGTTCATCAGGTTCAGGCAATACGGACTTTGGGAACGATACAGTGAATTATACTCCGATCATGATCTTGTATACAATGTCGGGTTGAGTGATTATAGTAGAGATTGGTTCTTCGCGCAAGTCACAAGGTATTCGAACTTACTTCCTTTCTATACATTTGTGGTGTATGGAATTCGCTTGCGATTTACAATCCTAATCCTATACACGATGCAGGCAAGGCGAGAATATGAGCTACGAACCAACCACATGGAAGATAGTATTTTCGTTAGAAAGCTTGGATATCTCGGCCAACTACACGTTGCGATTAGCTTTAGCCTCAGCGACTAATGCCGAAGTACAGGCAAGTATTGTTGTGGTTCTTTCATTTCTTAGAGGAGATCGAAAAACTGGAAAGCTTGTGGTGGTTAATGAGAATTTGGATGCCTTAACTTGTTCAGGTTAGGATCAACTATCCCAATTTGGCGATCCCCCACTTCACGACAACTCTAATAGGAAGAGACAACGCGATTGCCAGGCACGGGATACACGGCCTGTATTGGCTCTTCAGTTTCGACTTGTTAGGGCCTTGGCTCCAACTAGGAACCAACACGATATATCTCACCCAAACGAGATCCATATCGCCGTTTCAAGGAGTCATGTACGACTACATCCGGTTAGAAGGACCTAACGCCAATGGCATTGCTTGAAAAGGTCTCCGCGACTTGCCAATGACAAGTCATTGGGTCATCCTCGAACACGCGAAACATATCAAACGAAGCATCCATAATCCAACTCCCGAGAAGCTAACACGCGAAAGAGGTAACCGGCTCGCTATACCGAGTATTCGAGTTACAAGGTGTGCTGCTGGAAACTTAGCCAAATGATGGGTTCGGACTTCGGATCGCGTTCATCTTACTTGCAACAAATTCGCAAAGGAACAAAAATTTTCTTTTGTAATGATCGATGAATATTTTCTTTTGTAATGATCGTACTTTATTATCGTTTGCGTTTGTAAAAGGAACAAAAATTGATTGTATGCTCGAAAAGTGCTTATAATTATTAACTAGGAATTTTTTTTCAAAATATTCACTAAAAAATAAATACTCCGTTTTTAACAAAATATTCACATCTTCAAATTATTTACAAAAATATTCATTTTTGTCAGATGTAGCAGAAAAACGCGGTCTCATACCACATTTTACTCGTAAAATTTCAGATCTGAAGGTGGGAAAAAATGAACAAAAGAAACGCGGTCAGAGACATCGTTTGATCTATCCATCTTTGATAGTCAATGGGTTAGTCCAACGCAGGTAGTACCAAAGAAGGGAGGCATAACCGTGGCTGAGAATCAAGAAGGTGAGTTGGCCCCTAACAGAGTCCAATCAGGCTGGAGAGTCTACATCGATTATCGTAAGCTGAATGCGGTAACTCGAAAAGATCACTTTTCCTTACCATTCATTGATCAAATGCTTGAAAGACTCGCTAGTCGTCCATATTATTGCCTTTTAGATGGATATTCAGGGTACTTTCAGATAGCCATCGCACCGGAGGATCAAGAAAAGACAACATTCACTTGTCCGTTTGACACTTTTGCATATCGCAGGATGCCTTTTGGCTTGTGCAACGCTTCTGGGACATTCCAACGGTGTATGGTAAGTATCTTTTCTGAATATATAGAGCAATTCATTGAGGTTTTTATGGCTGACTTTACAGTCCATGGTGATAGTTTTGATGCTTGCCTCAACCATTTGGCACTTGTGCTTAGAAGATGGGTTGACACTAACTTAGTGTTCAATTCAGAAAAGTGTCACTTTATGGTTGAGGAGGGCATTGTTTTGGGTCACATTGTCTCCCATAAAGGGATTGAGGTTGATAAGGCAAAGATTGACATCATTCAATCATTGCCTTATCCTACTAATGTGCGTGAAATGCGTTCCTTTTTAGGCCATGCAGGATTCTACCGCAGGTTCATTAAGGACTTCTCAAAGATCACCTCACCCTTGTGCGAGCTGCTGGAGAAGGAGGCCACATTTGCTTTTGATGAGAAGTGCAGGACGGCGTTTGATGAGTTAAAGACTTGTTTTACTAGTGCACCAATTATACAAGCGCCAAATTCGTCTCAGCCGTTCGAATTGATGTGTGGCGCTAGTGACTACGCTGTGGGAGCCGTGCTTGGACAAAAAGAAGGGAAGAGCTCTCATGTCACATATTATGTATCTATGACTCTGAATGGAGCTCAAAGGAATTACTCAACCACAGAGAAGGAACTTCTTGCTATAGTTTTTGCACTTGAGAAATTTAGATCATATTTGCTTGGTACAAAAATTATTATTTATACTGATCATGCAACGCTTCGCTACCTTTTGACGAAGAAAGAGGCCAAGCCAAGACTGATTAGATGGATCTTTTTTTTTAAGCGAGTTTGACATCGAAATCAGGGACAAAAATGGTGCTGAGAACCTAGTTGCTGACCATCTAAGTCGTATTGTGCAGGGGAAAAATGGGCAAGAAGACATAGTGGGGAGCTTTCCGAACGAAGAGCTATTTCAAGTCTTCGCAATCGCTAGCCTCCACGTGGCCGAGTCATCGGAGAAGAATTCCTTCGCAATCGCCGACCGCCCCGCGGCTAGCCCTGGACGCCCCGCGGCCTCTGCAAAAGCCGATATTGAACATTTCCTCAAGGTGAGTTCTCTCCCACGTCCTTGGTTCGCTAACTTGGTCAACTTTTTAGTGTCGCAAGAGTTTCCACCCAACTTTTCGAAGGCTCAGAAGGACAAGATAATCCACGATGCTCGCTTTTACGTGTGGGATGACCCCTACCTATGGAAGCATTGCGCAGATCAAGTGATACGTCGGTATCTTCCCGACGATGAGGTATAATATGTCCTTAATTTTTGTCATTCTCATGAATGTGGTGGTCAC
Source organism: Persicaria tinctoria (assembly GCA_037127255.1). Classification (NCBI taxonomy): domain Eukaryota; kingdom Viridiplantae; phylum Streptophyta; class Magnoliopsida; order Caryophyllales; family Polygonaceae; genus Persicaria; species Persicaria tinctoria. The sequence continues at coordinate 78,581,931 of JBANSL010000002.1, read as the reverse complement.
TTTGGACCACAAAAGACAGCTAGGAAGGTACTTGATGCAGGATTCTTTTAGCCACATATATTTCGTGATTCATATGCTTTTTGCAAATCCTGTGATCGCTGTCAGAGAGTTGGGAATCTTTCTAAGAGGAATGAGATGTCACAAACTCGCATGATATTTTGTGAGATTTTTGATGTTTGGGGCATTGACTTCATGGGACCATTCCCTAACTCCTTTGGAAACTTATATATTTTGCTTGCGGTGGACTACGTCTCCAAGTGGGTGGAGGCGAAGGCCATCAGAACTGACGATTCAAAAGTAGTTGCAGGTTTCTGACAGGAGAAAACTGTCGTTGTTCCTATCAAAGTATAACTCAAACCTACAAACTAGTATAGTAAGCAAGTAAGAGGTCGATCCCACAGAGAATCAAGTATTCCTAAGCAATGTATAATTACCAATTAGTAGGAAAGAGGGGGTTTGGTGATTGAAGATGAGAAAATAAACTATAAACAAGTTAGTAGAGATAACAATTGAGAAAATAGTTCCATCTACAAATATCCACTTTAGTTTGGTTGGTTGATCATCGATTCTTCTTCAAGTTCTCTTTTCATCCTATTATTGTTCCTGTCCTGATCTTGTGTAAATTACTAGTCCTACGAGTCCTAGTAACCCTTACTAATTAGATAACCCTAACACGGTCAAGATTTAACCTAATAGTAGCATTAAGATTAAGGATTAACCAAGATACATGCAACACCAAGCTACGAGTCAACATTTAACATGTAATTGATTCTCTACACACCAGTTTAGTCCTACGAGTCCTAAAAAGGCATGATTGCTACCATGGATTAAGGTTCGCTACGAGGAATCTACAAAATCCTAGCAATAATCTCTACTAGTTGCGCGGACTAGAAGAAATCAACAATATTCGCAAAAGAATCAATACGAATCAATAGGATAGAACAAGAATAGAAATCTCACAACTTTATCAAACCAAAGCTTCAATCCATAGACGAAACGGAAGAGTTTAGCACTCCATGGCCATGGAGGCTCTTCTCTAGAGTTCTCTCAATTGATAGTCTCCAAGTGCATAAACTAATGAATTAGATGATGAGTTAGATGTCTAAGAAAATAACCCTAATAGTCCTTAAAAAACCTCAAAAGAGTCGGCCAAATAATAATTCTAAAAACCTAATTAAAGAGATAAAAAGTCCATTCGGCAGATTCGGCGTTTCTGCAGAGGCCGGGGGGCAGCCAACCCAGGCCGCGGGGCGGCCAGGCGATTGCGAAATCCTTCGTCAGAGCTTCGGGCCGCGGGGCGGCTAGCTTGGCCGCGGGGCGGCTTTTACTGTTCACAGCGATTTTTCCTCTTCGAATTTGGTCCCGATGTCAACACGAAAGTTGTAGATCTCGGAAAGATCTTTCCAACGCATGGTCATAATAGTCAATCGGACAACCGATGCCTCCAGAAAGTGCAAAACAAGTTCAGCATGTCTGACGACAACTTCTGTTGACTTGTTTTTCACTTAGGCTCTCTAACTTCGATTCCGCTCCCGGGCTCTTCACTTTTCCTCCTCATTTTCACTCTTCCTTCATCCATGAGCTTCCTCATTCCTCGTCAGATCCACATATACCTGAAATAATCAATAAAAGTGTGTAGATTCCGACTCCACCAACAAAACAAGTATAAATGCAAATCTAGCTTAAATTATGCATTATGCACATCTAAATCATGCTAAATGCATTCTAATATGCCTATCTAAATGTGTGCTATCAGTTTCCTCAAGGAGCTACTCTCTAGATTTGGAGTTCCGAAAGCACTGATTAGTGATAAAGGGACTCACTTCTGCAACAAGACTGTGAGTGCGCTATTAAAGAAATATCATGTAACTCAGAGGGTGTCTACTGCATACCACCCCAGACCAATGGGCAAGCTGAGGTGTCTAATCGCGAGAAAAAGACTATCTTGGAGAAGACTGTTGCCCCAAACAAGAAGAATTGAAGTGTCAGACTTGATGATGCTCTATGGGCTTATCGAACGACTTACAAGACTCTCATTGGGATGTCACCGTTTCGATTAGTCTATGGAAAGGCTTGCCATCTTCCCGTCGAGCTCGAACATAAAGCATATTGGGCGGTGAAGCAGTGCAACATGCAGATTGATGAAGTTAGCGAGTTCAGGAAACTACAACTGCAGGAGTTGGAAGAATTGAGATTGGATGCCTATGATAACTCCGTCACCTATAAGGAGAAGACAAAGGCATGACACGACAAACATATCTTGCGAAAGGACCTCAAAGTTGGGGAAAAGGTCCTTCTATTTCAATCGTGCCTACAACGCTTCCCATGTAAGCTTCGTTCTAGATGGACAGGGCCATATGTTATCACTAATGTCTTTTCTCATGGTGCAGTAGAGCTACTCAATGAGAGAAATTGAGACATATTCAAGGTAAATGGTCATAGAGTGAAACCATATTTTAAAGGCTTTGGCAAATAGGATTGTGATGAGTTGGTTCTCACTGAACTAAGCGTTGAGGATCATTAGGGAGTTGTAACGTCGAGCCAATGACGATAACCAAAGGCGCTGCTTGGGAGGCAACCCAAGGTAATAGTTTAGGTCTTATTTTCTTTTTTCATTAAGTCTTTTTTTTAGTTGAGTTTTGGTTTGGTTCGGCACACTAACATTGCAGGAAGGAAAAGAAGAAGGAAAGGGACGAAGGAGCAGCTGGCCGCCCCGCGGCTAGGTCACAGCGAAATCTCTTCGCGAGAAACGCCGGCTGCCCCGTCGCCACCCTAGGCCGCCCCGCGGCTAAGACGGAGAGCGAAATCTCTTCGAGATTCGTCGGCTGCCCCGTCGCCTACCCCGGCCGCCCCGCGGCCCCTCCCGAATAGAAAATTTTAAAGGGTCCTGTATGGGCCCCCACTTGCTCCACCCTTTTTACCCTAACCACTCCTTTTTCTTTACCTTCTTTCACCTAGCCACCCCCACGCCACATTCCTCTCCTTTCTTCATCCTCTTCAACCTCCAAATCCTCCATTAACCCTCTTTCTCCAAGCTTTTTACTTTCCCCCAAATCTCCACAAAAACACTCTTTTCTCATCTTCCTTCTTCACAAAAATCCACCATATCGCCTCTATCTCCTAGATCTACACACACCGTCGAGTAGATCTACCCGACATCGACCAGTCGCACACCATTGAGGAAGCTTCTGCACGACATCAGCACTCGACGCCGACTCCTGTAGTCGAAGTCGAGGACCCACCAGTCGACATCGAGGACTCTGCAACACCTCCGACATCTGTTCTGGCTCTGAAACCTAAAAAGATGCTACCTTTCCCTTCCAAAGCGTTGAAAGATCCCACTGCAGGTAGGTGTAAACGCTTTGTTAATATGCTTCAGGAACTAAATGTTTCAATTCCTTTTATAGAAGCCCTTCACGAGATGTCTGCATATGTCAAGTTCCTCAAAGAGATCCTTAGCAACAAGCGATCAATCACTGAAATCGCCAGTGACTGCAAAAGGATGGATTTCCCTGAGAAAAGACCTGACCCTAGTAAGTTTTCTATTACTGTGGGATTTGGACAATTTAAATATGAGGCACTGTGTGATTTAGGAGCAAGCGTAAGCATCATGCCCTTATTAATCTAGTCAAAGGTAAGGATAGGAGCAATAGAGCATGTGGATGCCAAGCTATACATGGCAAACAATACAGTGGTCATCCCTACAAGTATGGTTGATAATGTCCCTGTCCAGGTTGGTAAGTTCTATATTCCCGCTGATTTCCTTTTATAGACTGTGCGAAAGATCCTACTTGTCCTATTATTCTTGGTAGACCTTTTCTAGCTAATGAAGATGCCAAAATCAGCGTCAGAAAGCGATTGCTCACCTTCACGATAGGCGATGAGGTCCTAGATTTCTCTTTTGGCCCTACAAAGGAGAAAATTACATGGCTGGAGGTGAAGAGCATATGCAACCACGGGGATGAGCAAACAACAACAAAGAAAAGCGCCAAAAAGCTGCTCGACATCGACCAGGTCTACTCAACGTCGACCACCCTACTCGGCTTCAACTACGCCAACTTGACGTCGACTTCCTCTGTTGAGCTCCGAACTTGCCAAAAGCCTAAGTATGGGGTCACTGTACTCGACGTCGACCACCTCTACTCGACGTCGACTAACCCTCAGCCCAAAGATTTCTGTTTTGGGCACGAAAAGGTAAGTTCAGGTATGATTTCAAGCTCCCCTCCGTCCATTAATAAATTTAATAAGAATTTTAGAGGAGACAAGGCCCCGTGGCGAGCTAACCTGCGCAGGATTAAGACTGGAAAGAAGAAGAGGGAAGGCAGATGATTCTATGTGGACAACCACTTATCAACAGAGCTGGCATACTACAATCAGGACCTAGATGATCTAGGAGAAGGGCCAGTCATAGAAGGGCCCCACATTAAAGGTTCTTGAGCAACAATGAACAACTCGGCCTAGCGCCGATAAAGTCTAGAGCTTGTAAAAAGACAATTAGTTTTTTAATTTTTTAGACATTGGTTTTTGGTTTTTGGTTTTTGGACTTTGTTTTTAAGTTATTCTATTGTGGATATTTTCCGTCTAACAAGTCTTGCAGATGAAATGAAGAATCAGAAGTACTCGACGTCGATTAACGTACTCGACGTCGACCACCATCTCGAGCAAAGAAGCCGTGGTCGAGGAGGATGGCCACCCTGAGGTTTCACTGTACTCGAAGTCAAGTAAGTGTAGTCGAAGTCGAACACATCTCCTCGAAGTCAACTACTCCTACTCGAGGTCGACCACTTCTGTGCACACATCAGCACTCGATTCTGACGATTAGCACACCTGTCTAGTGAGTTTCTTTCTTTACCCTTGTTTTTATACAGTGAGGACACTGTAATGTTTAAGTATGGGGTGGGGGAAGGGCTTTCTTTGTGCATATTTGAATTTATTTGACAATATATGTGCATATTTAGAGTTTATTTCTTGAATTGCTTATACATGGCTACTTTGGAATTCATATTTGATATCTATGTGCTTATATGCATGTTTTCCAAAGTTTGAAAAACATCACCCCCATCGATTTTTTTTGATTAGTGTCATGGAAGTTATATTGAACTCGACGATGCAAAATTGGATTCATTAGAGATATAGCATGAAATTGTCTAGTAAAGGGAAGTCACAATGAAGTGCATTATTTTCTTGAAAACCATAAAATGAGGTAAAATTTGATATTGCTTTTGACATGTTGCGTGATAAGAGGATAGAGGACTTTATATTTCCATATAAGCTCATATGTTTATATTCACAGCCATACCTATGCTTATGCATCACAAAAGCCATAATATGCCTTATTTCATATATTGCTCCACATGATCTAAATATTGTCCATTTTGTACCTTATTTCTATCCCGAGATTATGTTGAGAATGATGTTACATTATGGAGATTATTATATGGTGTTTGTGTTGTTTTCATATTTGGAGTTTGGAAGGAAAGTTTCAAAATTTTATGGAAAATTTAATGAGTGAAAGAAAATCCGGCCAGCTCAGAAGATAAAGGTAGATCGATCCTGCTCGTTGAGATAATATTTCGGCGAGATGGTATACCAAGGTGAGGAGTCCGAAGCACTAAGTATCCGGGGCCATTAATGACACCCATGTTTGCGACTCACGAGAAGGCAATGCTGAGGTTAGAGAGGTAAAAGCATATATTGAAAAAAGCAATGAGTGATGAGCGAAAGGTGAGAAATCAAAGGAAGAAGGAATATGGTACGAAAATTTGGGAAAGTACTCCATTTCCCCGAATCATTAGCACCACGTGGCCAAAATACATCCCACCTTTAGCCTTTTACCAATCTACTCCTTATTGAGCTTAAATTGAAGTCCTCTTGATTATTACTGCTTTGTCACTTATGAATTGTTTTGCATAAACTTCCTTTTGTGAGTAGATGTTGCTTTTTATTGCACATGTATGGATTTGTGACATAAGTACCTTTTCAAGGATGGTAATTGATTGCAGGGATATATGACAATGGATCTAAGATATTGAGAGCTTTGATTTCTTCCCCTGTATGACCATTGAAAGTATTTGCTTGAGGACAAGCAAGCTTAAGTATGGGGTGTTTGTTGTGAGCCTAATTTGCCATGTTTTACACTTGCTTTTATATCGATTTATGTAAAGCATTTCATACATTTGGGTTAGAATAGCACATATTCTATGTAGTTTACACTTATTTTCCAAATTATGGAGTCTACACTAGTTTCTGTTTAATTTCGCAGAAATCGGATGCACTTTGGAGCTTATAAGAAAGTCATGAAGAAGTCGAGGATGGTGCAGCTGGAGAAAACGCTGCTTTTCGACATTCATTATTCTGAATCAAGCTTTGATGTCTTCATGAGAGTTGTATCCCTAGAAAAGATCTTTCCAACTCATACTCATATGCATCAATCCGACGAATGAGGACTCGGAAAAGTGCGTTTTAAGAACAGAGCCGAATGCTGAGAGCCGACAATTCTACTCGACGTCGACCACATCTGGTCGAAGTTGAGTACACCAGGAGCCAGAAAGTTACACGTAGTCGAGCAGGAGCACTCGAGCAGAACAACTCTCCTCGACGTCGAGAAGTCTAGTCGACGTCGAGTACACCCGTCAAGTCCGAACCCTACCCGAGCTCGAGTGCAACCCAGAAGGAGAAAACGCCAGTTGACGTCGAGTAAACCTACTCGATGTCGAGTACAATCCAGATGATTCCAAGATCGAGTTGTGCCAAGAATATAGAGTTACTTGCAAGCCAAGAGATGTGGAATTCTATCCATCTACATCAAGATCTATCATGTCAAGAGAAATTTATCCACATTAGTCCTAGTTTCCTTTATAGATTTATTTCCTTTATCATTAATATTTTATCTTATGTTATTAGATAGAAAGTTTTAGATTTAGATATAGATGTTCCTTCCTAGAATAACTACATGGAACACTATAAATAAGGCTTTAGGAGTTAGTTTTTAAAATCATCTAAGACAAGCCATTAGTTACATCGAGTAGAGAGATAGAGAGATAGAGAGAGTGGAGGCCAAGAGGAGTTGGAGAGCGAGAGAAATTTGGCTTCGATCGGTTGTAAGCTTTACTTTATTTTATTAATGCAAGTAGTTATTTCCCTTTTATTATTGATGTCTTTTCCTATGATGAAGAGCGAGTAGTACATCTACATCTAGGGTCGGGATGAGCCCGACGATAGTCAGACGTGTTTAAGGTAAAGATTCGACATTTATTGTGTTTTGGTCATCCACTACCTTTTATATGTTTATTACCTAATTAATAGATATTCAGGTTAACCACTTCGATTATAAACCTAAAATTATTAGATACAGTTAGGGTTTCTTGAGAAAGTTGTCTAATTGTTGGAAAAGGCGAAAGCTTGTTCCTTTGATGTGATTGCATGATTATATCTCTTTATCTTGCCTTATGCATGTTTGGTTATCGTTGTTGCAAACCCCGATCTTGGAAGTTTTCTTTTACATTGTCTAAATCAAAATTTGCACTTTGTTCGTTAATGTTTTGTACTCGACATCGACTACTTTTAGTCGACGTCGACCACTGATTTCTCGATCGTCGCTCTCATTTTTGTCTCTGCAGGTACTCGAGATCGACTAGCCTTACTCGACGTCGAGAAGACCTAGTCGACGTCGACCACACATGTTTCTTGGATTCGTTGCTTACTCGAATTCGACTGTGCCTGACCCCTATCGACTACACCCTAGTCGAGGTCGAGTACCCTGAGTTGACTTCCGTTCGTGAGATTCTCCCGCTACCTGAGATCCGCTGACACGCTTCCTCGAGGATCAATCCTGACTTCCTGTTGCTACATCGGGAAGGAGTCTTGTAAATATTTGCGTGGGCAGAGTCTGATTTGATTTATTATATTTATATTTTGAACTCAATTTCCTCCTACAACAATGAGCTTGCTCCCAACACCCTGTATTGAACAAAAAAAAAATGCTGAAATCTCAAAGAAAAAGGTTATATACACCACAAAAAAACCCATAAATTGAAACCCTAAAGCACTGAACTTTAAAATGTCAATAATCAAAATCACTAACCTTTAAAGAATCAAAAATTGAAATCACTGACATCTAAAGAATCGAAACCTTGAACCCTAAAAGACTAAACTCGCATTGAAAAACAATTTTAGCTAGGTAAAGCAGTTCACTAACCTCTAAAGAAACTCTAAATTTTTAATATTGAAAATTCAAAGGGGGAGAAGTGGAACAGGTGAGGCACATAGTGCTAAGATGAGTGAGAAAGGGACACACCTCGTGATAGGAAAAGGATGTCGACGGTGAGGCGACAACAACCAAGGGAGGTGTAGAGGATGGCTTTTGGGCTATCTCCGTTCTGGTTCCGGCGAAAGCAAGAAAGGTGTCTGGCTTTTGGCGTCGGCATCAGATGGCAGTAGGCAGGCAAGAGACGGAGTGAGTCATAGAGAGATCTCGAGATAAATAGGAGATCTAGCTTCTTCGCTTAATTTGTAGGTAGAAGATTTGGCTCTATCAGATCTAGGATTTGGGTTTTAGGGTTTGGAGGGATATGAGGCGGTGGAAGGGGTAGAGGATAGAAAGGGAATGACCAACTGAAGATGGTAAACATGACCAACCAGAGAATATGCCGGTGAGGTCACATATCCATGCTTGTTGAAGATGAGCAGTCGGAGGAGCGGAAGGAGCAACCAGTCGAAGAAGAGAGAGTATTTGGGGATTTTTGGTCTTTGTGTCCAATTTGATAGAGAACGGAATGGGAATGGAGGGGAATTTAGCGAATCGGGGTTAAGGGTTGGAATTTGGGTCCTTTTTCCTCCAAAAATTTGAAATTCTCTTTTTTTTTAGGCTAAGTGTTTCGAAGTTGTTAAATTTTACCGCTTAACATTTTAGTTTACGCGTTGTTGTTTTTTTTTTAAATGAATTTTTAACATTGTCCATTAAGTGACGTCGATGTATCTAATTTCAATAACATCGATAATTTTCAAATTGATGTTATAAATATTTTTAACATCATGCGTTTTTTTTTACCGATATAAAAGATCCGATGTCTATGAACACAATTTTAGTAGTGCAATCAAGGACAAAATTTGACAAGTCTGAAGGTAAATTGACAATCTTGAACAAACAATTCCAATCAATAACTCGATCCAAGGTTTCAGTAGATCACACATTCATATTTCAACCATTTCAACAAGTAAAGGCAATTTACCACTTCATAAGAGAGGCAACAAGATCTCAATTTTAGATTTAAGTAAAACATACGCATACCTACTTGAAATTGAGTGGAACTAAGGTCTCGGACTATGAGTCGCCAGGATAATTGGGGAATCACGGTCCATTGGGAGGAAAAACAGTGATGGGGTGTTGGACGAAGACGAGGCGAGCTCCAAGATGAGAAGCAGTGGGAGCTGGATCTTCTGGGGGTGAATGAGTTGCAAAGGTAATGGCCTTAACGCCTATTCTATTAGCTTTAAGAATGACGAGCCTTATCTTGTTAATTCCGTAGGATGCAAATGGCATGAAGTACTATAGAAAAAAAAAATGAAAAGCCAAAATTTAGGGGCACTCTTCATTGCACTGCTTATGGTAAATTCATGTTTTAAATGACAATTTATTAGTCCTTTTGTGATAGTAAAAATAACAAGTTAAAAAAACATCTTGAAGGTTTGAGGTTCTGAAAATTTAGCTTACATAGCCAAAAAAAAAAAAAAATCAGATTACTTTGGTGTCTTTTGTAGGCAATCTTCACTACATGGATCAAGCCTTATGACTCTAATTACAATATTTTTAAAGGGCAATTTATGATTCTATTTTATGATAGTAATAATAACAAGTTAATAAAAAAAATCTTCAAGGTTTGAGGCGTTGAAAATTCAGCTTATATGGCCAAAAGAATTAGACTATAGCTGAATAAAAAAGAACCAGATTACTCTCATACTTTTTTGTTGGCACTCTTCTTTGAACTACTTATGGTAAATTCAAGCTTTAAATGGAATTTTATGAGTATTTTGTGTGATATTAACTATAACAAATTGAGAAAAAAATTGTTCAAGGTTTGAGCTGCTGAAAATTCATTTTATATGGCCAAAAAAAGAGATGATATGACCGAACAGGACTATTAACTATAACAGTACTGCAAGACCGGACAATAATATACCATCGAACAGAACTATTGACTAATATCAAGGAGAAAAAGAGATGATACGAATTTAGATAGAGCATCCAATGTGCCCATGAGTCAAAGGTGACCGAACTGATATGTGCTTTTACCTGATGAAGAGGACAAAATCCCCTTCTCAAAGTCGCTTTGACCTGACGAATATGCTCCAACCAATTGTAAGGAGGTGTCTTTTCGGTTTCCCTATATAGAGAGAAGAAAGAAAATTAAGCAAGACCATATCTACTATTGTAATGATTAGGATTATAGATACCACAAAGAAACAACCAAGAAGGAAAAGAGTCACAACTCACAAAGGAAAAACAAAGAAAAAAAAGGCCCAACAGTTGAGACTTGTTACTTGGATCCATCTACATTGACCAACTGGCACTGGCACAAAACTAATGCTAAAAGTAATGCCAAATAGCAAATGGGTTTGAAATAAACAAATAAACATTTGGGAAAGGCCAGTTTTACTCTACTCCATAGAAATTGGAAAGCTTATTTTACTTTGCTCTTATTTATTTATTTATTTATTTTTGATAAGGTAAAATTTCGGCTGGTCGAAACCTAGCTGATCGCATCCTGACAGATGAGGTCTAAAAGACCTGGATGTGTTTCAAGTGCATTCCCCCGCACAGAGCGGCAAATGTGTGCAACCTTATCAGCCAGTCTGTTCCCAATCCGGGGGACATGCAAGAAGGATACTTCATGAAATTATTGAAGGATTGTTTTGATATCACCCATAGTCAATTCAATCTCCCAAGGACATTTTCCTTTTTGTGCTAGATGGTTGATGATGATTTTCGAATCTCCTTCAATCACGAGTTTTCTGATCTGAAGTTCTCTAGCTTTAATTACTCCTTCTCTCAGGGCGAGTGCTTCCGCCAAAAGAGGAGATTGTTTACCTATATGTTTGTATCCCAGTGTAATGTGTTTCCCTTCCCAATCACGAATAATGTACCCCGTGGTGCTTCCATCCAAATTTGAAGACAACCCATCAAAATTTAGTTTCATGACTCCTCGTCCCGGTTTTCTCCACTTAATTCTTGTTTTATTTTTTATTTTTTGGCTTGGTTTTTCTTTTGTATTGTCTATTTCTATGTCCTCTTCTTGTTTACATGCTTTTCTCCAATTTTCGTAAAACATATTTATAAGATATTGTATTTCCCTATTAGATGGAATGTGGCCATCTCGGAAGGTAATTTGATTTCTGTAAAACCAAATGACCCACCATTTGAGCGCTAGTACTTCTTTTTCTATGGGATTGAGTTTATTGCCTAATGTGCTCATGATTACTTTAATGTCCCTTGTGTTATTTAGTATGTTGGGTATGATGTGCTAGATTGCCTGAATCTGCAGAGCTGGATGATTTGCAAAACTACATTCAATAAAAAGATGAGCTTCATATTCTTCGTGGTGATTACATAATTTACAGGGAATTGGGTCATGAACTCCTCTCTCGGATAATCGAGTTGTTGTTGGGAGTCCCTTTTGAACCAATTTCCAAAGGAAATTTTTAATCTTTGGGGGAATGTTTAGCTTCCAAATCCATGAGTTGGGGTCATTTGTCATATTATCAGAGTTTCATTGCACTTGCTGTTGTGAACCAGCCCTCACGATCCGGCCACCAGAAGAGTCTATCTGGGAGCGACGAGACAGGGATAGGAATATCTGTTATTTCCTTTACGATGGTGTTATCGAAATCACGGTTTAGTCTCTCAATCCACCAATTTCCGTTTATCATATAGTCACTAACCTTTTGGTTAATGTTAACATCTTGTGGTGGGTTTATTCTTCCTAGAAGGGGGGTCATCGACACCCAATTGTCTGTCCAGAAGTTAATAGATCTCCTGTCACCAATAGACCAAATGAGACCTTTTTTAAATTTGTCAATGAGCCTACTTAGGTTTCTCCACTGCCATGATGTATTGTCCTTTGCTTTATATTGTAGAAGTTCTGTTTTTTTTAGGTATTTATACCTTATCAGTTGAACCCAATAGTTATCAGGTTCAGCAAGGATTTTCCATAATAACTTCATTTGGAGAGCTTCGTTCATATCCTTCGATTTTCGGAGCCCGATCCCACCTTTACATTTTGGCTTACAAATTCTATCCCAGCTTCTTAGTGGTCTATGTTGGAGTTCTTTGTTCCAGAAAAAAGTTCTATTGAGTTGGTCTAGTTCTTTGTGTATATTGGTCGACAGCATAAAGCTTTGCATTATGTAGAGAGGTTTTGACGAAAGGTTTGAATTTATAAGTGTTGCTCTCCCCTGTTGAGAGAGTGCATTAGCTCTCCACTTAGAGAGTTGCTCTTTTGATTTGCATACAGTTTCTTCAAAGGTTTCGCGATTCACTTTTTCGTTAATAATGGGGCAATCCAGATATTTTTCTAAATCTCTTGTGTGAGGAATTTGTAAACTACCTTCAAGTTCTTGGATTCTAGATCTGGGTACACCACTTGTTGTTTGAAAAGAGGATTTGTGAAAGTTAACCTTCTGGCCCGAGTACTTACAATATTCATCAATAATTTTCCTTATATTTTCGCTTGCAGTAGAGGTGGCCTTTGCAAAAACCATGATGTCGTCTACAAACGCTAGGAAAGGAACAGAGAGACCGTCTCTACCAAACCTAAACCCAACAGTACCAGTTCTTGATGTCGCCTCCGCTTGTAGTTTTCTAGCAAGGATTTCCGCCCCCCAGTATGAATAAAAAAGGTGATAATGGATCACCCTGACGGAGACCCCTAGTTGGTTTGAATAAGTCTGTAGGGTGAATGAGTTTCCCAATTACGTTTTTTAGACGATCAATAATTATTTTTGAAATAAGCTTATATATAGTTTAGCATAGGCTAATTGGTCTGTAGTTGTTCGTTGTAGCTGGGTTATCACATTTTGGTAAAAGGGTGATAAACGTGTGGTTTATCTGTTTGATCAATTTACCCAATTGGAAGAATCCTTTGACTGCTTTTATCACAGATGGGCCAACAATGCCCCAATAAGTTTTATAGAATTCCACCGTCATCCCATCCAGACCCGGGGACTTATTTTTTCCCATACTAAAGAGCGCGCTTTTAATTTCACCATTTGTAACCGGTTTTATTAATTCCTCATTTTCGCTATCCATAATTGATGGAGTTATCAAGGATAAGTAATCTAAGAGGTTTTGTCTATTCTCCCCATCCCTTTTGAATCGTTTTTCAAAATCTAGTTGAATTTCCTTCTTGATATTTTCTTCCCCCATAATTTGGGTTCCGTTTGTTGTTTTAATATTTCGAATAATCTTTCTATTTCTTCTTCCCGTTGCTATCCTATGGAAATAGCCAGAATTAGTGTTAGAAAGTTTTAGATGCTTAACTTTTGCTCTTTGATTCCAGAATTTCTTGTGGAAATTCAAGAAAGCTTCTTTTTTCTTAAGCAGTTGTGTTTGTTTATTCACCATGAATGTGTTTTGGGAAACTAAATTCGTCTTTTGTATCTCAAGAAGGCTACATTCGACATCCTTTAGTTGTCGAAAAATATTTCCGAAGGTTTTCCTATTCCATTCCTTAGCTTTCGCCTTTAAAATTTTTGTCTTAAAGGATAGTTGAAACATTGCTGAACCACTACAGTTTGCTCTCCAGGTTTGTTTAACTATATTACGGAAATCATTCCTCTGTAACCACATATTTTCCAATTTGAAAGGTGGTGCATTGTGTATTTCGCCATTACTTAGATCGAGAGTTATGGGACAATGGTCAGACGATGTGAATGCGTGGTGTGTGATTTGTAGATTTGGGTATTCCTCCAAAAGCTGATGTTGGACAATTGCTCTATCTAATCTTTCAAGGATATTGTCCGGTCTCGACACTTTTTTCCTCCATGTAAAAGAGTTTCCTGAAAAAGGTATTTCAACTAGATCGCATGATCCTTTAAGATCAAGAAGACGTGTAAACCGAGTAGGGTTGATTTCTGTTCCTTCGAGCTTGTCTTCTCCGTGACAAACCTCATTCATATCCCCAATCACCATACAAGGTAAGTCGAAAGAGTTTATTAAATCTTTAACTATTCTCCAGAAATCGTCTTTGTCACTTTCATCAGGAGGACCATAGACGAAGATAAGGATGCAGGAGAAATTTGTATTAAAATTTTTGTATTTGATCGAAATGATTCTCTCAAATTGTCTGTCTAGTGAAATATCTTCATGAGTAAGATAGTGTACCAATCCCACCAGAGCGCCCAGTGGCCGGCGACCAGACCGCATTGTCGAAACCTGCACTTCTCCATGTTTTTTCCTCGGGTATTCGTTCGGTTTTCGTCTCTATAAGGGAGATTACATGGATTTGTTCATTTTTACAAAAGGAGTTTATGTCAGTCCAGAATGTGGGTTTTCCAATGCCCCTATAGTTCCAGGCACATATTTTCATTTAATCGTAGTTTTACGTGTGGCGATCCCAGGTAAGATCCCAACACTCTTGCTTTTTTCTAGGAATTTGTAAATATTTTGGTTCCCCTTATTTCCATAGGTAATACAAACTTTATACGGTGAATCGGTTGGTGAACAGATAATTGGGCTAACCTCATGAGTGTTTTTGTTAGAGTTGAATATTTCTACTAAGGTAAGACTAGGGATAGAAATCTCAGTTAGAAAGATGTGGTTAGCACATTGGTAGTTTACCTTATTTAGCCCCTTAAGAATATAGCCTAAGTTGCTCAATTAATTCCCACCACACGTACTTATTTTACTTAGGATGTGGTTATGGTTTATGTTAAACAAGATTTTACCACACCCAACAAAAATGAATTTGTGGATGAAGATTCTTTGAGCTTTCGAGGTGTACCGATAGTTTGAATCGACACCCATGTTATGAGAAAGATAAGGTGTTTGCCAATCAAAGAGGGGATCGACAGTGGGCTCCATACAGTGTTCCAAAGGACTACAAACTTTATATTTAGTTTTATGAATAGAACACATAGCAAGGGTATCATAATCATTTAGACTTAGCAACCATAAATATACAACAAAGGCTACACACCAAAGACCATAGTTGTCCAGTACAATCATACACGAGTGAGTTTTACTTATGAAAACTACAATGAACATAATCAAACCACCAAACTCAAGATCTGAGTGAGTGCCCTTTAATGAGATTGAGTTATTTATTTTAATATTAGAATATTTGCACAAGTGAGTATTTATTGGGGATTTATTGGAAGTGGTAAACCCAATTTGTTTATTACTCCCAACAGATGAATTAAGTGGGTTTTGAAAAAGAATTATATTTAGAAGGGTTAGTCTATGAGAGTTAGAACAAGTTTTATTCATAGGACAGTGAGACGTCTTGACAAAGATTCTACTAAACAAGGCTGCAACAAATTCATTTCCATAGAAGAAATAGCTGAACATATTATAGACGAAGTTTTTAGTTATATTGGTTTTAGTTGTGACAGGCGAAGTTATCCAACCTTTCGAGGGAGTTTTTGTAAGGGATGGATGCTTGTAGTTATCCTTGTATGTCTTGAGAACCTAAGAGCTCCCAAGAAGCTGATCTGTACCTTTTTGAAGGGTGTGTGGAAGTCGTAGATAGTATTTCTGTGCTTGAACGATCACGCAATTTGATCGCCATCGCATATACACTACCTTTTGTTCACAATGTTTACTGAAAACCATCCGGATTTTGCCCAAGATGGGGGGTGTTAACTTAAGGAGGTTGTGCAGGAGGATCTTACAAATGGTACCGGTCTTGCGGGGGTTGTGTAATATACTAGAATGCGCACTAGATCTCATAAGGTGACACAAACTTAAATTGGACACTAAGTGGAGACCAATTGCCAAACCAACAGCCCACAACTTTGTACGATAAAAGTTACTTGATGGAATGAGAGGTATTCTAATCAAAAGCATGGGCAAACCACTGCGTGATTTTTCCCAAAAATGCCAACTCAAACTTGAATAGATGGTGAAAGGGAGTAGAGAAAGATGGAAATAAATCCATGTCTTACGAAGCCATTCAACACAAATTACTAAAATGATGAACACGGAAGAAATCATAACGCTAAACCAATATTTCATAAGCTTAAAGTAGGAATTCACACAACCAAACATTAGTGATATACAAAGAAAACTTTCCATTCCTACATCAATAGGATTTATGTAAAGAGGCATCATGACACACCAATATTCCTTGTAAAGAAGTTTGCACCAATTAAGAGGGCTTATAGACAGATGTTTATTTCTCATAAGAATGCCTATTTGAGAGTTTATTATCAATGAGCTCATGAAAATTATGCTAATATATACTATAAGTATTGTCCGAAAGTCTATGCACAAATCTGTTCTTACTTTCGAAAAACAATTTTATTCTAAAGAAAAGGGTGGCAAGTATTTTATGAGAAAGATCCAACCAAGTGAGTAGATAAGGGATGGAAATAGTCCCAACTAAGTGACAAGCATACTTGTGACTCAACTGAAGAATTACTCTATATGCAAAGGATGACTGCAAGGATAGGAGACAACATTTTATAGTGATGAAATTTAACCAAAGGTTGTTGCAAAAGACAGATTCTGCATTAAAGCAACTAGGCTGATTAGGGGATGCATTAAGCTTGAATTTTCTATAAAATTTCTTGATGAAACAATGTAAGCAATACTTCACAACACACCAATAGAAACGGATAATTGAGTCAAAATAAAGTCCACAACTAATGCAGCCCCAAGCATACCCAAAAAGGCTTCTAAATTGACATACATTTGACAGATTAAACCAAAAGAGATAGTGAAGCCGCCAAAGTTTCCACATACCAGTATTGAGTGTCGGGATCTTGCCCTGCTTTCCACCTTTGTGTTTAGCTCCAGTGGCATCGCCATTTGTGTGATATGGGTGCTCTTCCACATAGAGAACAACACCCTGGTTTGATAAGCCCTTTCGGGGGTGTTCAAGGGGGTCTCAGAAACTGAGGCCCCCATGGTTTGTTTTTCTTTAACCATGGCAGAGAACATCATGCCAGGTAAAGCCAGAAGATTTGTGTGAGATAGAGTTATGAAGAAATTGTGAACATGAAACGAAAGAGAGGAAGAGGTGTGAAAGATCCAAACACACCCCAACCCTAAAGAAGAAAGATTACCAATCGAGAGGCGATGGGACACTGCTGGCATACACAGATCACCGGGCCAGACCGACAATGGCTTTAGGCAGTGGAGAGAAGAACTCTCGAATACACAACAGATGGAGATGGGGGGAGCCCAAAGATCTAGCCGAAGGGGAGAAACCCTAGGAGGCCCTGGATCCAGCCAAGGGGGTGGCTTAGTAAACCCATCTTTAGCCCAGAGTAGCAAGAACACCCGCCAAACCCCGAACAACAGCTTAGACAAGTCCGAATTTGGAGGAAATCGCAAAGAAACTTGAGATCCCCAAATCAATTTGACCCAAGAGAGTCGTACTTCTGTCCCTCCCCGACCACATAGACGAGGCCAAGACGAGGAAGAAAATAGGAAGGAGGGGTAGTCATCAGGATTTTTCGCCAGGGAAAGGTTATTAAGATGGATTGAACGAGATCGAGGGCTCGAGAAATGCTTTTCGCAAAAGGATTTTAAGAAGAAGAACCATAGCCAAACACTACTTTTCATCGGGAAGAAACAGCCCGTGAGGCGCGTTCTTCTTGGGCCTCAAAAGGGTTTTTAGTAAGTAACTTTTTATTACTCCTTATTAATTTACTTTGCTCTTATGAACATGATGTCCATGTTTTATCCCATGTTTTATATCTACTGTTATATCGATTTCTGCATGCATTTCATGCATTTGGGCTAAAATAATACAGAATCTGTGTAAGTTATGTTTATTTGCAATATATGGAGGTCTACACAAGTTTTTGTTATATTTGGCAGAAATCGGACGCACTTTGGAGGTTAAAGGAAACTCATGGAGAAGCTAAGAATGGTGCAGCTGGAGAAAAGGACATTTTTCACCATTCTTCATTCCTAATCAAGCTTTGATGTCTTCATGAGAGTTGTATCCCTCGGAAAGAGCTTTCCAACGCATGGTCATATGCGTCAATCCGACGAACGAGGACTCGGGAAAGTGCGTTTCAAGAACAGAGCAGAAAGCTGAGAAAACTTTACTCGAGATCGAGTACACACTACTCGAGATCGACCAAAAGTGTCCGAGGAGGGCCTGGTCGAGGAAGAGCTGATCGAGAAGACGAAGACGAGGACAGACCGGCTTACACCCTACTTGAGATCGAGGAGCCCGGAAGCCGTGTCCGAGCATGTCGAGCAGAGTCACCCGAGAAGAACTAGTCGACAAGGCCAGTCTAGTCGAGATCGACGAGAGGTACTCGAGATCGACTAGACCCGTGAACCATGACCGAGCCTGTCGAGCACCAGTTAGTCGAGATGACGAAGCCGAGCCAGTCGACCAACTTTCCTACTCGAGATCGACAAGACTCTTGTCGAGATCGACGACGATTCCAGAAGCCGCGTTACTCGGTTTGACGAATCCTACTCGGTGTGGGATTACTTGGGCCCGAAGATTGATGATTCTATCTGATTTTATCAAGATACATCATGAAGAGAGAGATCTATCCACTTGAAGACACTTTAGATATAATTCTCTATTTTAGATTTAATTCCTTTATTTATTTTATTTATCATTAAGCTTTTAGATATAATTTTAGATATAGATAGAGATTTTTATCCTTGATTAGCAAGGATTAGAGAGCTATAAATAAAACCCATGGGGCTGAGTTTTAATCATTCAATTTCAGTTAGAGAAGTAGTTCCACAAAGACGGTTTAGGAGTTCAGAGGTTTTAGGGTTTTGGCGTTCAACGAGAGTTGGATCGCCGGGATTGTAAAGTCTTTTGAATTTAGTTTAATGCAAGTTTCTTTTCATCAATCAATGTTTGAGGTTGCAATGAAGCGCGAGTAGTCCACCCACTTCCAGGGTTGGGGCGAGCCCGACGATATCCATGCATGTTTGAGGTAAAGATCCGACCTTTGTCATGTTTTGAGCATCTACTACTTGTTTATGTGTTTATTACCCATCTAATGGAGATCAATGCTAATAACTCGGATTGTAAACATAAAATCAGTAGAGACAATTAGGATTTCTTGAAAGAGTTGTCTAATTGTTGGAAAAGGCGAAAGCTTGTCCTTTGATGCAATTCACATGATTATCTGTTTATCTCTGCCTTATGCATGCTTGGTTATCGTTGTTGCAAACCCCAATCTTGGAAGCCTTTTACATTAAGTTTAGTTCGAAATCCCAAAGCAATTGTTTTTATTTTACTTTCGTTTTATTCTCTGTCTCCTCGATATCGAATAGCACTCGTCGATATCGAGTACTGTTTCTCGATCTAGCATTGTTGTAGCTTCTGTGTGCAGGTACTCGACAAAGCCCAACTCGAAGTCGACGAGGACTCTACTCGATATCGAGTACCCTCTGGTCGATATCGACGAGCCCCTGTGCTTGCTGCTGCGCTGTGTTCGGCTGTCCGATCTTCTGTCGACTAACCCTAGTCGAGATCGAGGACCCTGTTGTCGACTTCTGTGAGATTTTTCCGCTGCCTAGGATCCGTTGACAAGCTTCCTCGTGGATCGATCCTGACTTCCCGCTGCTGCATCAGGAGGAGGTCTTGTAATTATTTGCAAGGGACGAAATCTGGTTTGCTGTGATTTATTTCTATTTTATTATTGCAAGTCTCGATTTCCTCCCTACAACGAATTGGCGCCGTTGCCGGGAAAGCGATCATTCGCGCCTTAGGTAGTTAAAATCTCACGTTTTCTTCGAGTTACTTTACAGGTGTATGCGCCGTTCTGGTCAACCACCTGAGTTTGACGGCTTAGACGAACCAGAACGCCTTCTACACATCAGAGCTAAACTACAAAGAGTCATGGCGGCCGCAGAAACACAAGAGCAGCTGATTGAGAGGCTGACAAGGGAGCTAGCCGCAAAGGATACCACTATCGCCAATGAGAGGAGAACGAGGGAACAAGCAGCTGAGCGCGCAAGGCAAGCAGAAGCTGAGCTTGCCCAATATCCAACCACTGCTGAGGATTATATGCATCCAACTCTCGTCGTGCCTGAATCGGCGATTCTAATCCCTGATAACTCCTTTGAAATTCGCACTCAATTTCTGATAGAGCTTAAAAATAATGCTTTTTATGGCAAATTTAATGAGTGTCCTCTTGAACATATTACCAATTTTCATGACATGTGTCGTACTCTTGCTGAAGGTACAACTCTGGAATATGTCAAGATAAAAGCTTTTCGCTGGTCTCTCACTGGACCTGCACTGAAGTGGCTTGAAGGGCTGAAGCCGAGATCTCTCACCACATGGGCCCAAGTAGAGCAAGAGTTTCTGAACAAATACTTCCCACCCGCCAAAACAGCACTTCTCCGCCAGAAAATCACTGCCTTCAAACAGAAGCAAGGGGAACCGTTGGCAAAGGCATGGGAACGCTACAAAGAACTGCTGCGATCTTGCCCTACTCATGGACAGCCACCCTACGTCATTCAGGAGATCTTCTTCAAATCTCTTGATCAAGTCACTAAGGACAGAATCAACCATTATACTCGCTATGAGTATCTGACGATGCCACCAAGCGACGCATGGGGTGTGCTAGAAAAGCTCACTAATTACGACAACAAATATGGGGCTCCTACAAACTATGATGAGAACACATATGCCAGACCAGCCCAATCTATGCCACTCTATGAGCCAACAAAGGAGATTGACCCAGATGTGAGGGAGCAGTTCTACAGAGACCAGAATCGCAAGCTCCTCAAGCAAGTCAAATATATATCTGTCAATCAGCCTTGCATCGAATGCGGATCACAGAGGCACACCACTACTAAGTGCCCACACACAGAGCAAGTTAGAATGGCAGAGACACGTGAAGAGGCAGCCTACGCCGGGGGTCAGAATCGATACATGAGAGATCAAAGGTTCTATCAACCACAATAGAACCAAGGTCCTCCTAGGAATCCCCCACCCTACAGAGCTCCAGGACATCCAGAAAGGGATCAAAAGAAGGATGATCTGCAGCTGATCCTTGAGGAGATGCGTCGGAATCAGGGCACCATCAACAACCAGTTCCAGAACATCACTACAAAATTTGGAGAACTGGACATCTGGAAAAGGGGAATAGAGATGCATATGGGTCAAATCGTTGCACAGATCCCACGACCGTCCGGACATCTCCCTGAGCAAACAGAACCAAATCCTAAAGGGAAGACCGGACACGTCGCAACTATCAAACTCAGGAGTGGGCATCAATTACACGAGCCAGAGGACGGGAAACAGCAAGGCAAGGCAGAGCAGCAACTCGAGACAGAGCAAGATCAACTCGAGACAGAGCAAGATCAACTCGATCTCGAGGAGCCCGTACTCGACCTCGACAAGACGCTACTCGATACAGACCAGAAGCTGAGCTCGGACTCCGCTGCGCAGACCAGCAACTCGAGGTCGACAACCCAAGTCGAGATCGACGAGCCCCTGGTCGAGATCGAGGAGAAGCATCTGGCCGACGTCGACGACTCTGCAGCACCTCCGACAGCTGATCTGGCTCCGAAACTGAAAAAGCCACTGCCTTTCCCTTCAAAAGCACAGAAAGATCCCACTGCAGGTAGGTTTACCAGATTTGTTAATATGCTACAAGAACTGAATGTTTCTATTCCTTTTACAGAAGCCCTGCAAGAGATGCTTGGATATGTCAAATTTTTAAAGGAAATCCTGAGCAAGAAGCGATCCATCTCAGAGATCGCAGGCGAATGCAAAGTACTCCACTTCCTTGAAAAGAGGCCTGACCCTGGTAAGTTTTCTGTTACTGTGGGTTTTGGACAATATAAATATGAGTCTCTGTGTGATTTAGGAGCAAGTGTGAGCATCATGCCTCTATCAATCTGGCGGAAGGTCAAAATAGGATGCATAGAACCTGTGGATGCGAAACTATACATGGCGAACAATACAGTAGTCATCCCTACAGGTATAGTTGAGAACGTCCCTGTCCAGGTTGGTAAATTCTTTGTTCCAGCAGATTTCCTTATCATTGACTGTGCTGAAGATCCTACTAGCCCTATTATTCTTGGTAGACCATTCTTAGCTACTACAGATGCCATAATTATTGTCAAGAATAGATCGCTCACCTTCACCATAGGCGATGAGGTTTTGGATTTCTCTTTTGGCCCTGCAAAAGAGGAAATTTCATGGCTGGAGGTGAAAAGCATCAGCAACCACGGGACCAAGCAAACAGCGGAGGAAGGAGCCAACACTGCACTCGAGATCGACAAAGTCAACTCGATCTCGACAAGGCCTCTACTCAATCTCGACAAGACTTTGTCGACCTCGACTACCTCTGCTGAGCCACTGACTTGCCAAGAGCCTAAGTATGGGGTCCCTGTATTCGAGGTCGACCAGCAGTACTCGATCTCGACTAGCCCCAAGCCCAAAGATTTCTGTTTTGGGTCCGAAAAGGTAAGTTCAGGTATGAATCCTACTCTCCTCAGTCCATAAAGAAAATTATCAATGATTTAAGGGGAGATAAGGCACCATGGCAAGAGAATCTGCGAAAATTGAGAGCTGGAAGGAAGAAGAAGAAAGAGAAAGGAGACGATGCAAGCAACCACCTGTCTGCTGAGCTTGCATACTACCATCAGGACCTAGATGATCCAGGAGAAGGGCCAAGCATGAGCGGGCCCCACAATAATGGTCCTTGTGCACAAACGGAGAAGTCGGCCTAGCGACTCTAAAATCTAGAGCATGTATATAGAACTTTATGAATTTTGGGACTTTTTGAACTTTTTGGTTTTTGTTTTTGGTTTTTGTTTTATGTCTTTTAGAATATTTCATGTGGATAGTCTTATTTCTTATGCAATCTAGCACTTTTAGGTCAGCAAGCATATAAGGATTGCGAAAAGTTGAGTAAAGAAGTCCCTGAAAACAGTTAGAATCGACAAAGGCCAAGTCGATTACGACAAGGAGGAGAAGCCCAGAAGTTACTCGACCTCGAGTAGAGGTACTCGACATCAACCAAGCCGAGACACTCCTCGACTTCAGATCAAGTAACATGTACTCGAGATCGACAAGCTTGTCTACTCGACTTACACTGATTCGCCCTCCTCGATTTGTTATCATGTGAGTTCCTTCCTTTACTCTTGTTTTTATTTGATTTTATACAGTGGGGACACTGTAAATTTTAAGTATGGGGTGGGGGAAGGGCTCATCATCGTTATCATATGTGTTAATCTTGCTTTTGGTATTTACATGGTGAAATTTTAAGTTTTATGTTATGCATTCATGTTTAAATTTTATGCCTTTTAAATTTTCTATCATACTTTAGTCTTGATTTTTGCATAAATAAAAATAAAATAAAACAAAATAGAAAATGTCGAAAAAAAAATATATGCATGTTTAAATTTTTGCATTGTTTTAGTTTTATACCCTAACTTAGATGTCCTATGATGATACATAATGATTAACTTGATCATGTAAATCCTATGGCATATTTGGAAGGTTTAGCCTAAGTCCTCGAAAATGGTTTTTATGTGGATTGTGAACTTGTGATGAAATTGAGCACATATGATCCTAAGCTAAAGGTTAAAGTCCAACAAAAATTGTCCCAGTGAGAATTTTGGCCTTATAGGGAGAACATTAAAAATCCCTCTGCTTTCTTGAGTGTATTTACTCTTCCTATGCATCTCTAAATGTTGTGATAGTTATTCAAAGACAATGCATTTAAATGTTTATGTTGATGAGAATTAAATGATAGAGGCACCTTTTAAGCCAATTTTATCCTCTCTTTACCTACCCAGCATTATCCCTGCTTGAAGCCAGAACATTAGCCTGAGACTTTTATTGTAAACTTCACAAAATTTTCCTTAGCCAAATTGAGCCTGACCCCCATTTGGGAATTAAGACTTATAGTTGGTTGGAATGATGATTTGTGGAAAGAATGAGCTTATGTTGCAATTTCAAGAAGGAAGGATTGTTGAAATTATTGAGATATGGGTTGGTTTTACGTTTTTATCTTGCTATACATATTATGTAAAAGGATTTTTGGCTCACCTTATAAATGCACCTCTAGTATTAAGTTGTTATTTTCTTTAAAAAAAAATCCGAAAAAAAAGAAGAAGAAAAAGTATATATATTTGTGAATAAAGTGCATGAGCCAAATTTACCTTATTTCTTTCATTATTTGCAAGATACATAATTTGGAGAGGTTTAGAAGGTTTGAACGGTTGCGTACTTCATTGAGAAAAATTGGAGAGTTTGGTTGATGCATATGATTGATAAGTTATGGTTTGGTTGTGTTGGAGATTTAGGAGTCTTGATTCCCGAATTTTATTAAGCACCACATGGCCAAATAATTTCCATACCCTTATATTTCTTACCAAGCCCCATTACAACCCCGCCGAATAGAATCTTCTTTGAAGACTTCTATTGAGCGAAGTCCTCCTGATAATTCTTGTTGCATTTTCATAATTGGTTGCGAAGTGGATTCATATTTAAATTGCAATGTTTATGAGATTGTGTATGGAATTGAGTTGAGAGTTGATCTTCATAGCCTAAACACATTATCCCTGTGAGGTTGGATTTATACTGCCTATGCCTATGGATCGCTCATATATGTGTGATGACGTTAAATTCACTTGTCTTACATTGCTACTACTTGAGATGTTGCTTTTGACAAAAGGCGAAGACTTGAAGGATGTGTTGTAGGTCTTGGTTATTGTTTGGTTATTGCTTGAGGACAAGCAAGTCTAAGTATGGGGTGATTTGATGTCCATGTTTTATGCCATGTTTTATATCTACTGTTATATCGATTTCTGCATGCATTTCATGCATTTGAGCTAAAATAATACAGAATCTGTGTAAGTTATGTTTATTTGAAATATATGGAGGTCTACACAAGTTTTTGTTATATTTGGCAGAAATCGGACGCACTTTGGAGCTTAAAGGAAACTCATGGAGAAGCTAAAAATGGTGCAGCTGGAGAAAAGGCCATTTTTCACCATTCTTCATTCTGAATCAAGCTTTGATGTCTTCATGAGAGTTGTATCCCTCGGAAAGAGCTTTCCAATGCATGGTCATATGCGTCAATCCGACGAACGAGGACTCGAAAAAGTGCGTTTCAAGAACAGAGCAGAAAGCTGAGAAAACTTTACTCGAGATCGAGTACACACTACTCGAGATCGACCAAAAGTGTCCGAGGAGGGCCTGGTCGAGGAAGAGCTGATCGAGAAGATGAAGATGAGGACAGACCGGATTAAACCCTACTCGAGATCGAGTAGACCTACTCGAGATCGAGGAGCCCGGAAGCTGTGTCCGAGAATGTCGAGCAGAGTCACCCGAGAAGAACTAGTCGACAAGGCTAGTCTAGTCGAGATCGACGAGAGGTACTCGAGATCGATTAGACCCGTGAACCATGACCGAGCCTGTCGAGCACCAGTTAGACGAGACGACGAAGCCGAGCCAGTCGACCAACTTTCCTACTCGAGATCGACAAGACTCTTGTCGAGATCGACGACGATTCCAGAAGCCGCGTTACTCGGTTTGACGAATCCTACTCGGTGTGGGATTACTTGGGCCCGAAGATTGACGATTCTATCCGATTTTATCAAGATACATCATGAAGAGAGAGATCTATCCACTTGAAGACACTTTAGATATAATTCTCTATTTTAGATTTAATTCCTTTATTGATTTTATTTATCATTAAGCTTTTAGATATAATTTTAGATATAGATAGAGATTTCTATCCTTGATTAGCAAGGATTAGAGAGCTATAAATAAAGCCCATGGGGCTGAGTTTTAATCATTCAATTTCAGTTAGAGAAGTAGTTCCACAGAGACGGTTTAGGAGTTCAGAGGTTTTAGGGTTTTGGCGTTCAACGAGAGTTGGATCGCCGGGATTGTAAAGTCTTTTGAATTTAGTTTAATGCAAGTTTCTTTTCATCAATCAATGTCTGAGGTTGCAATGAAGCGCGAGTAGTCCACCCACTTCCAGGGTTGGGGCGAGCCCGACGATATCCATGCATGTTTGAGGTAAAGATCCGACCTTTGTCATGTTTTGAGCATCTACTACTTGTTTATGTGTTTATTACCCATCTAATGGAGATCCATGCTAACAACTCGGATTGTAAACATAAAATCAGTAGAGACAATTAGGGTTTCTTGAAAGAGTTGTCTAATTGTTGGAAAAGGCGAAAGCTTGTCCTTTGATGCAATTCACATGATTATCTGTTTATCTCTGCCTTATGCATGCTTGGTTATCGTTTTTGCAAACCCCAATCTTGGAAGCCTTTTACATTAAGTTTAGTTCGAAATCCCAAAGCAATTGTTTTTATTTTACTTTCGTTTTATTCTTTGTCTCCTCGATATCGAATAGCACTCGTCGATATCGAGTACTGATTCTTGATCTAGCATCGCTGTAGCTTCTGTGTGGAGGTACTCGACAAAGCCCAACTCGAAGTCGACGAGGACTCTACTCGATATCGAGTACCCTCTGGTCGATATCGACGAGCCCCTGTGCTTGCTGCTGCGTTGTGTTCGACTGTCCGATCTTCTGTCGACTAACCCTAGTCGAGATCGAGGACCCTGTTGTCGACTTCTGTGAGATTTTTCCGCTGCCTAGGATCCGCTGACACGCTTCCTCGTGGATTGATCCTGACTTCCCGCTGCTGCATCAGGAGGAGGTCTTGTAATTATTTGCAAGGGACGGAATCTGGTTTGCTGTGATTTATTTCTATTTTATTATTGCAAGTCTCGATTTCCTCCTATCAACAGAACACACATGGGTAAGAGGAGGACCCCAATTGCAAATGGCTTTCTTTCTGAACAACAACAACAACAACAACACATAACATAGTATACAGCACATGACCCCACTAAATCCCTAACATGATTTATAAATTCACCCTAACTTTAAAGCTGTGAATGACAATAAAATACCCGAGTTATAAATCCTTATAAGCTAAAAGGAACCTCGCGAATTTCTAAATTCTCGTATCTGGAAAAAAAAATCATTTTTTAAGTGATGAAAGAAAGCATAAAAGAAAACATTTACCACTTCAAGAACACTAGCACACTCCTTAAGGCCATTATATACGGTTGGATTTCTAGCAAAAAGAGCAGCATCATGATCCACAATTTGTCTCTCTTTTGTGATGAGACCCTGCATTACAAATTCAATTGAAGATTCACATTTATTATGACAATACTAAAAAACAGGATGAAGAGAAAGTATAAGAAAGCAAGCATGTACAAAGGATTATGTTGCTACATGGATGCTAAGGAGCTCGAGTTTTTTTTGTATCTTCCAGGCTATCGATATTGAGCATAGTGGTTGCATTTCCCCAGATGAGTGATGCCTTGATCAAAGCAGGTGAGTCAATACTTTTTTGAAATAATTGAATTGACGCACTTTACTGTTTTGTTGATTGATGTACTACTTATTTTGAAGTTGTGTTAGCTATAAATATTTTGGATTATCATTCGTTATCCAAAAATACTGGCTTGAGTTCTCGGTGACACAATTTTAGACGAAAAGGTTTAAGACTCCGTGCATGCCATATGCTACTCTAATATGTGTTGCATCGAATTTCATCCTTTAAGTTCTTTCGTTTTCTGTTTCATCTTCTCTAGCTTGTAATTTGAATGAGTTTTGTACAACAGCGTAAGGCCATCGGTAATAGAGCAACACAGTCCAAAAATTGTAACTTACTTCTTAACACCAAATCCCTTCTCAAAATCTTGATATTTTCATTTTTCACCTGCCATTTGAAATATTTTAACAATCTCTCCTAAAATCCATTTTATTAGAAATCTGAGTACATTATACAAAACATGTGCATGTAGATGTATAGGCAAATACTCCCTCTGAAGTTTATTGTCTTTATTCTCTTCATGTGAACTCAAAATTCCTTTTCTAAAGCTTCTTTGCTATAATTCATTCCTTTTGTTTCTTCATATGGATACAAATGGTAGTTAACCTAAGGTTGGAGGAGGCACGCGAGTTGTTTAATTATCTAAACTATGCATTGAGAAAGACACCATGACTTTCACAAATGTGGATTTGTTTCTTCCAAATAAGGTTTATTGGTTGCCGTGAATGCTTAAAACTCCAAATAATCAACTCTTCCATCCTTGTTAGCATCACATACATTCAAGATATCCCTAGCATACTTATATTGTGATGGAATATGAAGCACTGAGAGGCAGTTGCAAATTTCAATAATATTCACATTTACCAACCAAAAAAGGTCTGAAATCATCAAATACCAATTCACAACCGACAGGCATGAAATTTTGAACCAATTTACACTCGAAATGCAATAACAGGTCCATATTTCAAAATGATTAAACCCCAGGTCTAGGTCGAAACCCTAAATCGAAACAAGTCCAAATTAAAACCCAAAATTGAAACTATTCATAATAATATAAACTATGCATCCTAGTTTTTTGTGATGAGACCCTAAATTGAAACCCTAATCTCAATCAATGAACTAGGAAAACTAATAATTATAAAACTCACGAATTTGAACAAATCAAACAAGTAAACAGGAGAAGGCTGAAGAGTTGCGTCCTATCATAGAGAAAGAAAGGGTGACAACGTCGGACTTGAGAGTGGTGCAGCTTTGGGTGGTGGTCCTGTTGGCAGCCGTTGATGCGTCTGGCGTGAGGGAGGTTGCGCCACAAAGAGAGATCGAGTGAGAGTATACAACAGGAAAAAAGGAAGATAGAGAGAGGGAGAGGGAGGCAGAGAGAAAGAGGGGCGAGAGAGATCTCAGATCTGTTGAGAAAGTGGTGAGGTTTGGGTTTGGGGAGAACAACGAGAGACTTACCATATCTCAGATATGCGGAGAGAGAAGAAGAAGTTGAGGAAGAAAGTCGGGAGAAAGAGGAGAGGCAGAGGTAGTGGTAGCGACAGCGCTGGTGGAAAGAGAGATCTCAGATAGGGTAAGAGCAAAGAAAGAACGTGGAGAGAGAGGGTAGTGAGATGAGACAAATGAATCCCGATATATTCGGATAGAGTCTTGCGGACGGAAGAGGATCCTCTCCTAATAAACCCCTCCTAGTAACTTCCTAATAAATAATCTCAGCCACTCAAGAAGACGGAAGAGCAAAGAAACACTCGAAGTTGCCTCTTTCAATGGCAGACCAAGTCGACCAAGATCTTTGTCCTCTTCAAAACGAAACTGACCACACTCAGTCTTGGTCCTACTCAATTTGAAACCCTTAGACTCCATCACCCCTCTCTAATTTTCTAGCCTGCGAGCCAATAGACCTCTTCTTGGAGTGGATCAGAAAGAGACATGCAACTAAATGAGATTATTTAGAGTAATTTATGTAGGTTAAATTTTTAAGACATGACTTATGTGACACAGACAATTCCACTCATTATTAAATTAGGAGTTAAATTCGATTTTAAAATTACGGCTCTATTCAATTCTCCACATTTTGAAAGAGGTAAATAATAATCAATGTTTGATTAACTATACTGCAAACAAACAAATATAACTATAATATAGTATAATTATTTGTAAAACTTACATCTTTAACTTCCATCACCACCGACCGTTTCGATCTCACCTTTTCCCCCTTCTCCGCTACCTCCGCCACCCGATCCACCCCCTCCACCCCCTCCACCTCTACCCTCGACCTCGCCGCCACTTCCTCCTACGCCCTCTTCAGCGCTGCCACATCCGCCGCCTCCCTCTTCATCTCCACCACCACCTCCTCCACCCTCACCATTTCCACCGCCCTCTCCAGCCCCACCCGTCCCCCACTGCCAGTCTCGATGCTCATGACCTCCACCTCTGACACTACCATCACTCGCTCCACCTCCGCCGGCTCCACCTTTGTTCTCTCCTCCAAATATGCTTCAATCTCAACTTTTCTTCTCTCCTCCGTTGTTATCTCTCACTCTCGATGTCTCATGATTTGCCTTTCTCTCGCTCGGTCGTGCTCTCTCTCACCGTTGAATCTCTCGCTTTTGTAAACGAAAGCAGTTGCATGCCTTTGCCACGGCTTGCGAAGTGTCACAAAGAAGACGATGGATTCCGCAACCTGTCGTGGAATAAGTTTCGCCACTAGTTCCGGGGTCCTTTTCCCTTCTCTTTAGACTGCATTTCGTGCGGCTACCTAGGCTATGCGTTTCGCAAGAAATTGCAAAGATTAATGTTATATTCAATAAAAATTACCGACATATTTTTTTAATTTTTTTTCAAATTAATTTCACCTTGAAAGTTTTTTTTCCCAATTACGATGTTGATGACTACTAGTCTACTACTCCCTCCGATCCAAAATACATGTCTTTTGACTTTTCAACACGTATTTTAAGAAGGTAAAAACTATATAAAATATCAACTTTTTTTAAATTAATTTTTTACAACTTAATATTTGTTGGAAATAAGTATTAAATTGTAAAAAAAAAGTTAACATAATATATAGTTTTTAACTCCTTAAAATATGTGTTATAAAGTTGAACGAAATGTATTTTGGATCGAAGAGAGTTTTTTTTTTAAGCAAGATAAGAATTCAGTTATCTAGACAAGCATAGAGAAACCGAGAGACCGGACAAGCCGGTAGATGGACTAACCATCATATACAACCGAAACAAAAATAGAAGCAAGTGACAAAAAGGAAATAACATGAAGCAAAAACAGAAATGAAAATATGAAAATAAAATAAATGTGCTAGCTATTCTACACCGTAAAACAAAACCAACAAGACAAACGAATTAACCAGCCAACAGAGGACGCACACAGAGGGCTCTGGGGACACTAGCGGACATCTCAGATTATGGACTCAAGAGAGCCATCAGATATCGATCGCAAATCTACGACGTCTTTGGATATAGCAAATCAACCACCGTTCAGATGATGCATGCATCACAACAAGAATAGCATAGCACACCAGACTGCGGGTGGGTGCACCAACAAACTAGTAGGTTTGTAAATAAGGTTAGCGTTCAAAACAACGCTAACAATTAGATCAAGGGACGATGGAGGTGCTCGGAGGGCAGCAAGCACGGAGAGAACACCGATGGACGGAGGGTGGCCCACGGAGGCAAACGATGGCGAAACAACCCGGTGGTAGGATCCATGGTGACAACGACGGCCACGGGATAGTGGCTAAGGAGAAGTGAATGGATGGCGGAGGGCCAAGCGGCACCAGTGATGGGCAGAGCCAGGTGCGGAGGAGAGCCCAAGCGAAGGTCAGCCCCAACCATAGCAATCGGAAGATCGCAACATCGGAGGTAAAGGCGGCAACGGCTGGATGGAGGATGACACACCACCAATCCAAAAACACCGTCGGAGAAACAGCGCGAGGAGGTGAGCGGTCAAGGGAGCGGTGCAACAGTGAAGGCTAGGGAAGGAGTCGGAACCCCGGTGAGCCTGGCGGAGGCAAAGAATGGGTGGCGGTGGGGGGAGGCTAGGTCACACCTCTCTAAAAAGAGAGTAGACGAGGGAGTAGACTAGTAGTAGACAAACTAAAATGAATTTCACCTAATCAAAAAAAAAAAACTAAAATGAATTTGTAGTCCACCTAATTCACCAAGTCGTGCAATAAATGGGAACATTGGAATATTGGATTAAAAAATCAACTGTACCAAGAACCGAAAAAAAACAAAAAGAGGAAAGAAACTTCTCCCAACCCTACCTCTCAAATCCGAAATCGAACCTTCATCGGCTAATCTCAATGCCGAATCGAATCTTTTTCCTTTCAACCCTTTTGATTCAAACTTCGTTGAGGTTGAATTCAAGGTTTCGCTTGATCTTGAGTTCCTTGATAGACCCTCCGGGGCGCAGGCGAAGCTTCATCTGTGTACTGAGTCGTTCCGAGGTCGAAAAAGGGTTGTGCCGGTGACGGTGTGGATCCCCCTTGCTCCTGTCAAAAAGAATTTCAAAAAGAGAAAGAAAATACTTGAAAATGGGAGGTGGAGACGCAGATCGGGTGAGGGTTGGAAGTTGCGTTCGTTATGTCGGAAGAGACGGTGGCGACTTGACTGGGTTTCA
This sequence comes from Persicaria tinctoria, assembly GCA_037127255.1. Lineage (NCBI taxonomy): Eukaryota > Viridiplantae > Streptophyta > Magnoliopsida > Caryophyllales > Polygonaceae > Persicaria > Persicaria tinctoria. The sequence goes on along the minus strand of JBANSL010000002.1, from coordinate 78,549,758 downwards.
CATCAAAGGCGTCTGCGGTGGTGGTCAGTACTCTGGTATCTTCTCTACCCCTCCTTTGTTCAAAATTGGATCTGTGCAAAAAAACCACACCCTTTGGGTGCACAAAACCATAGAGGGACCATGTGTCCTTCTACCGCCTACATCCCGAAAGGGCCCTCAAAATCTTGTGATGATTCCTTCACCTGATGGGATTTTTTTCCCCTCATCTGGTGTCGGAATCTCCCTAAAAACAATAGCTGATCTATGCAGCTTGAACAAAACCGTGTTAGGGGAACTTGCCCCTTCACCCTCCATATCCCGAAAGGGTTCTCAAGACAAGTTGAAGATCAAGTTTGTTTGTGTATTATTGTTAGCTAACATGTCTTTTTGCTCTCATCTTTTGCTAAAATCTTTGAGGGGAAACACGCCGAGTAAATACTTTTGTAGATCTGTGATGGAGGTGTATGCCTCGTCACCCTTTTCCTCCCCAAAGAATCCTGACCATTCTATGATTTTGGTGGTCTCCCTGGCAACCTTTCTTGTTTCATGGAGCTCTGTGTGGGATTCTGCCTCCCAAGTAATATTATGTTTGCTGGCTATAGCCTATTGCTTGAAGATCCTATTTGAGAAACTGATACCCTATTCGGGTTTGAATGATCATTTCTTTGTAAAGCTGCCTCTAGCTATTTGGAATTACTTAGGGATTCTCATCTCCCCTCACAACCCTCATGATGTTAAATTGGGTTTGTACACCTCAGATTCACCTAAAGCATTTTATAACTTGGATGCTGATGAAACTGCTCTTGGTGTAGACTCGGTGTTCACTGAGTCTCCCAATCAGAGGAAAAGCTACCTTGCCCCCTTTGCTGCTCCTTGTTCGTTACCTTCAGGTTTCTGTAAGTTTGAGTAGCAGGTGGTAGGGTTACTGTCAAAAACTGAATCAAGCAACCGTTCTGAAATCTTTGATGAATCCTGGACGTCGCCCAATCTGATGGGTTTCAATCCTAATTATTTTTGGGGAGATCGATGGGTGCCTTTTGTCAAACTTTTATGTGTACTCTTTGTACCTGTACAGCTTTGGTCTAAATACACACATTTGGTGAACAACAATCAATCTCAACATTGCACTCTGAAAGAAAAATGGGTTATCTTTGCTTGTGATTATTGGTTTGCTAAATGTCTGCCTATCAAAACCTTGTTATCATCTCATGGGTACCTATGTTGGTATATAACACATTTAGGTAGGAATGATATAGTTATGATGTATGAGAGGTCGTGTAAGAGATTATATGTTTGTACTCAAATGCTTTTCATGTTTTGCATCTATGATTGGACCAGTTCCCAAGCTAATTTTTTCTGTGTATTATTGAGAGCTAACACACCTTTTTTCTCTCATCTTGATGTTGATTTTGTGTTCACTGAGTCTGTCAAACAATTGAGAAGCTTCCTTGCCCCCTTTGTTGCTCCTTGCACTTTACATTTGGGTGGGTGTAAGTGTAAGTATGAGCAGCAGGTGGCAGGGATGTTATTCAAAATTGAATCAAGCAACCGTTTTGAAAACTTTGGCAAATCCAACGAGGCTTTGTCCAATCAGATGGGTTTGAATCCTGATTTCTGCTAGAGGGGTCGTTCTGTGCTCTTTGTCAAACTCTTTTGTATAATTTATGTGTCTAAGCTGATATGGTTTATTGAGAGCAGCAATCAATCTCAGCATTGCATGATGAAGGAAAAATGGTTGTCTCTTGCTTGGGAATATTGGTTAGCTAAATGTCTGGTGCTCACAATCTTATTATCATCTATTGGGTACTTATGTTGTTATGTAACACTCTTTAAAGATATTTCGGTGTGGCTTATTCAGTTGATTAATATGTTATCCTTGCTTGGGAATCAGCTCCGCTTTGAACCAAATAGTGACTTGAATTGTCGATCTAAAGGGGATTTCCTAAGTATGAGAATAAACATTGAGGAACTATTGAAGCGGCAAACAAAGCCTCTTATCCATAGGCTTGCTGGGTGTTATAACAGCACCAAACGAATTAACAACTACCTAATGCAAAATCTCAATAAGAAAACACAAGGAAAAGTTGGGACAACCAAACGAATTAACAACTACCTAATGCAAAATCTCAATAAGAAAACACAAGGAAAAGATGGGATAAACAAATGCAACCACCAAAGTATAGGATCTGAACCACCAAGCACAACACATATTATTATCCACCGTTTACCAGGAGAAAAGTTCTTACATGGAATTGATCACCGTTTGCTTTTCCATGTTCTCCACTGGTGGACATGATTATTCATTTATGGAACTGTAGAGGTATTGGAAAAACAACCCTATGGACAAATATAAGTGCATGGAACAAGGTGGAACACATTCAAATGGTTATATTGGCTGAAACTAAAACTGAGAAAGAACCAAGCAACTCGTTGTGGAAAAATACAAGATACACTAACGCTTGCTGGTCTCTGGCTGTAGGGAGGTCCGGGGGGATTGGTCTTATTTGGAATGACAACTCTTTAAATAACGAAACAATCTCAATCGTAACTCATCTACCGAGAATAATCGGAGTGCAATACTCAAATTTGAGAACAAATTTTGAGTGCAGAATGTTCTTTGTGTATGCTCCCCCTAATCCTAGTGATAAGGAGGCGTTCTGGTTTGAATTCTCAGAGCTCATTAACTAACAAAGCACACCCTGCTTAATCATGGGTGACCTGAACGAAATAGCACAACCGTCAGACAAGAGTGGCGGGGCGGAAACCCTTCCAAGTAGATTTCAGCGGCTTTCGGATTTCAAAAATGCATGCTCACTAATTGACATCCCATCATTTGGCAACCCATTCACTTGGAGGAAAAAAGCTTCAGGACCAGATAATATTCATGAAAAAATTGACAGAGGATTAGTCCATCATGACATTATACAAGCTTACCCGGATCTCGCAACCAAGAATGGTGCATTCTCCTCCTCGGAGCACTGTCCAATCACGATCTGTCTCTCACAAAATTCTAGTTTCAAAGCCCCACCCTTTAAGTTTGAAAATATTTGGCTTCAAAGGAAGGATTTTAGAAACATTGTTAAGCAATCCTAGAGAACATTGTGTGTCGGGTCAGCCATGTTTCGGTTGGTTCAGAAAACAAAAACCCTTAAGAAAAAAGCGAAAATATGGAACAAAAAAACATTTGGAAATATCTTTCGTCAACTACAAGAAGTTGAAGACGCTCTTCTTGAAATTCAATCAGCAAATATCTACCCCCAAAATGACAGAGAAAGGATTAAAGAACAAAACTTGATAAAAAAGAAAGAACACTTGCTCTTGTTCCACAAAACTTTTTGGTTGCAGCGAGCGAAATCAAAACACCTTAAACTAGCAGACACCAATTCGTCCTACTTTCATAGAGTAGTATCAGGTAGAAGGAATCGAAAAATTATTCGATCAATCACGTCAGCGGAAGGAACACAAATCATCAGTGAAGAAAATGTTAAAGAAGAAATTAAAAAGGACTTTGAAAGAAGATTCTCTAGAGAGCAAACTTACTCAAACAACAGATTAGAAGAGTATATCTCCCTAATAAACCCATCAATAACAGAAGAAGAAAATAAAATGCTAATACAACAACCATCAAAGAGTGAAATTAAGTCTGCAGTCTTTAGTTTGGGAAGCAATAAAGGGCTTTTGTTTCTGATAGAGCAATTCAAGACAACATACTTATAGCGCATGAAATCTTCCACTCCTTCCGAAACCATAAGGGCGTCCGGGGGTGGATTGCAATGAAGCTTGACATGGAAAAAGCTTACGGCAGAGTAGACTGGAACTACACAAGACACATACTTCAAAAATTTGGCTTCCACCCCCATTTAGTAAACATGATTATGGAATGTGTGACTACTGTCTCCTTCTCTATCTTAGTAAACAATGGCCCTTCACATCCGTTCATACCCTCCAGGGGGCTACGTCAAGGAGACCCCCTTTCCCCATTCCTTTTTCTCCTTGGGGCTGAAGTTCTAGCTCGGAAACTTTCACTAGAAATGAACACCAATAACAATGGTGTGGGATTCAAATTTGGTCACTCCGGCCCTAGAATTCCTTTCCTAGCATCCGCAGACGACATATTAATCTTTAGCAAAGGAAATAAGTCGTCATGCCTAAAAGTCAAGGAAATCATTGAAGACTACTGCAGATACTCATGCCAAAAACTTAACTACCACAAGTCCGCATTTCAAACCACACCGGGCATATCTAGAACAAGAGCACGAGAAATTGAAAGCGTCCTCAATATCCCTTTTGAGAAAAGCTTGGAGAAATACCTTGGATGTCCGATCATCAATGGACGCGTAGCAAAGGATACCTTTGGTGAACTAATCTGCAAATCAAAAGACTAACTAAGTAAATGGCGAGCAAATGCATTATCTCAACAGGGCAGAGCAACTCTAATAACCTCCAATCTGTCTTCTAAGCCGCATTATTCTATGCAGAGCTTCATGCTTCCTACTTCGATACATAAACAGCTTGACCAAATAAACAGAACTTTCTTCTGGAACAAGGACGCACAACATAGCCCACTTATAGGGTGGGACAAAATCTGCAAGTCTAAAGCTGCTGGGGGACTAGGCATACGTAAAACCAAAAACATGAATGAAGCTCTTCAATTAAAACTTATGTGGAAAATATAAGCGGAACCAGACAACCCTTGGGTTCAAATTATCCAATATAAATACCTAAAAAATGAACACATTCTTAACTACAAGAAAAAAGGAAACGCCTCTTGGCAATGGACCAAACTATGCTCCTTAACGAAAAAATTCAAATCTGGGCTTGTTTGGTCTGTAGGCAACGGAAAATCTATAAGGCTTTCGAAAGAAAACTGGATAACAACCAACTCCATCAACAACATAATGAATACCCAAAACTCTTAAAATGAAACTGTTAGTGAGTATATTTTGAGTGGTCAGGTGGAAAGAAAAATTGGAATCGGTCTTACCAGAAAACATCGTTGAGGATATTATTAAGATTCCACTCCCAATTAACACATTCGAGGACAGACTCTATTGGTGGCCAGATAACAAGGGATGGTTCTCAACGAGTAGCGCCTACAATTTAGTCTCAAATTCAACAAACATAACTTCGACAGACTATGATTGGATATGGAAAATTGACGCTCCTTCGAAAATTAAAAATTTCATATGGAAGATTAAGCAAAATGGGCTCCCGACGGCTTTGCGACTGGCTCAAAAGGGTTTTTCAGTACCCACTACCTGCACATTGTGTAACCATGGCCAGGAGGACGACATCCATCTTTTCCTGGAATGCCCCTACAATAGCTTCCAAGCACAATTTCCTCAAAATATTGCTCGGACAATTGACACGCTTATATCCCAAAACAGAGATATGGACCAACTCATGTGCTTTCTTAGTACCAATCTTTCCAAGGAAAACAAGCAAAATCTAGCCTTCAGGTGGTGGACTATATGGCATATGAGAAATGAAGCTATCTTTAGAAATGCTCCAATTCCGTCCGCAGAAAGTATTAAAAAACTCATCTTAGGAAACATAGAAAATTGGAAGAGAGATGATAAACTACATCCACCTGAAAAGAATACAAACGTGCCACAGGAAAAAACAACAACTAAACAGTTGAGATCCCGAGGAAAATTTAACTTATGGAAAAAAATCACCCATTGGCTGGCTTAAATTAAACTTTGATGGGTCATCCATCTCGACCACAAAAAGCTCGACAGGTTTCATATTTCGCGACAGTCTTGGGAACCCTATCTGCATAGGAGGAAAAATGATGGGCGGTCATACGCCACTAATGGAAGAAGCAATCGCGCTAAGGCAAGAGATCGAAAAGGCTAAGAAACTCAACTTAAACAATTTAATCATTGAAGGTGATTCTAAGATAATTACGGATGCCTTACGAACAAATAGCAAATGTCCTTGGGAAATTGAGCTTGTATTGGATGACATTCGAACCCTTCTTATGGAATTAGAGAACGTATGAATTTCTCACATTCCCCGTATTGGTAACCGACTGGCGGATATGGTTGCACACCTTAGCTACTCTACCAGAGGAGCTAATTTCTATACCGATCCAGGTCTTCTTGACCTCATCCGGCAGGATGCTTTCGGGTAGAGGGTCCCGTATCCCATCCGAATTTTCACCTAATCAAAAAAAAAAAAAAAAAAAAAAAAAAAAAAGAGGAATATTGGATTACTAGCCCAAGTGCCTAGCCCCAGGCTACAGGCTCCCAGCCAACAACGCCTACTTCTCTTTTACAATACGGATCTTGCCACGTGTCCCATCTTACCATAACATAGTCAAGACTAAAGAGTCTGGGCGATGGTAATGATAATCTCACCGTCACCCACACCATCCCTTTTTCACCGACAACCTCCAATCGTAAACCACCGCATCTTCGTGATCCGCTGCACCTCTCCGTCCTCCATGGAAACGCCGCCGACAGCCCAGGAGGAGCGCCGCCGGAAGGTAGTGGTGTGCGGTGGCGGAGTAATCGGCGTCTGCACCGCCTACTTCCTCTCCAAGAAGGGCGCCGCAGTCACGCTCGTCGAGCAGTGCTCCATCGCCTGCGCCGCCTCCGGCAAGGCCGGCGGCTTCCTCGCTCTCGATTGGTGCGACAACGGGCCAGTATCGGGCCTCGCCCGCGCTAGCTTCAATCTCCACCGCCAATTAGCGGAGGAGCTCGACGGCCCCAAATCGTACGGATACCGACCCCTCAACACACTCAGCGTCACAATCGACGAATCCGGCAGCAAAACCGGGGCCCCAAATCTCCCGGGTTGGGTCGATGGGCCGGCCCGAAACCCTCGGCCCATCGGTACCGCCCAAACGACGGCCCAAGTCCATCCCGAGATGTTCACCAAGACGCTGATGGGGGCTGCGGCGGAGAGGTACGGGGTGGAGATGGTGGTCGGGAGGGTGGAAGGGGTCGAGGTCGGAGGAGGAGGCCGAGTTGACTCGGTGGTGTTGGAAGGGGGCCGAGTCATTGAGGCTGACTCGGTGGTGATAGCAATTGGGCCGTGGAGTGGGAAATTGGGCCTGTTGTCTGGTCTGTTTAGAGTATATGGGCTAAAGGCCCATAGCATAGTATTGGAGCCCAAAGATCCGGATGTGATTACCCCACATGCTCTGTTTCTGAGCTATTATTCAGCTGAGGGTGGGAGGCCCATGGATCCTGAGGTTTACCCTCGCCCATCTGGTATGATATGATTTCAAATTCAGTAACTTTTTTTTTTATATTAATTTAATTGAGAACTATATATAGTTGATTTTTACTTGTATTGGTGTTTTGGGGGTGGTCCTGCCTAGTGCCTGGTACATGAATTATGAAAGGATGCAAATATGGATTTATGGGCCTTGCCTGTGGAGTTGGGATTCAGCTAGGAAATAGCAATGATAAAAGTTATAGTTGTCAATTTTTAGCGTAACACAATTAAAAGATCCATTTTGGCCCACAAGCCTCTAAATACACCCTTGGGTGTAACAAAAAATAATGAAGGTATATATTTATGATAAAAAAATTCTAAAAATTATATTTATGATATAAATAACCAAATATATATATTTATATATTTTTTTCATGAAAAAACATATTTTAAAAAATATTAAAATTATTATCATCAAATAATCATCTTTTTAATTTTAATATTTTTATAAATATGTTTTTTTCATGAAAAAATTATATAAATATATATAATTGGTTATTTATAACATAAATATAATTTTTAGAATTTTTTTTTATCATAAATATATACCCTTATTATTTTTGTGTTACACCCGAGGGTGTATTGAGGGTTGTAGAAGATCTCCTCTCAGGCTTGTAGGCCAAAATGACACACCATCTACATTTAGAGGAGAGGAGATTTAAATATTTATTTTTAAGTTAGAAAAAAAAAATTATTAAAAAAAATGAGATTTTATTTATTTATTTATATATAGAAAAGAATGTATTTGTTTAAATATATTGGAGAAAATTAGGGGTGGGCGCGGGACGGGACGGGACGGGATGGGGGTCGTCCCGCGTCCCGTCCCGCGTAATTTTTGCGGGACGGGACGCGGGACGGGATTCACAATTTTTTTTTCAATCCCGCGCGGGCCTTGTCCCTCACGGGACGGGACCGGGACGGGACGGGCCTTGTCCCTCAAATAAAAGGCATTATAAAAAATTTAAAATTCTTATATATTTTGCGGTTTTGAAAGACGTAACATATATCGATTTATAATGTTTTTATATTTTACAATTTTTCTTACATATATACACTAGACACATTATATATAATTACACACAATATAAAAAATATATATACACTGTGTATATATATACACACACTGTCGTAGTGTTGTTGTATAACCCAGTACATGGTATATACATGTATACACACTGTAAATTGTAACTTTGTAAGTACACTGCTTAATTGCTTGTAAGTGTACAGTATATATACTACGTATAATGTATACAGTATATACATATATATACACCACGGTATTAGGTATATGTATATAAACAATATATATTTGTATATTTATAATATATATATATATATAAATAAATATATGCGGGACGGGACGGGATTTGCGGGATACGAAATCCTCATCCCGCGTCCCGTCCCGCATAATTTTTACGGGATGGGACCGGGACGGGATTCATTATTTTTTTCCAAATCCCACCGGGATCGGGACGGGCTCGGGACGAGCCCGGGATTTGCGGGATTTGTGCCCACCCCTAGAGAAAATTTTAAATTTGTTATTTAATTAGACATTTTTAATAGTAGAAAATTAAGATAAACAAAATTTATAAAAAAAAAAGAGAGAGGCCAAAGGGGTTTGAACACATGACCGATAATAAATACCTCTTTTTACTAACTAAGCTAATCTGTTTTAGTGATTCTTTACTCATTTTACACTTTTTTATCCCTAGAATTAGTAAAAATTATCTCAAAAAAAAATAAAAAATAAAAATTCTACATTTCTCTTCCGAGCTAGGGGGCTTCAAGCTTCGGGCTTCAGCTATCCAAAGCACCCATAGATCCGCAACTATGTATAGATATTAGTATGGTAGAATCTTGCACATTCGAGGTTTTGTGTAACATTTCGCGGGTTTAGTCCCACAAGATTATATTGGTCATCATTTGCACTTTTCCTTTTTGGTATTTGTTATGATTCTAATCAGTTTCATATCAGCAAAATGGGGAAAATGTCATTCTATTATTACGTTTGACTGAATGATGGTGCCATGCCATTCATGATAACAATCAAAGGTGTTTCCTCACTTGGTGAATTTGTGGCTTTCCCTATCATTTTTTTCTTCATGTTTTAATTCGTTGCAGCAGAAATTTATGCGGGAAAATCAGTTCTGTTGGCGGGAATGAGCTTGTCTTTTTACAAATGCCAGATGTTTTATCGCAATGGTTACATTAACTATGTCTTACCAAATACCATCGGCAACGGCATGATAACTAAGTAGATCATTTACTTGTTTTCGTAGGAGAGGTGTACGTATGCGGGATGTCAGCCCAGGCAGAGGTCCCGAACGATCCTTTGCAAGTGACGCCAAACCCAGATTCCATAAAGGTCCTAAGAAGGGTAGCCGGGAATGTGTCAAGTAAATTAGGGGAAGGAGAAGCCCGGGTGACAGCTGAGCAAGCATGCTTCCTGCCGTGCATTGATGATGACTTGCCAGTCATAGGGGAGCTTCCCGGTGTGAAGGGGTGTTTTGTGGCAACCGGCCATAGCTGCTGGGGGATACTGAATGGTCCGGCAACAGGCGCTGCCCTGGCTGAGCTCGTTGTTGATGGGCAGGCGAGTTTAGTAGATCTTGGCCCATTTAGTCCGTCGAGGTTTGCAGGTGGGAGACGGTAGATTGAGCGCTGATAATGTACGTTGTTGTGGTAGTAGTAAGATGAATAAAAATGTCACGTTTGAGTGTTAATTGATGCTAACTCTTGATGTCATTTTACCCTTGAATTGAATTTACGTTGGAATGGAAGTATTTAAAAGTTAAATATGGATCCTATTTAGCTTCGAATTAAAGATATGTCCTGGATTTTAGAAGGTAAGCTATTGTACGTAGTGCTAAAAATGGAGCAAAATTTACCACTTGGAATGTACGTACCGATCGATGAACAAAGTAGGGCATCAATCATGCATTCAAAACGAAATAAAGACAACATATATGTATTATGTATATATGTATGCAAAATGACATTAGTGTGAGTCTGTCTCTGTCACTGATGACTCATGCATGTTTGAAAGACAAGAGAGAGCAGGCAAGGGCAAGGCGAAGCCAAAGCCACCACAGGAATAACTGGGTGGTGGATGGGTAAGAACAAAGGAGCTCACAGTGGGTGGCCGGGATTGAGGCCTGGGCCGGGGCTGGCTGGGGCCGGGGGGGCATGTGGTGTGCCATTGGAGCCACCAGCCAACAGCTAGCTAGGTAGCACGTACCATGTCCACTGCACATGGGGAGCTCCCTTCACACCCATATATGTATCATGTATGTGCATACAATTACAACAAACAAGGGTACCTGGCGTGTGTATTCTTTCTTGTTAACACTTTTTGGCGCACATTCGGCGCACATCGCCCATTGCTAATCATTTTCAGATTATATAATTATATATGTATTAGACCGTCGGGCAGACACATTAACTGATTTATGTTTTGGATGAATATTACATCACAATGCATTCTTGGTTTAGATGCCGTTTTGTTGCTTGTATTTGTACCAATGAAGAACATCAATTTGATAATGATACTTTTTTTTTAAAAAAAAACTTAGATGGATCAAAGGAAGGTGAAACTAATTAAAATACACCGTAATTTTTGGAAGCGTGTTAAAAAATATTCTCACCTTTTAATAGTAAGAAAAATAATTCAACTTTTGGAGACGTGGTAACAAAGTATCCCGATATTTTTTTTTACCATAAATCCGGCAAAAAACTCTTAATTTCAATGATATTATTCTTATTAGAACAACTCGATCAATATCATCTGAAATACAATAAACTCTTAATTTCAATGATTATTTTTTAAAGCGTGTTTAAAAATATCATCACCTTTTAATGGCAAAACTATCGAGCGTAGGGGTCGGGTTTTTCGAGTTGGGTCATGTTTTGACAGGTTTAAGAAGAAGATATAGGAGAAGGGAGACAAGACAAGAAGGAAAGAAGAAGTCTTCTGTAGCAGCTGCGGGCGCCGCCAGACTAGTCGCGGACACGACAACACCTTTCCGCAAGCCTAAGCACCGGAGGACACAAGGAGCACAAGGCACACATGGCATGATCGATCCGCTGCCAGCGGACAAGGGGTTCCTAACACCCGCAAGCACAAGACCACGAGGAGAACCCAACGACCACGACAAGTGAGTCCTAGCGAACACCTAGCAGACTCAGAGGGCATGATCGATCCGCTGCCAGCTGGAGCCAACGGATCCATGGGTTTTTGCTGACACAGATTTTCTTGGGCCGAAAGGATAAAATATTATCTTGTGAAGATTTGTTTCTAGGACGATCCCAGTGGATTGACAACCCAGGGGCATGACAATCACATTCTTTAGAACCATTGTAGCACGATCTCGATGTCGTTGTATTCTTGGACAGCTTAGCTGCTCACCGCCATGTTAGAGTATTAGGGACTCACTGGTGATCATGTGACTTAAGGCATCCTAGAGTGTCTACATAAGCCAAGAACCGTAATAATCGCAAAGGGAAGAAGCCCGATGATCGAGAACACTACTAAAAAAACAGGAAATAGCTACAAATGGTTAGCCACGAATTATAGGCGACCCAATCTTCGTGTTTACCAGCGATGAAATTGGCCACGACTGTTTCTGACCGTGGCTATATTCGTGGCTGATACTCATCCAGGAATGACATGTCAGATCATTCGTGGCTAATAGCAACGAACCAGATGTCCGTAGCTGATTTCGTGGCTCAATTTTTGTCAATGTCAGTAAATAGCCACGACTAAGCCACGAAGCTAATTGCCGTGGCCGTTTTCGACGCTGATCTGGCCGAAACACAATTGACGTGGCTAAATCCGTGGCTATTCGTCATCGGAAATCAAATGAATTGAACATGGGCGAGTGGGCCTTGACTCACTAGTTGTAGGCGGGCCGGATATTATCATATACTTGGGCTATGATCCGATATGAAATATACCTGATCCGTGGCTGAAACCGGGTCTCCCAATTAATTTTCTGGGCTCGGCCCATTAGAAGCTAGTGCGGGGAGGCCCAATGTTTTATTAGCCCATAGAGTGAAGTGGTTATTTAGCGACGATTTAATCCGTGGCTAAATTCCGTTGCTATTACGGATGAGGTCATTAAAGCGATTTTGTACTTCATCTGCTTTATGGTTGGGTGCATTAAATGGGGCCGGCCCACTTGTGTTGTCTTCTAGCTTGGACATCTGTTGGCCATTTGAGAATTGTAAGCTCCATTGAGCAGAACGTGGTAACTCCCAATTGCCGTGTACGGACAAGGTAAGTTTTCATTTTATTTTACACATATTTACATATATATTGTTATTATTCCTATTTATTTTAATTAGAAAAAGGAAAGTAGTATGTATATAAGATTATATATAGAGGTAGAAGAGTAGAAATGGTTATATTATGATTATAGATCGGTAATGTTAAATTGGTTGGTAATTTGTGTTTGAAAAACATTTTGGGGGGTTTTGGAAGAATATGTGTTTGACAATGTTTATATGTACAAATATATGTGATGTACTTTTAAAAATTGGTTGTAAGTTGACACTATATATATGCTAAGTATTTCAATTTTATTCAATATTATGTATAATTATTTAGAAATTTAGTAATGGGCTTTTTATTAAGAATTATGTTTAGGAATATTCAATTTGTTTAAATATATAGTAATGTGCTCTAGCTATTATATATCTATTGCACATATTGATCGAATTTGATAAAATATGGACGATCGTACATGGATGTATGATATGTACTTGTCAAATCGTAGAGGATTAAAGCCCGAATACTACCAAGGGGTGGATAAGTTATCGAATTTTCTTGTGCTCAAACTTATTATGTTGATGAAGGTAAGATAAAATGTCCATGTCGGAGATGTGAGAATTGTTATTTCGAGAAAGTAGATGATGTGAAGGATCATTTATACCACCGTGGGTTTATGTATGGTTATTATCGTTGGACGACACATGGCGAATCTATTGCACATCCAAACCATGAGCAAATGGTAGGGGGCAACCAGTGGGCTATGTATGATCAGTTAACTGCAGAACAGAGGATGGTGTTCGATGTTGCTGGGCCAAACTTTGTTCCTCTTACATGGTTTAGCCCCTATAATGTCGATGGTGTTCCGAATAATGGAGTTGATGTTGAATTCCAACCAGCTGAAGTTAATGAGGTCGATGGAATGAGCGAAGATCCGGTAGCAGTCGAGGAGGATATTAATCTCTTGTCCACGCGGTTTGAAGATGTGCTAAGAGCAGCTGATGAACCTGTGTTTCCTGGGTGTACTACACATACACAATTGTCCTTTGTGAGCCGACTTATGAGCTTGAAGTGTGAATATAATGTTCCTTAAAGCCTCTTCAATGGGTTCGTGCAATTGTATGATGAAGTGTTGCCTGATGCCCACAAGATTCCCACCAGTTACTATGAAACTGAGAAGATAGTCCGAAATTTGGGTTTACCGGTAGAAAGAATAGCCATGTGTCCCAACGGTTGTATGTTGTATTGGAAGAATGATGTCAATGAAGATTCATGTAAGTTCTGTGGTCATGCAAGATATGTCGTGGGTGCTTCAGGGAAGCGCAAGCCACATAAAGTTTTATTGCACTTGCCTCTAATTCCGAGGCTACAGAGACTATATGCTTCTGAAGTAACAGCCAGCAACATGACTTGGCATGCAGAACACGTAACAGAGGAGGGAATGATGTGCCATCCTTCAGATGGAGATGCATGGAAGAGGTTGGACACGAAGCATCCCGATTTTGCTTGTGAGCCTCGTAATGTTCGTTTGGGTTTATGCACGGATGGTTTTGCTACTTTCAACAAATCTGGTCAGAATTATTCATGTTGGCCAGTGATTGTCACTCCTTACAATCTTCCACCTCATTTGTGCATGAGGAACGAGCACATGTTCATGTCGTTGATAGTGCCAAGTCCTCGAAACCCAAAGAAGTTGATTGATATTTGCCTCCAACCTCTTATTGACGAGTTGATGCAGTTGTGGGATGTCGGTGTCATCACCTACGATGCCTCGAGGAGGGAAAACTTTCTTATGCGTGCAGCTTTACTTTGGACTATCAGTGATTTCCCTGCATATGCTATGTTGTCTGGATGGAGCACTGAAGGACAATTGGCTTGTCTGATTTGCATGGAATCAGGGTCTGATGCTTTTCGCCTTCAAAATGGTCGGAAGGCTTGTTGGTTCGATTGTCATTGGAAGTTTTTAGAGATTGATCACCCCTTCCTTAGGAACAAGAAGAACTTCTACAAAGGGCACGTGGAAACAGGATTGACACCTCCATTGCTATCGGGGGAGCAGATATGGGAGCGGGTTCGTCATTTGCCAACGGTCATGGAGGATCCCTTCTACAAGTCGGATGACTATGGCATTTCTGATAAGTGGACAAAACAACATTTTTTGGAGACTTCCATATTGGAAGGACCTTCTAGTCCGACACAATCTCGATGTTATGCACATTGAGAAAAATGTGTTTGAGAATGTTTTTAACACTGTGATGGATGTCCTTGGGAAGACAAAGGATAACTTGAATGCCCGAAAGGACCTTCGCCTATATTGCCATCGACCTGAGTTGGAGGTAGCTGATGATTACAATGGTGCGAAACCTAAATCAATATATACTTAGGCAAGGAGGCGAAGAGAAAGGTGGGTCAATGGTTGAGGACCGTCAAATTTCCCAATGGCTATGCTTCCAATATAGGCGGATGTGTTCAGAGTGACGATTGTAGTCTAAGTGGGATGAAGAGCCACGATTGTCACGTGTTTATGGAGAGACTCTTGCCGATTACTTTCAAAGAGTTATTGCATCCATCTGTTTGGGGTCCTTTAACTGAGTTGAGTATCTTCTTTCAGACAATCTGTTCGTCGAGCTTGTCAGTTTCTGTCATGGAGCAGCTTAATTCCATGATTCATCTGTTGGTCTGCAAGTTGGAGCGTATCTTCCCACCATCTTTTTTTGACTCGATGGAGCATCTCATTGTCCATTTGCCCTACGAAGCCCAATTGGGTGGTCCGGTTCATTATCGATGGATGTATCCATTCGAGAGATCTTTATTTCAGCTGAAAAGGAAGATTGTCCAAAAGAGTAATGTAGAAGGGTCGATTGTGATGGCGTACTTACGAGAAGAGATAGCTAATTTCTATGTCCACTACTTCCCTTCATATGTTCCTTCCAAGTTAAGGCGACCCGCGAGAAACGACGTCGATGGCGGCGATGGTTGTGCCATATCTATTTTCAATTATCCGGGCGGGGGTAGTGGGAAGAAGACACTAAGGTGGTTGACCGAAGAGGATGAGTGGAGGGCCGCACACACATACATGTTGTTTAACTGTCCGGAAGTCCAACCATACATTGAGTATGGAAACCTAATCCCACATTTTAATTGTGATGTATTGTCCTTAATGTTACAATATTCATTACTTTACTATGGTGCAGGCTATTTGAGAGTGCAATGGGGGATAATGTTGGAGATGAGCTCGTTGAAAACGAATTCGCAAATTGGTTTAAGAATTACGTATGTTCATCTTTCCAGAAATCTTCATTACATTTCTTTGTATACATATAACATGTTCCTTCATTTTCAATTATTTTTTCATGTAGGTCGTAGACAAAGGAAGCGGAATTGGGCCAACCGATCTCTTGTGGAGTTTGGCTTGGGGTCCTAGTATGAAAGGAATTTCTTGGCCACGATACTTTATCGACGGCTATAAGTTCCACACTCTAGACCATGGTGTTGGGAAATCTACAATGAACAGTGGGGTTTGTGTTCGAGGGACCAACTACGCAACAACTGAATCGGGTTTCTTTGGGCTACTTGAAGAAATCATCGAGCTTGAGTACCCAAGTGCACTTGGGCATCCACTGAAGGTTGTCTTGTTCAAGTGCCGATGGTTCGATCCAACGACACGAGGAACACAAGTACATCCAGTATACCAGTTCGTTGAAATCAATCAAAAGAAATTGTATAGAAGGTATGAGCCCTTCGTCCTCGCGCAACAAGCTGTGCAAGTGTACTATGTTCAATATCCAGGGGCCTCACCTGACCGGATGGATTGGTGGCATGTGTGCAAGACAAGGCCTCGGAACCGGATAGACCAACGATGGGCATCCACGGGTTCAGCCTTCGTAGATGCATACCAGTCCGATGAAGTCATCACCCCGGAAATCTCTATCGGCATAGCAGTGGACGACTCACCAACAACCTTGCGAGATCCTTCTGGTGTGTTCGAAATCGGTGATGACGGAGATCATGTGGCAGTGGACGATGTCGAGGGCGCGGTTCCTTCTGCAGAAGAAGAGGATGACTGCAGGGATGCCGAGACAAGCGGTCAAGGCTCTGACTAACCCCTGGAAGCTAGTTGCATGCTGATGCCCAGGTAAAATCAGTTACCAACACGAATAAAGTGAAAAGAACATAAACTAACTAGTATCATGAACAAAATTCCGACCGAATGGCCCCTTTCCAACCTTCTGATTTGTGTGCCTGTTTTCATCCAGGTATTCAATTCATAACCTAAACTCCCTACTCAAGAATGAAGCTACTATGGCGTAGATTTGGCCTATGAGGGAATCGAACCCCCATCTTTGTGCGACACACAATACTCTTCCATTGAGCTAATAGGCCAAGTTAAGCTGATCCATTATGTCTATTTCAACTGCCTCTTTCATGTGTAATTTCTGATTCATGTGTTTATGTATGAATATCATTGTAAGGCACCAAACAATTCAGAAACTTTGCTACTGCAGTAAATGTATGAAACAATCCAGAATTTAAACTTTATGCTTATGGCACCAAACAATTCAGAAACTTCCTATGGCACCAAACAATCCAGAAGTCATACAAAGATTCAAAGCATTACACAATCCAGAATTTATACAAAGATTCAAAGCTTTAAACTTTATGCCTTTCTCTATGTGTGTTATAACAAAATTTATGAGTTTAATTCAGAAACTTTAAACAATTTAGAATCTTCGAATCAAAACCACATAGACAATCTTGGCACCACATACACAAACCATAACCTAAATGAAAACCACATACACAATCCAAAATTTCAAACCTTTGTTTGCACCATATATACGATTGGCTATTGGAACAAAATTTCAAACCTTTGTTTGAACAGAACCAATCTTTAAATCAAAACCACATACACAATTGGCTATTGGAACAAAATAGAACCTAAATCAAAACCCCCTTCAAATCTAAAATTCAGAATCACTAACGACTAGAAAAAAAATTTCGCACCAGTGTTTTGCAAAAGAACTGGGCAACTAGAAAAAATTGGACATTGCCAACACAGGACGAGGAGACCAAATTGGAATCGGACAGCCTTCGCACCAGTGCTCGGAAATTGGAATCGGACAGCCTTCGCAAATCTCGCACCAGTGTTGGAATCAAACACATCCAAATCAAAACTAAATAAAAATCTGTAAAAGTTGGAACGATGACCAAATTGAAAGGAAGCAAAGAGTAAAGGGCTACCTGAACTCGGTCTTCAATAACGGTGGCGGTGGCGTTTGGCGGATCCAGTGGGCAGCGAAATCAAAGAGAGAAGCCGACGGAGGGTGGAGGAGGTGATCGAAGATAGGGTGGAGGAGGTGTTTTGATTTGGGCCTTTTCGAAATTGGGCCTTTTCCTATTCTGACTGAAGATAGGCCCTTTACAACTTCAATTTCGGGTTTTGAAAGATCCAGTGGGAAAGTGAAAATTTTAGAGGGAAATTGAAAATTCTGAAATTTCAGAATTTTACACCTTTCCTCTCCCAAACCCTTTCCTCTCTCCTCTAATCCAAACCCTTTCCTCTCCCGTCTCCAAACCCTATCTCCTCTCTCTCCTCTCTCTGAATCCAAACCCTAATCGAACCCACACTGGCTCCAATCATGCGAGGAGGAGGAACAAGGAGAACCAGTCGGAGCAGTGCAGCCGGGAGACCACCACTGGCTCCGACCCGACCAAGGACGAAGGCTCAACCGGAGCCCTCTCCCCTAGCTCCCCTCTTTCCACCGCCGGCCTCTCCATCCCCGACTCCACTTTCACCTACCCGATCATCACCGCGGAGACCAAATCCCAAAGCCCCATCTCCCTCGGCTGCCCTCTCTTCACCGCCGACCGCACCCTCTCCAAACCCTAACCCGGTCATCACCTCTCCAAACCCTCCTACTAAGACCAATCCACCTCTCCAAACCCTAACCCGGTCATCACCCCGGAAGCAAACTCCCAAAGCCACCGGCCAATCCACCGTTCCACCCCTTACTACGACCAATCCTAACCCTCCTCCACAAACGACCTCTCCACCCCTTCCTAAGACCAATCCTAACCATCCTCCACAAACGACCTCCCCACCCCTTACCAGATCATCACCCCGGAAGTTTCAATCCACTAGGCGCACCACACCGGTCTCCTCTCCTCCCATTGCGGCCTCTCCAAGGTCACGGCCTCAACCCACCCGCCCCTCCCCACCGGCGAAGTCTCCTTCCCAATCGGTGAGCACCCAACCCACCGCCTCTCAACCTGGGAACTCCACGTCGTATTTAGACGCTGCGCCCTCAAACTACTCTCAGCCTGTGTTGAACAACAACGAAGCGGAGGCATCGTCGGGGACACAAAAGACTACAGCTTCTGATAACGTCAACGACACGGCTTCCCCAAGACAACGAAGAGGAGTCTTCGAGGTGGAACAAAAAAGTATACATTGAACTGGTTAATGGAACGTAAGTGAGATGATCCCTTCATTTTCAGTTTATTGAATGCTATAAAACTGTTTATTACATGATTAGTTTATTGAATGGTTAGTTTATTGAAATTAAACTTAAACAAGATGTCAAAGCATGTTTATTACAGGATTTTGATTAAACTTAAACAAGATGTCTGAGCATGTTGTGCTATAAAACTGTTTTGAATGGTTAGTTTATTGAAATTAAACTGAAACAAGATGTCTGAGCTGCTGTGATTTCATTGTTGAGTAAATATGATTCTGATTATAAAGCATGTTAGATTATTCACTTCTAATTTATAAAACCTGAGTAAATATGATTCTGATGTCATTGTTGAGTAAATCAAGTGCTATTCACTGGTTTTACTGCTTATTGTATTTATGAAATCTGATGTTGATGTTATATTATAAATCAAGTGCTATTCACTTTGAATATCTTGCTTCAAAGTCAATAGAGATAGTTGTTGGTTCTGTTGATGCTTGACATATCCAAGGAACAGAAACTCTCCAAATCTGTGTCTGATATATAGTTTTCAGTTTGGTCAATATGTTAGATTAGAAATCAAGATATATTCATGTACCTTATTAAGCTTTCATGGTATTAAAATCTTAGTGTCTAATACATTCCCAATTTTTTTTGACATGTACATTATTAAGCTTTGATGCAACCAATCCTGCGTTGGGAGTCCTCACACAAGTTATTCACTCCCATTTCGATGGCCCCTACATACGGTGGAGTGATGTTCCTGAAACCCCCTTGGAGTTATGGTGGGAAATGTTCAAGGTATAAAACAATTCAATAAGATTGTTAATTTGATTACTTATGTATGTCTGAATAAATAATGCTTCCTAATTAATATGTTTGTTCAATATATTCAGGCACGAGCAACTTGGGATGAAACTGTATACCCAGATTCAGCCGTTCTGAAAGCATTCAACACTAAGGGAGGGGATCACCTAAGGAACATCTTCGGGAAGGCTCGTACGGGGAGAACGAAGAAAAAGCCTTCGTGGGTGAAGCAAACCATATGGGTCAAAATGTGTGAGAGATGGAAAAGTGAGGAGAAATTTCTACACCAATCTGAAGTGAACAAGCAAAACAGAGCTGTAGCAACAGAGAAGGGCGCCCTAATTTTCAGTGGTGGTTCGGTTTCCACAACCGTAATCAAGAAGCGACTGGTATGCACACATTTGCTGTCCTCTGTCATCATTTTGTTTTTCCATTTACTATCTATTCACTTTGTATATCTACTTAACTAAACAAACATAATTTTTTCCACAGAGG
Organism: Persicaria tinctoria; assembly: GCA_037127255.1. NCBI lineage: Eukaryota > Viridiplantae > Streptophyta > Magnoliopsida > Caryophyllales > Polygonaceae > Persicaria > Persicaria tinctoria. Next base: position 78,529,529 of record JBANSL010000002.1, on the reverse strand, counting down.
GAGGAGCTTGGAACAGATCCCACACCAAAGCAAACATTTGAACGGTGTCATAGAAAAAAAGATGGTTCCTGGGCGGGTGCTCAGTGTCAAGAAACTGTGGTAAGTTATTATTTGAAGTTACCCTTAACTACTTAATGCCTTCGATTGTGTGATGTGCATGATTTGAACGGGGAGTTTTATGCCTTAGAAATTAAAATGTGCATTCAAGTGTTCTTGCTTCTGGTATTTGTTGTGTGATGTGGTCTTTCATATCTTGCTTTTGGTATTGGTTATGGATTAGTTGTTTCAAGTGTTTATGTGATGTAGTCTTTTATATCTTGTTTTTGGTATTGGTTACGGATTGGTTTTGGGTTTGGTGTTCTTCACTCTTGTGTTGTGATCTGTTGTTATAATTTATGTATTGGTTTTGGTTTATTCCCTAGCTTTTTCTTCTGTTCCTATGCTGTGATCCTATGTTCAGTTCATTTCATTTTTCTATTGTTTGGATATGTTATTTTCAGAGCTTGGTTTTGCTGTTCTGAGCTTGGTTTTTGCTGTTCAAATTTTGGTTTTGGTATTGGTGTTCTTTTCTGTTGTGTTGTCATCTGTTGGTTTCATTTTTGTATTGGATTTGGTATTGGTGTTCCTTACTGTTGTCTTGTCATCTGTTGGTTTAATTTTTGTATTGGCTCTGATCTGTTGTTAAATTCATTTTCTTTCCAGTTCTAGGACAAGTATGATCAGTTGCTTGAGGATGAAATCTTAGATGTTGAAGCTGTCTCAGAGGATGGATCCCATTCGGCTGACACAAACGCTCTTTGCCTCAAGGCAACAGGTGGTTCGAAGAAAGGCCGGGTTGTGGGCATGGGATCTGAGTCTCAACCTATCATGCAGTCAGCGCATTCCATACGAACTGGTGCCCAGGATTTTGCAGCTGGTGGTAGTGGCACTTTGAAGGACTACATGATGTCTGAATTGTCGACCATCAAGGAAGACTTGAGGAAAGAAATGGCGGAGTTGGGGGATCAAGTGCAGACACAGGTGTCCACGAACCTCAGAGAAGAAATGTCTTCCTTTGGAGACCGAATGCAGGAGACGCTCATCAGCACCATGAAGGAGCTCTACAAGGGCAAACACCCATCAAAGTAAAAGTAAGCATGGTTCTTTGGTTCTTTAATGTGCAGTATGTGGTGGTTTGGACTTTGCTCTGTTTTATTTTGGTTATGATAACTGTGGGGAGGTATATATTTTGGATTGTCAAACTATGTGAACAAGCTTGGTACGTACTGGTGTGTACGTACGTGTATGTCGTAAGCTAGCTAGAACAATTATGTGCATGGTGTTTTGTTTTGTGTATTCACATGCAGTAACTATGACATTATGGTTTAATTATATATTCCATATCATATATACAATGCATCAAAAATATGGGAATGCAAATTATGACACAAAATTACAGATTAAATGAAAACCATCAATCACAACTTTAGCCTCAACCATAGCAACAACAATGACAACAATAGCAACAACAATAGCAACAACCATAGCAACAACATTAACAACAATAGCAACAACCCTAGCAACAACATTACCAACGAAATGGACAACGAAATCGGCAACCACATTAGCAACGGAAACAACCACGACTCAGCCACGGAATCAGACACGAATCCAAGCCGATGTGGCCTATTTGTAGCAACGAAACCATTAACGAAAATGGCAACGACCTTAGCCACAAATTCAGCAATGGCCGGATTTCGAAGCTGAATTCGTTGCCTTAGCCACGTGATTCAAATGTCCAACACTAGCCACGGTCTTAGCCACGGCCTAACAATTCGTTGCTGAATCCATTGCTATTCAGCCGTCGCCATTAGTCACGAGGCATATGGCTACGGATGACCCAACCGTGGTTGTGTCCGTGGCTAAACCGGTCATTCGTGGCCAATGCCGTGGCTATTTTCCGTAGCTATTTCCTGCGTTTTTAGTAGTGGAAACCAACCATGTTGCGATGAGCGGGTGAAACCATTTCCATATCTATCTATATTCACTTACCATTGCTTTGTTACTTTAATTTTTTTTTCTCTTACTATTCTGCCGATTGTCTTTACTATGCAAGATCTGTCTTTGTCTACTTTTTGCTACTCTTTCTGTCTGAATTGTTAGCGTTGAACCACACTAATCACCCGCTCTCTATGGGATCGATACTTGTACTTGGCCACTATACTAGTGTTTGAGTTTAGGTATTTAATTTGTTTGGCGAGAATCAATGACCGATTTCCCCCACTCGTCACCCATTTAAAGGTTGAGTTATTTTAACTAGTTTGGTCTCAAATGAATGGCTGAATGATTTATCTGTATGGTAACCATGTATGTTCTATGAATGTAGTACAAATGTTAAAGATCTATGAATCCCATAAATAAATTATTGATCAATTGGAAGCACTAGGCAGTAAATTTTCAGTGAATTTGCTTATGTGTTTCTACTTCTTTTTGGTTAAAAACAAAAAGTGGTTTAGTCATCACAGATTGGAACTTATAACCACCCACTATATTTAAATTTATACAAAAAGAGTCATTTAGAGACTATGTCCGATCGTTGACAGTGGTAAAGTTGGATTTAGAGACTCTTGACCGATCCATCGCCCTCCCTCAATTTCTAGGGTTTTCTCTCAGAATCCACAAGCTATGGGTGGTGCCGCCTAAATCTCTGACACCGACATGGATGAAAATGCCCCTCCCTCCGAACCTTTGCTGTACCAAGCTATGTCAGATCCTTCGTTGCAGCCGTCGCTGCAACAACAATTGAACAACAACAACAACAATAACCGCAGCGTTTCAAATAATATCCTGACCACGCTCAACCTCGACGACCGATTCATCCAAAGCACCCAATTTCAATCTTATTGTTGAAAACCTAAAACACCCAATTTCAATCATATATATTTAAACCAAAATCATTATAAATGTTAAATCTTACATTGTGGTTAATAGATTCACTAAGAACATGCACAAATCCGCCAAAATTATTTAAATATTTTTACTTCTCAATGTCAATAGGTGCTCGACGAGTATGAACGAGAGAATAAACAAAGTGCATGTACGAGATTCCTTTCTCTACTAATGAGGACCAAATTGTAATTTTGTTTACAAATGAAAACGACTTGTGTAATTTCATATAAATTATTTAGTCTATAGCCATTTCGTTATCTTGCTAATAACTCTTATGTTACCTTGTATTTATAAAAGAAAAATTTATATAAATCCACCTATTAACTATAGACTTTTTCATTTAACCTCTCTTTAAATTTGAAATTACATAAAACTACCGATGAAATGGATTCCATCAACAAAGCACCACCCATCACATATTTTCGTTTGAATTCCAATTAATATATTATATATAAATATTTTATACTTCAAATTTAATGTTTAATCTTAAAAATATTTAATTAAATTTGATCAAAAAAATATATTTAATTAAAGTATATTTATGAAAGGGATGGATAAAAAAATTCTATTAGTATGTATATGTATGAAATTATTGTGAGTATGTTGTTCTTGAAAAGAAATATAATCCTCAAATAATATAGAGCTTATATGCCTCATATAAGCCTAATATTCCAAGTTGTACCAGTCCGAAATCCATGTAAAGGAAATCTACGAGAGTCCACTATGTAAAGAATCAATAACCAGTAGGGGAAAACAAGTGAAAAGAGAGTGATGACACTGCCAATTTTTTCATAGTGAGATGCGCTTTATTCCCTTTGTTTGTAGTCCTACAGAAAATGCAAAATCATATCACCATTAAAGCAACACATTTTTCGCCTTTTAGCTTTCTTTTATCTCGACAGAGTTCTTTTTATCTTTCATGTATGATAAGAGAATAAGATCCTCTGCCTAATTAACTCCACTTCTACTTTTATGGGTTTCATGTACATTGAATCAACTATTCAGATAATCAGGATGAATATCGATCGATCAAAACAAAGAGTTCGGGTTGCCAAATTTCAACCGAATCATTTATTACCGAACAAATTAATCAATTGTTAAGAGTGGGCAAACCCCGACTCAGACCCAAAAACCCAACTCAATCCGTCATATTGATTGTGTTGGGCTAATAACCATTTTTCAGCCGCACTCGGAAGCGAATTCGGATAATAAGAGAATCAACAACAATCCGCCAGCAAATCAATGACTAACCGATAATATCCAATCTGGAAACCAAACAACCAAGCAACCACAAACACAGATAATAAAAGAACAAATATTGACATAAGATTTACGTGGGAAAAACTCTCTCTAACAAGAGGATCAAAAAACCCATCTTCCGCCCACTAGAGCAACAAATCCACTAATCAATAAACCAGTACAAGTGTTTAATAATCCAGTCTAAGCCCGAGACAAATAAACATGGAGATCTCAAATACCAATCTAAATACAACCTGGATCTAAAATGAATTCCTCTCCAAAATCTAGCTAAACACTTGTAATCAGATTAGATTTCCAAGGAGGAGAAAATACCTATCAACAAACACCTGTTGTTGACTTGCCGGAGGAAGGAGACGAGTCACCAGATCAAGAGACGAAACACCCGCTCGAATCTCCTACCTTTCTCCCCCTTTCTCTCTCCTCTCTCTTTTCTTTCTCTCTCCTTTTCCCCTAGTAACTATTGGTGGCACTCTGAAGAAGCAAAATGGTTTGCTTCTCCTTTCGTTTGTTTTAATCAATTTCCAAATACCCTAGCAATTAACTAACCCAAAATTGGGCTGGACACAATACTGGGCTATGGGCCCAACAATCTCCCCCTCCAGCCCAAGGGGAAGACGTTTCTGCTCCTCCTGACCTCACCTGCATCCAAGTTCCGTCTGACCCCCGAGACGCAGAACTGATGCTTGTCAGATGTCACCATCACCCTCTAGCTTCCCCTTCTCGGTAACTCTCTCGTACTCCGAGGTAGAAATCTCGGTGAATGCATGACCTCCTCTCTTTGACTGATAGCATGCATTTAGAGAGTTATAATAGGTTGCATTTAGCTTAGTTATGATACATATCATGCATGGTTTAAGTATAATTTGCATATTTGTTCTCTCTGTGGTTGGAGTCGGAATCTACATGCTTTTATTGATTATTTCAGGTAATCGTGGATCCGAGGAGGAGACATGGGTTGATAACGCATTGGATGAGAATGTCTAGTTGATCGAAGAAGCTTACATGAAGATCTCAAGAGTTCCTGAGAAGAAGAAGCGAACCTAAACGAAGAACAAGTCTGCAGAAGTTGTCGCCAGACATGCTGAACTTTTTTTGCACGTTCTGGAGGCCTCGGTTATCCGATCGACTATTATGACCATGCGTTGGAAAGCTCTTTCAGAGGGCTACAACTTTCATGTTGACGTCGAGAGCTGATTCAAGACGGAATTTCCGTGAAAGACCAATGCAGCGCCCGCCGCATGGTTTGCTGCGCCCGCCGCCAGGGGCGGTATTCATGCTGCGCCCGCCGCATGGTTTGCTGCGCCCGCCGCACGGGTCATCAGCGATGCGCCGTTTTGAGAAAAACCCTAGTTGTTCTATTTTGTTTGGAGGGCTGACTTGGATGTTTTATTAGGCCACTTTTATGTTATTTTTCATTACCTTTCATTCCATTCTTACGTTCTATCGTACAATTGGAGAGAGAGCGATGTTCGCCATGGGCGACTAAACTCTCTTCGTTCTACTTGCAAATTGAAGCTTTATTTGGATTGATTGTGAGTTTCTGAATCTTGTTCCTTATTTCCTATATTGAATGCTTCAACTTCTTTGTGCTTGATTGTTTATTGATTTGTTCTGTCTTGTCTGGCCAACTTGTTAGATCAATTCAATTGCTAGGGTTTTGTAGATTCCTGATTGTGAACCTTAACCCAAGTAGCAAACTTGTCCCTTTAGGGCTGATTGAACTAATTGGATAGGTAGGAAGTTGAATGTGTTGTTAAATCCCTCTTTAGGGACTGCAAATACCTTGGTTAATCTCTGAACTTAAAGCTATCAATTGGGTTAAATCCTTCTTTAGGGACTGTTCGATTGATAAGGGTTTCTAGGACTGATTGGACTAGTAACTATATTAGGTCGGGACAAGGGCATTCATAGGAAGACTAAAAGGACAAGAGGAAGTTACAATATCAATTCAATCAAATAAAGTGGATAGTTGTAGGTAGAGCGATCTTTTCTAAATTGTTTTGCATCAATCTGTTTATAGTTTATTTTGCTTTTTTTCTATTTCAATCAATCAAAACCCCCCTTCTACTAATTGGTAAATACACATTGCTGAGAAATACTTGATTCTTTGTGGGATCGACCTCTTACTTGCTTGCTATACTAGTTTGTAGGTTTGAGTTTTATTTTGATACGGTTTATGCGACTAAAAAACCGTTCATCAAATTGGCGCCGTTGCCGGGGAATCAAGTTTATTTCTTTGTTTTGTGTATTTATTAATTTTTGTTTATATATCTAACTTCATTGTGAACCTATCTTACGGTTCATAACACCCTTGCTACTAACTTTTTAAGATGTTGAGATTGTTGCTGTTTGAAGGTGAGAACTTTCACCAATATTTCACTAGATTGCATGAGTATGTTAATGACCTTGGTTCATGGGGTTATCAATATGGTGTGCGGGAGATGTGTGTTTGCATATTTGATGGGATGAATGCTGAAACACGAAATCTTGTTGAGTCCATGAGTAATGGAGGCCTATTGGATATGGGAATCTTTGAGATTTTTTCGGCAACATGAGTCGACAGGTTGAACGGGAAGTATCAATCCAAACTCTCACACAAGTGTTGCAGCAGTTGGAAGAAGAACAAATGAGCCGCTGTAAAAAATTGGAGAATCAGATGAGCCAACTCATTCAAATTCTAAGTGCAAAAGGTGAGAAAGAAAGGAGCTTCGAAGAAGAAGATGAGGAATTGGTTGCAGACAACGATAGTGTCTTCGACAATGGAGGAGAGGGTCTAGTGATTCGTGACTTGGAATCTCATGAGTCGACGCATGAGGTTACATGTGATGTTTCTCCTACTCCATCTGCACCATCCATTTTGAGCTCGCCCATTGATGAACCAAGTCTAGAGCCATCAACTGAGGCTCAAGAGATAATAAAGGTAAACTTTTGCAATCTTGAAGGTAATGGTGATTATGTTGATCCTTTTGATTGCTATTTTGAGAAGCCACCAGTGGAACTGTGTTGGTGGTATCATATTCCTTTTGCAGAGAGTCATACTAGACTATTTGATATATTGAAAGGGTTCTTGAGTTCCACATTTTATGCTTTCAATTTATTGTGCTATGATGTGCTTTGCAAGATGTGTGCACAGGAATATGATAGGTTACTGAGGGCCTTGACGATGTCTGAGAGATAAGGTCTTGAGATTGAGAATAAGTCAAGCCAATGACATTAAAGAAAGGCGCTTCTCGGGAGGCAACCTGAGGTAAGTTTTAGTTATTTCAATTCCTAGTTAGCTAGTTTTCTTTAACCCGCCGCAATCCTCAGATCCGACCTATAGAGACCCATCCACCACATTGTGAGTATTTCATTCATCTCTTTCTCTATGTTTTTATTTTTTGTTGTCTTTTATGTTTCATTGAGGACAATGAAAGGTTTAAGTGTGGGGGAGGGATTGCATTGCATATAGATAGAGTTTGCATATCATGTTTATTTATGTTGTCATATTTATTTTTATTCATATATCACATTTGAAAAAAAATCACAAAAATATCATGCATTGCATTTAAGTGTTATTAACGATACCCATCTTGGTTTAGTTTGTCCTCTAATTTATTTTTATGATCTTAATTGCATAAATCCCATGATTTGATTGAATTGCTTGAAAATGATTTTTGGAGCATGATTTGAGAATATAATTGAGCAAGTATGATTCATAGTTGAGGTTTAATTGAAATCTAAAAAAAACATAACCCTTGTGAGTTTGTTTTGGCCTTATAGAGACTTTATATCTTATTCCCTTTTGCTTTTATTGTGTGATTATACTCTCCATATGCTTCTTATTTCAATATCGTATTGCACATGTTTGTTGCTTGTGAATTTCAAATGATTGAGGCATGTTTTCTTTAGCCATATTATACCTTATCTACCCTTTGCATTATCCTCTGCTTGAAGCCATCTGAGCCTTAAAGCCTATTCTTTTTGATAGCTCCACAAAAATATATCATAGCCAATGATTAGCCTGACCCTATCCGGGAATTAGGAGGAGAATTGGTGAAAAGTCTTTATGTTGGAGTTGCTTTGAGTGGAGATGATGTATGTATGGTTGTGCATTGCGAGAGGCATAGCCAAAATAAGGTAACCCTTCTTGCATAATAGAGATGACTTATTACTAGGGGCCTAAGGAGGATAAAATTCACTTAGGAGTAAAAGTCTAGTAAGCTTGGATCTAGGGAGGTTAAAATTCACCTAGGGGCAAAAGTAAGCATAAAAGAAAAGAAAAGAAAGTCATCATTCAAATGAAAAAATTGCATAAGTTGTATGGCTATTGAAATCGAAGAGTGCTTATTGATGTGTATTGGAGTTTATGTTATTGGAATGGTTTGCGAAGTATGGAAGTTTTGGTGTTGTTCTGGTTGGTTGTTGTTCCTTTTTCCCGGATTTTTAGCACCACAAGCCTAAATATTTCTCATGCCTTATGTTCCTACCAAAGCCCCATTACAACCTTATAAAAGTCCTCATTATGTTGTTTGCAAGTGATAACTTTCACGGTGTACAGAGCATTTTGGATTGAGTTGAGAGTTGGACTTTAAAGACTAAACACATGAGAGCTTGAGTGAAACACATTATCCCGGTGAGGTTGGATGAAATTTGCTTTTAGTATTGGATCGCTTATATATTTGCTAGGATATTTGTTTTCTTATTCATGGCTCCTATTGTTTGATGTTGCTTTTCTAAAACTATAGTATGAAGATCTTATTTGTGGGATGATCAATTCTATATTTGTTTTTGATTGCTTGAGGACAAGCAAAAGCTTAAGTGTGGGGGAGTTTGATAGCATGCATTTAGAGAGTTATAATAGGTTGCATTTAGCTTAGTTATGATACATATCATGCATGGTTTAAGTATAATTTGCATATTTGTTCTCTGTGTGGTTGGAGTCGGAATCTACATGCTTTTATTGATTATTTCAGGTAATCGTGGATCCGAGGAGGAGACATGGGTTGATAACGCATTGGATGAGAATGTCTACTTGATCGAAGAAGCTTACATGAAGATCTCAAGAGTTCCTGAGAAGAAGAAGCGAACCTAAACGAAGAACAAGTCTGCAGAAGTTGTCGCCATACATGCTGAACTTGTTTTGCACGTTCTGGAGGCCTCGGTTATCCGATCGACTATTATGACCATGCGTTGGAAAGCTCTTTCAGAGGGCTACAACTTTCATGTTGACGTCGAGAGCTGATTCAAGACGGAATTTCCGTGAAAGACCAATGCAGCGCCCGCCGCATGGTTTGCTGCGCCCGCCGCACGGGTCATCAGCGCTGCGCCGTTTTGAGAAAAACCCTAGTTGTTCTATTTTGTTTGGAGGGCTGACTTGGATGTTTTATTAGGCCACTTTTATGTTATTTTTCATTATCTTTCATTCTATTCTTACGTTCTATCGTACAATTGGAGAGAGAGCGATGTTCGCCATGGGCGACTAAACTCTCTTCGTTCTACTTGCAAATTGAAGCTTTATTTGGATTGATTGTGAGTTTCTGAATCTTGTTCCTTATTTCCTATATTTAATGCTTCAACTTCTTTGTGCTTGATTGTTTATTGATTTGTTCTGTCTTGTTTGGCCAACTTGTTAGATCAATTCAATTGCTAGGGTTTTGTAGATTCCTGATTGTGAACCTTAACCCAAGTAGCAAACTTGTCCCTTTAGGGCTGATTGAACTAATTGGATAGGTAGGAAGTTGAATGTGTTGTTAAATCCCTCTTTAGGGACTGCAAATACCTTGGTTAATCTCTGAACTTAAAGCTATCAATTGGGTTAAATCCTTCTTTAGGGACTGTTCGATTGATAAGGGTTTCTAGGACTGATTGGACTAGTAACTATATTAGGTCGGGACAAGGGCATTCATAGGAAGACTAAAAGGACAAGAGGAAGTTACAATATCAATTCAATCAAATAAAGTGGATAGTTGTAGGTAGAGCGATCTTTTCTAAATTGTTTTGCATCAATCTGTTTATAGTTTATTTTGCTTTTTTTCTATTTCAATCAATCAAAACCCCCCTTCTACTAATTGGTAAATACACATTGCTGAGAAATACTTGATTCTTTGTGGGATCGACCTCTTACTTGCTTGCTATACTAGTTTGTAGGTTTGAGTTTTATTTTGATACGGTTTATGCGACTAAAAAACCGTTCATCATTGACCCTCTGGCAGTTTCTTCTATCCGTGCTGGCTCGACGTGCTCAGATCTGCCACCAGTCATAGCACCTGATGAACTCCGCTCTGACACGGCTATCTCATCAGCACAATCCTTTGAAGCAAACAGATAGAGCATGATTAGTATTGTATAATAGATTACATTTAGCATAGTTTAGTTGTGAATAGTGCATATTTTAGTTACAATTACATGTTTACCTGTGGTGTTGGAAGAGTCGGAATCTATGCAATTTTATGGTTAATTTCAGGTAAATATGGATCCGACGAGGAATGAGTAGACTCTTGGATGAAGAAAGATTCGAGTTGAGGAAGAAAAGTGAAGAGCACGGGAGCGGAGTAGAATTTCGAGAACCTAAGTGAAAAACAAGTCAGTAGAAGTTGTCGCTAGAAAAGCTGAACTTGTTTCGCACTTTCTGGAGGCTTCGGTGGTCCGATTGACTATTATAACCATGCGTTGGAAAGCTCTCTTCTAGATCTACAATTTTCGTGTTGACATCGAGACCAAATTCGAAACAGAAAAATCGCTGTGAACAGTAAAAGCTGCCCCGCGGCTCGAACCTCTGACGAGCGACTTCGCTGATCGCTAGCCGCCCCGTGGCCTGGGGTGGCTGCCCTGCGGCCCTCGCAGAAGCGCCCCGTTCAGTGTTGGACTTTAATTAGGGTTTTAGATTATTTATTTGGCCGACTTTCTAAATACTATAGAAGGCTTTTATAGTTTATTCTACTACTTACCTTATGCACTTTATTCCGTTGTTGAGAGCGCCATTGAGCATAAGCAACTAAACTCTCGAGGTTTCGCCTACAGTTTGGATCTTTGATTGTTGAATTGTGAATTTCTTAATCTAGTTCTTATTCCTATTCCAATGTTTTGACTTCTTTGTGCTTAATTGATTGAATGTGTTTTATTCTCTTTGGCCTGATCAACTAGCTAGAGTAGATTCATTCAATTGCTAGGGTTTTGCAGATTCCTTATAGCGAACCTTAACCCAAGTGGCAATCATATTCCTTTAGGACTCGTAGGACTAATTGGATGGGTAGGAAGTTGAATATATGTTAAATATCGACTCATAGCTTGATATCGCATGTACCTTGGTTAATTCATATTCTTAATGCTATCTCTAGGTTAAATTTTAACCGTGTTAGGGTTATTTAGAGATAAGGGTTGCTAGGACTCGTAGGACTAGTAATTTACCTAAGATCTGGACAAGGACATTGATAGGAAAAGACAAGAACTAGAGGCTGAAACAAGGATCGAATTCATCAATCGAAGTGATAAATTGTAGGTGAACTTATTTCTCTCCACTTCATTCTAAAATCAATTTACTTTGTTTGCTTGCTTCCGCTTTGATAAAAAGACGGATCTTTTTCACACCAAAAACCCCCATATTCTTACTAGCGATTAGAATTGACACTCGAATTGAACAGATTTCCCTGTGGATCGACCTCTTGCTTACACACTATACTAGTTGTGAGTTTGAGTATTCTTTGACAAGAACAATGACAGGTTTTCCTCTTGTCAAATTTGGCGCCGTTGCCGGGGAATTCTTATTGAATTATTGTGTTGTTTTAATTGCTAATCTTGGTGTGGACCACCTCTATGGTCCACGCTCGTGCTACTAACTCATCTTTATCGTCTTTAATTTCAGAGATTGAGAGGAATCTCTCTAGATTAAGGCGAGAAGCTCGTGATCACTTTTGTGAGTTACCTTTCGATCAAGGAGAAGAAGAGAGTATAGAGATGGTTGCTAATGATGATAATCGAACGTTGAAGAAGCTCACAACACCAAACTTAGCCCAACAAACATTGGCTATCGTGTTTCCTGAACTTGATGAAGGTGTCAATTTTGAGCTAAAGTCTGGGGTGGTTACTCTCTTACCCAAATTCCATGGGTTGAGTGGTGAGGACCTCCACAAGCACTTATCTGAGTTCCATACCGTCGTGGTGGGAATGAAACCAGCAATGTCACGGAGAAGCAAATCAAGTTAAGGGCATTCCCTTTTTTGCTTAAGGACACTGCCAATGAGTGGTTCTACTACTTGCCACCAGGTAGTGCAACAACATGGATTCAATTGAAGGGTCTCTTTCTGGAGAAGTACTTTCCTGCGACCAAGTTAAACAGTCTGAAAAAGGAAATCAGCAGCATTGACCGGCAGGCTATAGAGACACTCTATAAGTACTTTGAATGCTTCAAGAAGCTTTGCTCTAGTTGCCCTCACCATGGTTTCTCAAAGAAGGATTTAATGCTCTTTTTATTCAATGGATTGCTTGACGAGGAGCGCAAGACGGTGAACTCTGCTTGTGGAGGCAATATCTTGAACAAAACACCCAATGCTGCTTGAGAGGTGTTTTCAGAGCTTGCTGATGGCTCTAGATAATTCAGCAAGGGACTTAATGCTAGAGGGGTACTCGCCGTTGACGTCTCAACTTCCGCATTACATAGTGATGTGGCTGAATTGAAGGATATGATGAAAAGGTTCATGCTACAAGGAACCACACAACAACTTAAGGCATGTGGCATTTGCGCTGATCTTTATCACCCGACGGACACTTGTCCAATGCTGCAGGAGCCAAGTGTAGAGTTGAATACCATGTGGAACTTTGTTCCACATCGACCCAGGTATGGTAACTATGCTAATCCCAATCAGTTCAATAACAACTATAATGCAGGTTACCAGGGGTATGGCTATGGTAATAACCAGACCCCTTTCAATCCACAAGGAGGAACCCAATTCAGACCTCAACAATAATTTGATGCCAGACAGAGAGGACCTCCACCAAATGCTAATCAATCCAATGAGGATCCTATCAAAGCTCTCACAAAGATCGTCTTGAGTCAAGTTGAGAACCAAAAGAATTTGGAGAAGCAAATCAGCCAATTGGCTCAATCGATGAGCAAAATGCACAAACTCCACACTTGTGCTATCCTCTTCTGACGTCTCATAAGTTCTGCTAAATCTTGTCTGCAATCCAGACAAATCACAAGTGCTTAAGGTCTCCTTATCAGCAAAAGAAACGAGAGACTTTCTCTTTTGATTTTGCAGCCCCTTTCCATTCAAGCATCCTGTAAGCCCTTGCACCAAATCAAGTGAAGCATCACCATGAACCTCTGTCACAACTTCCCTGATTTCTTCCATCTGACTCCTATACAATGTACCACCCAAAACACATCTAGCAATCACCATCGACCCTTCCTTGAGTTTCCACTTCCTACTTCCAAAGAAGTTATCATAGCCCTTTTTGTCTAAGACTTGAAGAGAGATCAAATTCTTCTGCAAATCCGGTATGTGTCGCACATCTGTCAATGTCATCTTGCAACCTGTGTTTGTTAGCACACAAACATCTCCCATACCAACAATATCAGAGAAGCTTCTGTTCCCCATCTTTGCTTTGCCAAGGCGTCCCACTCGGTACGAAGTAAAAGCTTTCCTTCTTGATGTAGCATGGAAGGATGCAGCTCCATCAGCAATCCACTCTACACCAGAATCAGGCTCCTCCAAGCATGTGAGAACAACCCGCTCATCATCACTCTTCTGCAGAACCGACGTTGTACCCTTCTGATTTTCCTCTTCCTCTCTTTTTTTCTTCCACACATTGCGATTCCTCTTCATGTGCCTTTCCTTGCCACAATGATAGCAAACAAAGCTTCCCCTAGTCTGAGATCTCCCTCTCGACCTGCTCCCTGAAACTGTCACGAGAGCATGTGACGAATCCCTGCCCATATCCTTCCTCCTAGTCTCCTCGTTGTAGATACTAACCTTCACTGCATATAAGGACATGACCCCACCCATGGTAGAGTTGTTAATCGACACCACTAGAGTCTCCCAGCTATCAGGCAAAGAGCTCAAGAGCAACAACGCTTGCAACTCATCATCAAGGACTAACTTCATGGTGTTCAACTGATTCAACAATTCCTGAAACTCACTCAAATGCTCTACAATAGGCTTTCCATCTCTATACTTGAGATTCACTAACTTTCTTATCACAAAAGCTTTACTCTGGGATGACTTCCTTTCATACATGTCCACCAATTTTTTCCACAATACTTGTGCATCTGTCTCGTTGCTTATGTGGTGATAAACACTATTATCCACCCACATTCTGATGGTTCCTTTCTTCCAATCATTATCGGATGTCTCAGCTGGCTTCCTCGATCCCAACTCAACCGGATCAAATAGGTCCTTGCGATACAAAACATCCTCCATCTTCGTCTTCCAGATAGAGAAATTCGAAGTCGTTAGCTTTATCATTGTACCTGTAAATTCCTCGGTCTTTGTTGTCATCTCTACTCCTATTACCCAAGAAACAACACAACCAAAGATTAACCAAAGGCTCTGATACCACTTGTTGGGCTAAAAACCACTTTTCAGCTGCACTCGGAAGCGAATTCCGGTAATAAGAGAATCAACAACAATCCGCCAGCAAATCAATGACCAACTAATAATATCCAATCCGGAAACCAAACAACCAAGCAACCACAAACACAGATAAAAGAACAAATATTAACACGAGATTTACGTGGGAAAAACCCTCTCTAACCAGAGGATAAAAAAACTCACCTTCCGCCCACCAGAGCAACCAATCCACTAATCAACAAACCAGTACAAGTGTTTAACAATCCAGTCTCAGCCCGAGACAAATAAACATGGAGATCTCAAATACCAATCTAAATACAACCTGTATCTAGAATGGATTCCTCTTCAAAATCTAGCTAAACACTTTGTAATCAGATTAGATTTCCAAGGAGGAGAAAATACCTATCAACAAACACCCGTTGTTGACTTGTCGGAGGAAGGAGACGGATCACCAGACCAAGAGACGAAGCACCCGCTCAAATCTCCTACCTTTCTTCCCCTTTCTCCCTCCTCTCTCTTTTCTTTCTCTCTTCTTTTCCCCTAGTAGCTACTGGCGGTACTCTGAAGAAGCAAAATGGTTTGCTTCTCCTTTCCTTTGTTTTAATCAATTGTCAAATACCCTAGCAATTAACTAACCAAAAATGGGGCTGGACACAATACTAGGCCATGGGCCCAAGAGATTGACCCAAAAACTCAGTAAAATACATCGTCTAAAAATCGACTTGACCCATTTAAGCCAGCATCCGAATAACCTCATAATTGAAATCGACCCAAACCAAAATTAATTAAACCTGATTCAATCTAAACTCTATATGACCTGAAACCACTACAATCGGAACATGAAATAATATGAACTTTAAGATAAATTTTAATAAATTTTTAAAAATAAATGTTAAAATAACAACAACTCAAAATAACCAAAAACTAAAATAACTGAAATCGGAATGACTTGCGCTTATTCTGTAAAAAGCTTACTCAACTTCTGTTGGTATACCAAAGGAGTGTCTGGACAAGTTCTTATGTGCATCGGGGCTGAAGGGTAATCCTGAGAAGAGGGAGTTATTTGTCGTTGGGCGCACTGCCAGAGATGTTGCGTCCATTGCAACTCAGCTGGACTTTGCTTTGGGTGAACTCCCTGTTAAGTACCTCGGAACTCCTCTCCAATCTAAGCGCTTGAAGGTGCATGAATACAAGCCACTCCTAGATAAAATTAATGGCCTATTAGCGGGATGGACTGCTCGAAAACTGTCCTATGCTGAATGGTTGCAGCTGCTGAAATCAATGGTTGGGGGAGTCCTTAACTTCTGGAGCCAAGTTGTTATATTACCAAAGGGGGTAATGGAAGAGATAGAAAGGCTATGCAAGCGTTATCTTTTGAGTGGGACTGTAGACAGTTCCAAATGCCTAGTTGCTTGGTCTGAGTTGACTAAACCGTTCGAAGAGGGTGGCTTAGACGTTCGAGAAATTATTTCTTGGAATAAATGTATCTTTGCTAAGCTGCTGGGTGACGTTTTGCTTGAGAAAGAAAGTTTGTGGCTGGACTGGGTAACACATAACGTAGTAGCAAGGGGTAATATGTGGCTCTGGGAGGGGAAAGTTAACGACTCATGGGCTTGGAAGTCGCTCATCCAGATCAAGGATGAGCTGAGAATGCTGCTACCCCAAGGGGATGAAGAGGCGATATACAAGCTGGATCCAATCCTTGGTCCTGGGGGTGGATTCTCTAGCTCCTTGATATATGATCTCATTCGGACAAGGGGGGATGAGGTGAATGGGGTAAAATGTTATGGAAAGGCGCCCAGTGCAGAAAATGGAGTTTTATTGTATGGCTCGCAGCGAAGATGAGGCTCCAAACTGGATATCGTGTGAAGCACTGGTGTGGGCAGGAAGCGGCCTCGTACCCCTTTTGCGGTCTGGAAGTGGAAACTGAAGTACACTTATGGTTCGAGTGCAATCCAATCCAAGAAACAAAGCGCATTGTATGGCGTTGGGTTGGAATCACACATGAAGAAAGAAATGTGGAGGGCTGGCTAGTATGGTTTGCAAGGGAACCTATGCGTGTGAGGGCTTCAGTTCCATTCCAAGGCAACCTTCTCGCCTTCTCTGCTATCATATATTTCACATGGCTTGCGAGAAATAGACTCATCTTTCAGAAGGAAAGATTGAGGCCAGAAGAGTGTGCAACAAGGATCATTGAAGCTTGTAGGAGTAGAATTTTTGCTAGGTGCAAATGTAAAACAGTAAATGAAAAAAGATGGAAAAACACTTGATTGGGAAGATAGATGTCGTAGGTAGAAGGGAGACTTTGGGAGTGTTTGAGAGTTTGGGTGTTTGGGTGAGGGTATACTTTTGGGGGGATGATTAGTCCTGCGTGACTATTATCTCATTTATTTTGTTTACACTAGACTTGTGGTATGGTCTACGTCTTTTGTAACTATGTTACAACTTTTGAAATATATTTACCGCTCGAGGAATGACGTAAACTTGATTCAATCCAAATAAGCTAATATTAGAATTTTGTTTCCAAAATATTCATTAAAAAATAAAAAAATACAGATAAATTCACAGATTTAAACTATTTACACAAATATTCAAAATTTGCAGATATGTCAAAGAAACGCGGTCTCAGACCGCGTTTCATGGGTTAATTTAATATTTATCTTCAAAGCTGGAAAAAAATTTAAATTTCTTATAAAAACGCGGATTGGAACCGCGTTTTTCCCACATTTTATTTCTTAAATTTAAAAAACAGCCCCCAAAAAATATATAGTTGTAAAACGCGGCCTCGGGCCGTGTTTTACTTAGAAAATTAAAAAAAAACGCAAAAGGGATACAGAGGGAGAGGGAGAGGGAGAGGGAGAGTCGCTGGGAAGCAGAAGCAGAGGTCGGAGGCTGGTAACCGGAGCCCGGAGGAGGAAAGAGGAGACACCGACAACCTCAAATCTTCCCGTCTCAGATTGAAGCCCATCTTCGAAGCCCGTCGCAGATCGAAGAGGAGGGCTCGTCTCAGATCAAATAGGAAGGCAAAGCCGGCTCCGATCAGAGCTCGCTTCCAATCGCCGCTACCACAAGCTTTCTCTCCCTGTGCATAAAAAATTAACGCCGATAAGGGAGGAAGGCGCCCAGGCTTTGAAGATTTGGGGGTTTTCGGCGTCGAGGCTTCCGCCATTAACGAGAGCTCCGAAGACGAGGCTATCGGTCTCTCCTCCTTTCTTCCTCCTCTAGAGACGCGGGCTCGGGCTCTGGCCTCTCCTCCTTCCTCCTCCGACCGGCCTCTGCTTTTGCTTAATTCCCTCCGGCCGTCCTCTGAACTTCCGTCAACTCCCTCCTTTTGCCTTTTTTTTTCTAAGTAAAACGCGGCCCGAGGCCGCGGTTTAGACCTATATATTTTTTTGGGGCTGTTTTTTTAATTTAAGAAATAAAAGGGGCAAAAACGCGGTTCTAATCCGTGTTTTTATAAGAAATTTAAATTGTTTTCCAGCTTTGAAGTAAATATCAAATTAACCCATGAAACGCGGTCTGAGATCGCGTTTCTCTTACGTATCTGCAAATTTTGAATATTTGTGTAAATAGTTTTAATTTATGAATTTATCCATAATTTTTAATTTTTAAATGAATATTTTGAAAAAAAATTCCTAATATTACCCGTAACTTGAATAACTTGTAATCCGAATGACTCATATCCCAAATGCCCAAATCCAATTCGACCCGTCGATGCCGTCATATTTAAGGCTATTCAAAATTTGGTTCAAACCCAAATTTTGAACCAAATCGAGCCAATCAAACCAAACCTAAAAGCTTAGGTTCGACTTTTGGTTCGCAATTTCAAAAAATTCGGTTTTAGGTTCGGTTCAGTTCAGTTTAAGTTTTTCGGTTCAAACCTAACTTTTATGAATTTAAATAAAAACATTATACGACGCTATAGTTTAGGTTCCATCAATTCTCATTAAAAAAAAGTTATAACCCATTATAAGATATTGTTTTTATTTTTAAGAAATGTTCTATAACATAAATTTTTTTTAAATTAAAGTTTTTTTTTATAATTAATTGTCGACTAGGTTCATTTAGGTTCGAAACCTGAAGCGAACCTAGATAAACCGAATCTAAACCTAGATAAACCAAATCTAAATCGAATCGAACCTAAGATGTTAGGTTTGATTTTCAGTTTGCAATTTCGCAAAATTTGATTTTAGGTTCAATTTGATTCGGTTCGGTTTGACCCGATTTTGAACTGATGAGTAGACCTAGTCATATTACCACTTCTATCAATTATATTACCACTTCTATCAAGAATTTGAGATATCAGACAAGTAACTCAAGTGGCTGATCACGAATTAACAGAGATAAAAGAAAAAACACAACACTCTATAAAAACCATTAGTCAGCGAAGAGGTCAAGAAAAACCCAAGTCGAATCACGAATGTCGAAAACAAGGGAGAGTGCAAAAACCCATACGACATCTCGAGACTGAGAAAACGATGAGCAGTAACCCACCATAGTGCTGGAGGAACGAGCGGGTGTTCTCCATAGTGTTTGTTGTTAAACACCCGCTCGTTCCTCCAGCACTATGGTGGGACTGGCGTTGGAGGAACGAGCGGGTGTTTAGGAGATAAAGATGGCTTCATCATGGCACATGCAAATGAGTATATGGCAGTGTGGGTGAGTATGTATGTGTGAGATAGAAAGCTAAACACCTAGTGGCTCATGTGTGTAGTGCAAGCTGAAGTGTATACAACATACAACAGGGGTATTTTCTTCATTTCACCCACAAGCTGTAGCTATCTTTATAAGGCGGAAAATGTTTTTAGAAGGTTGTAACAAACTCCACTTTTACGATTTCTGTACTTCGGAATACAGATCCTCCAATGGAGGTTTTTGGTTTCATTCAATCTCAACGTGATTGATGCAATTTGTTACTCAATTGCATAATTCCAAATGGTATCCGATACGTGAGTCACGATCTATGATTTTTGCTTGTTCTCGCTTTGTTTTTCAGGATTTTTCGAAGCCCTGGTGCTTTTCCGGAGCTCGTGTTACAATTTGTTGCAAAATCTAGTGAGATCTAGAATTGCTGTGATCGACATGGTTGGAAGAGGAGCAGGACAGACATCTGGTGTTAGAGGCAACAATAATGGACAAGGAAGAGGAACTTTTCTCACTCCTCCTACACCGGGTTCAGGTGTCGACAGAGGCTGGAATCTTCCGAATCAAGGGATTCAATTTGGAGTTATGATGCAAGGTATGTCAAATGCTCATGTCAAACCTTTGTTCCTGTCAAATTCGGACCATCCGAGAATGGTTTTAGTCTCGAATCTTTTCAATGGAGCCAACTTTACAAGTTAGAGTAGAGGTGTTAAGATGGCACTGGGAGCTGTGTTAAACCACTAGAAGGCAGTGATGATTTCGAAAATTGGATACGTGCAGACCAGATGGTGATGTGTTGGTTGTTTAATTCGATGACTAGAGAGGTAGCAGAGAGCCTCATGTATGTTGAAACATCGAAAGAACTTTGGGATGAAGTCAAGGAAAGGTTCTTAGAGTCTAATGATCCTTTAGTGTATCAAATGCGTAGGGATTTAGCCAATCTTAGACAAGATAATCTGCCTGTGGGGGCTTATTTTGGAAAACTGAGCAAGATTTGGGATGAACTAAAGTCCCTAGATGTTGTTCCTGTATGCAACCGTGGAGGAATAAATGGTTGCGGCTGTGCTTTGCTAAAAAAGGATTGTTGATCGAGAGGAGAAAACAAAGGTCATGCAATTTTTTATGGGTTTGAATGATGTTTATGAGAATTCGAGGAGCTACATACTGTCTAAGGATCCTATGCCAGGGATTAACAAAGCCTTTCAAATGGCCACACAGATAGAAAAGTCCAAAGAAGTTACTAATGCAATTCAAGGTGTGCAAAATGCCTTGAATCTGTCAAGACAGTTTGACAGATTCTCACAAGAAAGATTTGGACAGATTGATAGAAATTATCAACTGGATAGTGAAGCAAATGCTGCTAAGGGGTACAAGGATTTCAGGACTGGTGAGCAATCAAAGTATTATGATAAGAATATTGAGCAGAGTTATAGAGATTATAAGAAAGCTAAGCTTGAGAGAAAATGTGATCATTGTGGTGAGAGAGGCCATACCAAGGAATTTTGCTTTAAGATCATTGCGTATCCTAAGTGGTTTAGAGGACCTAAGGATGAAGGGAAGCCTAGGCCTGTTGGGAAGTTTGCAGCACAACTTGAATTTACACAGCAAGAGAGTCCTTTTGAGGAAGATGGTTACAACACCAGCAAACTTGATCAAGCAGTTGTTCATGTTGTGTTTCAGGAAGTATTGAAGTTGATGAAAGCGAAATCCCAGGTGGAAAGTGTTGATAGCACCGCCAATCAGGCCATGGTACACTTTGCAGGTACTCTAAGTTCTTCCTTTCTAATTGGAGTGAATAAATCACAACATGATCTGTGGATTGTCGATTGTGGAGCCACATATCATATTGCTTTTGATTGCCATATTTTCTCAGAAGTTTTTGACTTCAAGACTGCAATCAAACTCGGGTTGCCTGATGGCAAATGCATTACATTCACACAGTTTGGTACAATCAGATTGAGTTCTGAATTGGTATTAAATCATGTGTTGTTGGTGCCTCGGTTTAGGCATAATTTGCTATCTATTTCTAAGTGTCTATGTCAGCAGCACTTGAGGTTCAGTTTTGATAATGTGGGATGTTGGTTACATGACCTTACAACTAAAAGGATCATTGCTAGAGGTCTTGAAGACAAAGGCCTGTATGTGCTGAGGACTGGTATGAAGGTGCAGCCTCAGTTGCAGCATTTTGCTTCTTTGAACAGTGGTAGTTGTAATAACATGCTCTTGATGCATGCTAGATTGGGACATATTTCTTTTTCTAAGCTTCAACATGTTAATGGTAGTACTGATGTTGATTTCCAGACCCTGCACTGTGATGTGTGTGCTATGACTAAAGCACACAAGATACAGTTTGATAGAAGTTTATCCATTGCTGATAATGTCTTCCATCTTTTACATATAGAGTCCCAGCTATGTGTGGGGACAAATGTTTCCTCACCATACTAGATGATTTTTCTAGATGCACTTGGATTTCTTTGATGCAAGATAAGATGCAAGTGCTAAGGTTGATCATAACCTTTCTGAACATGGTTGAGACTCAGTTCAAAGTATCTGTTAAGATAGTGAGAACTGACAATGGCACTGAGTTTACTCAAAAGGGTTGCAAGGATTTGTTTGATTCAAGAGGGATCATTCACTAGAGGGCTGCTCCAGGTGTTCATGAACAGAATGGGAGAGTAGAAAAGAAGCATAGACATCTTTTAGAAACTCCTAGAGCCATCAGGATGCATCCTGGCTTACCTTTAAGATTTTGGGGAGACTGTGTCCTTGGTGCCACCCATCTAATCAACAAGATGCCTACTCCAATTTTAAAATGGAAATCTCCTTTTGAAATTCTCTATCATACAACCCCTAGCTATGACCAGCTGAGAATCATTGGTTGCCTATGTTATGTTGTCCAACCAAATGACCATAGAGATAAGTTGGGGACTGTGGCTAGAAGATGTATTTTCCTTGGCTATCCTCCAAATCAGATGGCCTACAAGCTGTATGATCTTGAAAAAGGCCTATCATTATTAGCAGGCATGTGAAATTTGAGGAACATATATTCCCTTTCAAGGAAACTGCAATGGTGCATCATCATGTTCAGCCTATTCATCTGTATGCCATGGATAACTCAGTTTTTGAGCCTGATTGGACACCAGGCACTAGCAGCTCCCTCTCTATACTCTTCCCCAACACAAATGAGTCATCTCCAACTAGCTCTCATTCACTTTCCCAGTCACTTGATAACTTACAGGTTTTAGATTCTCCACCACTCTCACAGTTAACTCCTCCTGCTCAGCAACTTGAATCATCTCCATCTTTTATTCCTCATATGAATCTAAGGAGACACATCTCTAGACCTGCTAGACTCAATGATTTCTCTTATTCTCATCTTCCAATCAGAGGTAGCCCCGATTCATCTCAATCTGATTCATTTGTTGTATTTGCCATCACAAATCTTTCTCATCTATCCCAAAATTATGTTCATTCCCTGGTCAATGCTTGCTCCATCTTTGAACCTAATTCCTATTCTCAAGCTAAGGGAATTCCTTAATGGGAAACTGCAATGGAAAAGGAACTGATGGCACTTACAGATAATCACACTTGGGAGGTCACCGCTCTTCCTCTAGGAAAGAAACCAATAGGTTGTAAGTGGATTTTCAAGGTCAAATATAGGGCTGATGGCACAGTTTAGAGGAATAAGGCAAGGTTGGTAGGAAAGGGCTACAATCAGGTCAAGGAGAGAGATTATAAGGAAACATTTTCACCTGTTGCTAAGCTATCTACAGTGAGAATTTTTCTTGCCATTCCTACTTGTAGGGGTTGGATGTTGCATCAATTGGATGTCAACAATGTTTTTTTGCATGGTTATTTGGAAGAAGAAGTCTACATGAGTCCACCTCCTGGATATAAAGTGGCAAGTGGAAGTGTTTGTAAACTGACTAGATCCCTATATAGGTTAAAGCAAACAAGTCGTCAATGGAATCATGAACTCACAAGATTCATGATCACATTGGCCTATTCTCAGTTTTCACATGATTTTTTACTGTTTGTTAAGAAATCAGTGAACCACATGACAATAGCTCTTGTATATGTTGATGATATGCTCATCATGGGTAGTTCAAGCACTGAAATTGAGAGTACAAAATCATCTTTGCATAAACAATTCACTATCAAGGACCTTGGGGCTGTAAGATATTTCCTTGGCATGGAAATATCTAGATCTTCTGCAGGCATCTTGTTGAATCAAAGGAAGTATGTATTGGATATTCTCACTGATGCACAGATGGATGGATGTAAGGAAGCCTCATTTCCTATGTAGCATGGGATTAAATTGTCTGCTAGCATAGGTGAACCTATTTCCTATCCAGAAGACTATTGAAGATTGGTTGGGAGGCTGCTTTACCTTACACTCACTCGACCAGACATATCCTATACTGTCCAGCAACTCAGTCAATTCCTTCAATCTCCCTTGAAACCACGTTGGGATGTCCTCATGTATCTCCTCAGGTATCTCAAAGGCACATTCAATATTTCCCTCTCTTACTCTTCAAATTCCTCACTGAAGGTTCAAGCATTTACTGATGCTGATTGGGGAAACTGCTTAGACACTGGACGTTCCTTATCTAGGTACTGTGTGTATCTAGGCTCATCTTTGGTGTCTTGGAAGACTAAGAAACAGAAGGTGGTGTCCAAATCCTCAACCGAAAGTGAATATAGGGCTATGTCATATGTGGCTAGTGAGCTGGTATGGATGCAAGGCATCCTTTCTGACATTGATATCCACATTTCACTTCTTGTTCCTTTGTTTTGTGATAACAAATCTGCTCAACAATTGGCTCTCAATCCTATCTTCAATGAGCGCACCAAACATGTGAGAATTGATGCACATTTGATTCGAGAGATGGTTTCTGCTGGCATCGTCAACACAGTACATGTCCCAACTTCTCTCCAAGTGGATGACATCTTCACTAAAGCTCTTGGAGCTAAACAGCATGAATTTTTTCGAGCCAAGCTTGGCCTAGTTCTTCCTGCTCTAGGCACAGCTTGAGGGGGGTATGTGAGTGAGTATGTATGTGTGAGATAGAAAGCTAAACACCTAGTGGCTCATGTGTGTAGTGCAAGCTGAAGTGTATACAACATACAACATGGGTATTTTCGTCATTTCACCCACAAGTTGTAGCTGCCTTTATAAGGCAGGAAATGTTGTTAGAAGGTTGTAAGAAACTCCACTTTTCTGATTTTTGTACTTTAGAATACAGATCCTCCAATGGAGGTTTTCGGTTTCATTCAATCTCAACTTGAGTGATGCAATTTGTTACTCAATTGCATAATTCCAAACACAGCTTGGGGCAACAAGGAGCATTACAACAAGCGCAAGGAGCGGACAGAGAAGCTGATAGGGTGGGAAAAACCACCGGATATGGATGGGTTAAGATCAATTCGGATGGTACGGTGGACAAGCAGGGCAATTCTGCGTCTGACGAGGTTATCGGACACGAGCAAGGGCAATGGTTGACAGGATGCGTCCGTAATATTGGGATAAGCTAGCTCGGTGTTAACGGCGGAGATATGGGGAGTTGTTGACACCATCGAGCTAGCCTGAAATAAGGGCTTTCGGAAGGTGGTTGTCGAAACGGACTTGAGCATGGTAGAGTCCTTGGGTTAGAAGGTGTCATTCGTTATTTAGCTTTGTGGAACGTTGCCAAGGCTTGCTTGAGAGGGACAGGGACATCCGGTTCCGAGTGGTATATAGAGAAGCGAACTATTTTGCCGACACTCTTGCCAAGTGTGTCTTTTCTTTTTCGTTGGGTTTACATGTTTTGATCGATCCTCCGTTAGGGACTTTTCAATCGCTAGAGGACGATGTTAGGGAGAGGGCTACCCATGTTTAGTGGTTTTGTAGCCCGTTTCGGCCTCCACTTGGTCGGGAGCTTTTGCTCTCGTCTTTTTCACCAAAAAAAAAGTAAATTATGTAATATTACATTTTTATCAAATTTTTAAGTTGTACTAAAGGGGATTTTGCCCACAAATTTGCTAGTCGGGTGATCAATATCTTCTGTTTCCTCCCTATTAAGCGAGTTCTCACTTACCATATCTTGAATTTGCTTCCCTTCTTCCGTAATGAATTTCGGTCTTGGTAAAATGGCTTCAAATCAACTGTCTCCAATTTTATTCTTCTTCTATCTCCAATTGCAATGTCCTCACCCTCACAAACATTAACTGAAAATAAAACAAAAAGTCCGCACGAGCTTAGCTTAATTATTCATAAGGGTGACATTTGAAACAAGAGATTAAGGATCGAGTCACATCAGTGACAGTGTGGGAGCAACCTCTCAAATAAGGGGCCCCTTATACGCAGTGAGTACTGATCGACCTATGTGATCGGTTGAGTCCCAATTCCCTCCGAGCCAGGGATGAGGAACACCCGAGGTGAGCGCTTTCATCTTTGAACAAAAATAAAACGAAAAAGAAAATAAAAATAAAAATAAAAGATTGAAAAATTATAAAAACAATAAAAGGATTTGTGAGAGGGGAAAGTAGAAGAGATTCAGACTCTGATAAAGTGGTCGATCCAAACCCTTTGTCCTTATTTCTATCCCTTTTCATAACAATTTTGTGAGAGAGAGGGTGTTGAGGAATAGGTGGGGATAAATTCGGAGAGAGAGAATTTGAAGGCGGAGAATGGTTAATCGATCATCAAGAAATAATTAGTAAGTGTACGTTGTTGTAGATCGAACAAGATTTGAGCATAATATAAGAACTCAAGTCATGTGTTGTTACGTCATTAGTTGTCTCTTATTTGAAGGTTGTATGAATAATCGTTTCGGTTATATACATCGCAAATCCGCACGTCGGAAGTAACGTGCATGCACGTCGGAAGTAACGTGCATGCACGTGCAAAGAAACCATGCAATTGGGTTTCCAGCCACCGTGCCAAGACGTGCATGCACGTTTTTATTTTTATTTTTAAAATGTGCATGCACGTCGGAATGGACGTGTAATAATGCACGTCCAAAGAAACGTGCAATACTGCACGTCCATTTCGACGTGCATTATTGCACGTCCATTCCGACGTGCATGCTCGTCATCTTAAATTGAAGGAACATGCCCCTTCGTCTCCCCCTTTCCGTTTCAGATCCAGAGAGAGAGAGAGAGAGAGAGAGAGAGAGATCTTGTCGGCGATGAGAGAGAGAGAGAGAGCCCTAGAGAGAGAGAGAGACACCGAGAGAGAGAGATGGAGTCGGAGAGAGAGATGGAGGCGGAGGCGGTGCCAGTGGAGGCGGAGGTGGTGGCGCGCAAGCGGAGACGGCGATGGGTGGTGGTGGTGGTGGTGGAGCAGTGGAGGAGGCGGTGGAGATGGAGGGTGTGGCGGCGGCAGCGGTCCCGGTGGCGGAGGCGGTGGCGATGGAGATAGTGGCGGAGGCGGCGGTTCTGGTGGAGGAAACCCTATTACCGCCGCTTCCGCGGCGGTCTACAGAGGTGTCTCCTGTCCCGACCCCACCGGTATGTTATTTGAATTATTTATTTTATTTGATTAAGTTTTATAGTTTTATAATGTCGTTTGATAGATTATAATATAGTTTTCTAATATAACGTGCATGATTATAATTGATAGTATATAGTTTTTATGATTTGTTATATGTTTATAGTTTATATTTTCATAGTTTGATAGTTTAATAATTTGTTATATAGTTTGATAGATTATAATATAGTTTTATAATATAATTTGATAGATTATAATTGATAGTATATAGTTTTTATGGTTTGATCGTATATACTTTTTATGATTTATAATATAGTTTGATAGATTCAATTATAATTTGTACAAAAAGTACAAAATACATTAAAATACATCAAAATTCAAAGACATTAAAAAACATTAAAAGCGATTAATATATATTAAAATATATTAAAAGAGATTAAAACATATAAAAATATATTAAAATACATCAAAAGACAATATAATGACATTAGAAGTAATTAAAAATATATTAAAATAAAAAAGACATTAAAACATATTAACATACATTAAAATTCAAATACAATAAAAACATTAAAATCAATGCTAATATATATTAAAAGACATTAAAAGATATTAAAATACATTAAAATAATAAACAATAAAATATATTAAAAGACATTAAAAGATATTAAAATGTTGTCTTCCCCAACGTCCAGCATCTCCTTTGCTGGTTACACGTGACGAGAAGATGCGAGGAAGCTGCTCTAAAGATCACAAAGAATTTAAACCACGCTGGCACCTTCAAGGGCAACTGTTGGGGGTTGTTCCAATCGAGGTTGGAGGAATCATTCAACCGCCGTCGTTGGGCGTTACACACTGCATGGCACCCATTCCCAAGTGTGGTGGCGTATTTAGAGGCGGTGTGGCTTCCGTACAACAGGAACATCGTATGATGCTACGTAGATAATGTCTTCCATCTCAGCACCCGTACGACAAACAGGTACATCTTACTTCATATCTCCCATTATAATATGATATGAAATCAAACATTTGGTGGTATGCACTTCAATGTGTATATAGTTGAGGGTCAACACAAGGTTCTGAACGAGGCACTGCACTCATCGACTGGTGACTTTCGCATCGTGATCGATGCAATCCATAGAGTCAACGATTGTCAACTACATGAGTTGCATACTGCTTTGGAGATCGACCGCTTCAAATGGCCAACATCGGCGTATAAAGTCAACCTTTTTGATGAGGTAAAGACTTTAATCTCCAAAAAGTGCTTCGATTATCTGTACAAGATGTGGCAGGATGTCGTGAACCAAAAAATTCTTCCGGAATGCACGGACCGACATTGGAGGGTTTGTTACCTGATCCCTTGTATCCACGAGATTCGGCCATACGTCAGTTTCAATACTCCGATACCCGCCGAGGACATCCACCCATTCTGGATGGATTTGTCATGGACTAACATCGACGACACCCCATTTTCGTATGAGCTGTCATCTTCATACACGGCTTCCAACGATGTATGCGACAATGAGCTCCACCCATCCTCATCTACAAGCAACTGAAGGAAAGGGAGGCCTCAGGGGTCGAGGAATGCCTGCAGAACCAACCCGTTGCCATACGAGGAGTTAAGGGAAAGATTTGAGAGAGAGAAGACGCACGTGCTGCTCGAAATGCTGCTCGACATCGTCCACAAGCGACCTCAGCACGACGTGGACATGATGATGTGTTCAGAGGGTTGAACTGAGGTCGAAACAACGTCGATCCCTTCTTGCTCAGTCATATTGAGGGCGTGAGGGACACTGTTGGAGATGGTCATTGTGGCTACCCTGCTTTGGCGTCATTGACATCACCGATCAGCGAGTCTACTTTTCCGGAACTCAAAACGTTATTATGCAATCACTTGGAGGATCACGCCGATTGTTATATGGGAGGGTACCCATTCCAGTAGTTCGTCGACTACCAGAGATGGGCGGGACCTATGCATGGTGATAGGAGACGGTGGATAGAGCTACCCATCAGGGGTTTAGTATTTGCAACGGTATATCAGATTCCTCTCGTCGTCCTAGCTTGACATCATCCGTTCACATGTCTCCCTATGACCTCGCCGACACCTGCTAACAACCCTCAATCAACAACCCTTGGTGTAGCCTACATCGGAAACCAAGACCATTTTGCCGCGGTACGACTTCAAACGTCTTATTTTATTACCTATTCTTGCTTTTCATCTATATGTCAATAGTCTAACTCTATTTTTCCGTTCTCATAGATATGGTTGCGTCCTAATGCTCCTATTCCGCTGCCTCCGCCAGAATGGGTCGCACATCATCAACCGAGCGTCGAAGGATGTGATGCTCCGTTTCAAGCTCAGTTTGAGAGATTTCGAGCCTTATGTGTCGAGTCTGGTCGCCCTTTACACTTTTCCTAGATTTTATTCCACCAGTTTATTAAAATTATGGATGTAAACCTTTTTTTCCGTTCCTTGTAACATTATTCGCATATTATCCGAATGAAAACCTTAACAATTATTGCTTGTCATTTAATTAGACCCTAAATCCTTCAACTCCACTAGCTAAACCCTTCAATTTTTTCATTTAACGATAAAAAACCCTCGGAAACCCTAAACCCTAAACCCTAAACGCGAAACCCTAACTAGGGTTTGCACGTTACTTTCGACGTGCAAACCCTAGTTTGCTAGTCGACGTGCAGAGTTCCACACTTGCACGTTGTTAACGACGTGCATGCACGCCAATAAGGACGTGCAAATCCTTAAGCACCATTTGCGGTGTATCTAACAACACCCATGAATAATTTAGATGTTGAGAAATGTTATTTATCATTTAGTGAGTTTTTTTTTAATTAGGAAAGAATTTGGGTAGAAATATACCCAAGTGCATCCAAACGGATGAGATCCATAAGATCTGGGTTAGAATTAATATTACTCCCCATGGCAGAGTGGTCAATGTGTGCAACCTTGTCTGCCACTCTGTTGCCAGCTCGGGGAACATGAGAAAAGATCACCTTCCTCATGCATTTTATCAGGGACTGTATATCTGACATGATTAATTCGATTTTCCATGGGCATTTCGTTTTGTTTTGTAGATAATCAATAATAATTTTTAAGTCACCTTCAATCGTTATATCTTGAATCCTGAGTTTGTTGATTTCGGTAATATCTAACCTAAGAGCTAGAGCCTCAGCCATTAGGGGGGATGTGTTACCGAGTTTCATAGCAGCTATCTGGAGAGAAGTTCCTCGCCAGTCTTGTATAATGACATCGGCACTACTGTCACCCCGACAGTAATGAAGAGCCATCAAAGTTCAGTTTCAATTCCTTATAGGGTGGTTTTTTCCATTTTTGCCTATTGGATTTCCAGTTTGATTTTTTGGATGAGTTTGTATTGTTTGGGTGTTCTTGGCAAACTGTATCAATCGTGCACACAAAGGAACACGCCTTCCGCCAAGATTCAATTTGTTGGTCGCAAAAACACTCAATGGTTGTTGATGCCGCTGGCGCCTGGTTTCGAAAGGTGGCACCATTCCTAAAATACCAAATGGCCCACCAACTTGTGACAATGTTTTGAATTTTATCTTTTGTCAGTTTCTTGATCCAAGCCAGAATCAAAGTCATGTCCCGACTCCTCTGGATATGTTGTTGTAATTTCATACGTTCAGCGCCAAATAGGAATCTGTTAGTGAGATTTGGATAGCATTCCAGCAGGATATGTATATCATCTTCGTTGTGGTCATTGCAGATTTGGCAAGTTGTAGGCACATGGACACCTTTATTTGCCAGCATGAACTTTGTAGGCAGGCCCGAGAGGGTTATTTTCCAAAGGAAATTCTTAATTTTAGGAGGTACATTCAACTTCAAAATCCAAGAAAACACATCATTGTTATTTCTTGTCTCGTTTGTCAACATCTTATATGCTGACGATGTAGTAAACCAACCTTTCTTATCTGGCCACCAATATAGCATGTCTTCTATGGAAGATACCGGTAGAGGAACTAAATTTATTTCCTCTACCAAATCTGACGGGAGACAGCAATAAAGCTTCTCCACCCACCACTGCCCCCCTATTATGTAGTCACAAACTTTCTCATCTTTGTTAATATTGGTTGGGCATCCATCCCGGCTGCATATGAGGGTTTGTGTTAGCCAATTGTCCATCCAGAACTTTACAGATTTTCCATTTCTTATTCACCATATAAGACCTCTTTTAAATAGATCTAAAAGGCCAGAAACCTTAGACTATTGCCAAGAGGCCGGACCAGATCGCTTATAATTTAGTAAATGAGAGTTTCTTAGGTACTTGTAGTTGATGACTTGCACCCAGGCATTTTGGTGAGTTTATTAAATATTAAAAAAAGTTGCTTTAATTAGGGAAGTGTTTATAAATTTGTAAAAATTAGTGGAGTTTTATCCCCTTTGCCCCTCAAGCCCCCTCTCGCGCGAATACATTTTTTTTTTTCTGCGACAACACTTTCTATTGTGCAAATATAACATGATGTTGTGCACATATAATGTAATGTTGTGCAAACATAATTTTATATTGTGCAAGCTTAAACAACCTTATGGAAAGGATATGCACATGCATTTGTATTTTAAAATTACACTAATATATCTTATTTGCACATAAGCACATCGTTCTACCATTGACCTAAGAGGCTTTTAAATCTCAATTATTACTAGACCATTGCCGACGACGATGCCACTAATGTTGACGTTGTCAACGTCGATGTTGCTGACACAGACATTCCTGACGCCGCTGACACTGACAATGTTGACACTGCAGACACTATCACCACTAACATTGCGGGCACCATTGACATTTTTCGTGTCAGCACTGACGCTGATGTCGGCTGACGCCGACATCGGAGATGCTGGCGCCGCTGACTCCGACGTCAAAGATGCTTTTTTTCATGTCAGCACTTTTTTTTATCGTGTCAGCACTCAACACTAGCGTTGACATTGCTGACGCAAACATCGGAGATTCTGACGCTGCTGACACCGACGCCGAGTATTCTTGTCAGCACATTTTTTTCTTGTCATCACTGACGCTACCGTTGCTGACGCCGACATTGGAGATGCTTACATTGCTGACGCTAACGTCGAGGATGCGATGCTGATGACGGCAACGTTGGGGATGCTTTTTTTCTTCGGGTCATCACTTTCTTTTTCGTCTCAGCACTTTTATTTTTCGTTTCAGCACTAACGCCGACATCGAAGATGTCGGCTGACGCTAACATCGATGTTGCTGACGTCGACGTCAAATATGTTTTTTTTCCGTGTCAACACACATGTTTCACAGAAGCCAAGATCCATTTGTTTATGATTAATTAAGCCATATTTAAACAGATATTGCATGCAATGATTTCCAATATGACCTAGCCTACTGTGCAGCAACTTAGCTTGATGCAAATCGATGGAACCACTATTACTAGCAACATTAACTTCAGGTGATGACTGCACAAAGTACAACCCTTCCTGATCTCTCAAACACCATTTTTAATTTTTATGTCAAAACCTATATCATCAAATACAGATTCAGAAAGTAGTCTCCTCCTCCTAAGTTGTGGTACCCACTTAACATTTTTGAGGAGCCTGATCCTACCATCAAACATACATAGAGGCGCATTACCAACACCTTTGATTTCAAGGGAGGTGTGATCATCTAACATGACCTCACCCCCATTGAACACCTGTAGAGAGCTAAAATCATGTTTGTTAGGAGTAGAATGCACAGTACATTCTAAATCTAGGATCCAGGAATCATCAAAAGTGTGATAATTATTAGCAACAAGCAATTCACTGGGATAATAAGACTCAAGCACAATAGCAGATTGACTCTGGTTCTTATGATACTCTTTGATATAATGACCATAAATACCACATTAATGAGACTTTTTGTTTTTCTTATCATAATTATATGCAACAGATTTATCCTCATTCTCATATTTTTTATCCTTGTTCTTATTCTTGTTGTTCTTTTTATTTCTTCCCTTTACCATCAACACCTCAGTTTTAGTTTCAGTTTTGTTGTTGACAGATTTAGTCTTAAACACTTTAAAGCTTTCATTCTTCTGCAAAATAGATTCTAGAATTTTATCCTTAGTTATAGACTCCTGATTGTACTGAATCATATCTTTAAACACATCAAACTGAGGAGGCGTGGAATTTAACAACAAGATAGCCAAATATTCATCTTTTATGGTGTCCTTTTTATCACATCTTTCTAAGTCTTGGGTCATCCTTAAGAACTTATCCAAGTTAGATTGCAGTGACAGATTTGTATCCATTTTGAAATTGAATAAGCGACACAAGATGGCAATACGGGTAGGCAAGGATTTAGTGAGATAAAGTGTTTCCAAAGTGTCCTAAAGGACCTTTGGACTAGAGATACTTACAACCTGACGAGCTACGTCATCAGAGAGTCTGATGAATATCTCTTAGTGTGCAGACTCATCAAGATCCTTCTTGACTTCCTCAGTAGCTCCTTTTGGGTACTCCCTCAACACAATCTTCCAGCATTTTTCCTTAATAAGGATGGCCTTTAGCTTGAATTGTCGTATAGAGAAGTCAGTCGCTCCATAGAATGGCTTGATTCTGATTGTATTTTCCGACATATTGTACCTATAAAATGTTCAGAGTTAGCAATCGGAAGAAAAGGAAAAACTTAGAGGAAAACTCACTAGAAACCCTAGAACACACAAGTAGCTAGGATAAAACACACAGTAATAACATATGTGGAATAAAGGGAGATCTAGGGTTTCACAATACCCACAAATCTATGTTGAAGACAAAAGGTTTTTTTATTTTTGTGAAAAACGAAAGAGAAACAAACAGGAGCGGAAGCAACATGACAACTTGGATTTACACAAGCGATTCTGAAGAACTAGGTTTCACAACCCATATACCAATTTGAAGATCGAGTTTCGCTCTTAAAACACAAATAAAAGACGAAATCGATAAACTAAAAACTAGAAAAACAACACGAGAATTTTTGACGCGGTTCGAGTTAAACCCTACTCTACGGGTAGGGATGTCAATTTCACCCGCACCCGACGGATATCCGTCTCACCCGACCCGAAAAAGTGGGTGAAAATCCGAAATAAAGCGGCTATTAAATGGGTGATGGGTGAACGGGTGATGGATCGGGTTGGATTCGGGTGAAGACATTCCCCACTTGTCATCCGACCCATCACCCGATCCGTCCCCCGACCCATCACCCGACTTATATTATATAATTATATTTAAATGTGAAATTACTAATATACCCCCTAAACCCTAATTCAACATACCCTATTAAACGGTTTCCAGTTTAATCCTTCATCCGACCCATCACCCGATCCTTTATGCTGCCGTTTGAGATCTGAGCACCTTGCGAGTCTTCACTTCAGTAGTTAATTCGGTCGTTTGGTACTCACGTGTAGCACCTTCCTCTCCGGTCACCGCCGTCTCCTATGGGTCTCTCTCTTTCTTTCTCTCTAATGTCGCAAGAACTTGTTTAAACCTCGAGCTGTAATTGTATTTGTATGCCTGTATTCGAAAATATTTTCCAGTGATTGCTATATCCCTAGTCGGTGGTTACAAATTAGTACTCCGTAATTCATTGAATAATGAATGTACATGCACATTAGAAACGTGAATGTAATTAGCTCATGAAACTAACTTAGTAACTTATATATATAAATACCTGCTGTATTTGAAGTCAATTAGCTCATAAAAACGTGAATGCAATAATTTTTCAATAATTTTTTGACCGAATTTGACTATATTTGGTATTTGTTTATTCGTAATGTGTTCGACGTATTTTTTTTTACTAATTTTTTTATGACTTTGATGTCTTGTATTTCACCCGAATTATCACCTGATTCACCCGATCACCCGGTGGGTGATGGGTGGACGGGCGGGTGAAATATTAAGTGGGTGATTGATCGGGTAGGGTGAAGAGTTTTGGGTGGTGGGTCGGGTGATGGAAGTAGATCATCCACCCATCACCCGAACCATTGCCATCCCTATCTACGGGATCCCAAGAGGAAGATCCGATCCCAGTGTACACTAAGCATCAGAAGCAAGTTACAAGTTTGGCTATGACGGCAGAGTGCAAAAACAAGCAAACCAAGGAACCTCAAACCAGATATACAGAAATGGAAGAGAAGAGATAAAGGAAGGCCCCCGGCCTGAAAGACAACCGAGGAACTTCGAAGAAGTTCCTCACGGAGATCGGGTTATCAAACACCAGAGACACTCGTTGGACCACAGTCTTCCTTGACTGAGCTCACATCAGAGCTATCGTCGCCGCTTGCTCTCTCTCTCTCTCCGCTAGGGTTTTACAAATGAGGCTCAAGGCTCTATAGTAATCGAGGAGAGCTTATAAAGCCCTTAGCAAGGCTAGGGTTACAAGAGATCCTCAAAGGTCATCTGAAGAGAGCCCACATAAGAAGACACCAAGCATCCAGATCCGGCCCAACACAAAAAGGCTCAAATCTGTAAAACCGATTTAAGCCATTTTATGATGAAACAATACATACACATAACACAAAAAGGCTCATCACTTTTAGGCCAAGCCACCAAGTGATCCAAACCTAAATACCAAAGTATTTAGGGGTTCTTGCAGCCTATAAGCAATGTCACATATATTATAAGGTACTTAGGTGCATATTGTTTCATCAACCAAATGGTCCTAAAGTTAACTTATAATATAATTTAAGTACTCATGCCACACATCAACCTAACTATACAATATACAAGTTTAACACAACACCAAATAACCGGAAATCCAACCGGAAAAAAAAAAACAAAAATTGTCCTCCTGCATTAATATTTTTTGCCTACATGTAAATTATTGGTAGTATTTTTTTGATATTAAAGAAAGATTATATAAATTAAGCTATAGTTAATACGGAGTATGTATTTTGAATCATTTTTTCCTATAAGATTGTACAAATATACAAATGAAAAAGATGCATGCTTTAACTATAAGCTTTTTGCTGATTCCGCGCTATCGCTTTCTGATTAACGAGCCAACCTTTTAACAGGCATGATTTGGGGGATCAAATCCTCTGTCCCTTCCCCTATTCCCTTCGCCTATCCCCTCTCACAAAATTATCTAACTTTTTAATGTTTTATTCTATTTTTTTGTTTTGTTTTATTTTCTCTTTTTTTTTAATGTCGAACCGTGAGGAGGGGACACCGGGGAAGGCCAAATAGGGGGGACATACTATTTATTTGTAAAAAATAAAGTGATATAGACCCAGATCGACATATATAAACTCCAATAGATTACAAAAATGCAACTCAATTAATTAAGTTAATGTAAGTGTAGGATTAATTAGCGATGGAGACAGTACTTCAGATGATGCACGTCGTCGTTATGGTGGTACTCGTACGGCCCCGACTATATTTAAAGAAAATGAAAGCAAAACGCATTACATTAAATTGAAGTAACAAAAGAGAAGAAGCAAACATACATACAGTATATAGTTTTGTATGTGTCAGAGATTTGTATGTTAATTTAAAACGATGCAAATCTAAAACCGTTGGTTTCTGATCGTCTCATTCACCTGCACAAAGATGCCTATTTAATTAAATCTTAATTTATTACATATACACTCTATGATACTAATATGTTTGCCGGCCTTTTTTTCACATTTTCAACCCACACTAAAATGTACTCCGTGACTTAAAGAGGCAATTTGCAAAACAAATTAATTTATATTAGATAATTAAAATTAATGAAAATTGAGATGACATCCTCTCGTTAATACGGAGTATATAATTATTTGTAAGATATTATACATTTTATAACTAATGAATTTAATTCAAAATATTTTAATGCTAAATTTTTAATTTTTTTTACCTCGCTAAATTTCTAATCAATCAAATTATAATTGAATTTTTTTCCTTAATATATTATATATTTTTTAACCAATTGGTTTAATTCAAAATATCCAAAACATTGAATTTTTTTATGGGAAATTCTGCTTGGTGCCTACGAATTTTTACAAATTTCGCATGGTATACAATATTTTGAAAAATTCCGTGTGGCGCCCACGAAGTTTTTTAAAAGTCGACACGGTTTCCACAAGGTTTTTTCAAAAGTTTATGTGATAGACATAATGTGTTTTAATATTGGAAAATTGATATTAAAATTTTTATTACTATATATTATTTGGAAAACATGTGTATTAGTTTGAATCTTTTTAAAAAACTAATTTTTTATATACATTTTCTAATTACCTATAAACTTACCAAATTTTTTTTCTCAAAAATCTTACGTATTTAATTTTTATTTGTTCTTAATATTTATATTTTATTTATAAGGAAGTGAGAAAAAATTAATAAGAACTATGCAGTAATATTACTTATTTACAATGAACCAATATTAAAAGAAAATTTAAAAATTACAAGAAGATATATATACACGTACATTTTTCCACATTAAACCAATTTTCATATGAGATAATTTGTAATACATAGATAAAAGTTTCACATTTTAATTGAGTATTAAAAATACAAAAATAGTATGGCATCGGGTTCTTAAATGCCCAATTTTAATTTTTATAAAATTTGATAAGTAAATAATTAGCTCTAAAATACGATTTATAAAATTAAATTTGTTGAATTTGGTTTTTACAAAAAAATATTTGGGGAATTTATAATGTTACACCACATTATTAAATTCTTCAACCTCGGTTACTACGTCAAAAAATACGGAAAAATTGTTTCATATGAAAGTTGGTTTAATGGGAAAAAGTGTCTATATCTTCTTGTAATTTTAAAATTTTGTATCAATTAATATTGGTTCAATGGTGAATGGGTAATACTCCATAGTTCTCTCAACCCCCCCCCCCGCCCCCACACCCTCATTTCCTTATAAATAAAGACTAAATAAAAAAATTAAAGACAAAAGATTTTTGAGAAAAAAAAAATTGGTTAGTTTATCTCCAAGAAAATTTATATAAAAAAAATAGTTTTAAAAAAAAAATCAAATCAATACCCAATCCTCTAATGTACAATAATATAATTTTTAATGTCAATTTTTCAATATTAAAACAAATTATTGTTATCACATATACTTTTGAAAAACCTCCTGGACACCATGTGGACTTTTACTAAACTTTGTGGGCACCACGTGGAATTTTTCAAAACTTTGTATACCACGCGGAATTTGTAAAAGTTTATGGGCATCATGCGGAATTTCTCTTTTTTATTTATTTATAGCTACTACATCTGTTCAACAATGTAGGTTCTTTTAGATTTTGCATGCTTTTTAATCACCTAAAATATATTGTAAAATATTAATATTTTTTATCAGTATTTTTAAATAATTTGATACTTATTACTAATAAGTATTAAATTTAAAAAAAATTGATAAAAAATTTAATATTTTACTATATTTTATAGGTTCTTAAAAAACATGTAAAATATGGACTTATATTGTTTTTTTTTTTTTTTTGTACAGTAGGCAATAATAAGGAAGTCTTTACAAGAAAGATCATCCTTTCGAATGATGGTAGCTAGTTCCCTATTCAAAGGGAAGTTACATAAGTTACAAGTAGAATCACATTTAGCAATATAGTCAGCTGCTGAGTTTGCCTCTCTAAACCAATGGCTGAAGGTTGCGGATGTGAATGTTGAGCGTAATCTTCCAATCTTCTCAATAACTCTAATCATCTCCCATGGAACTTTTCCTTGATTGTTGACTGCATTGGCCACCATAAGACTGTCACCTTCGATTATCACTTGCGTCTATCCTCTACTATGAGCTATTTCTAACCCTAAAAAAAAAAACAAGGGATTCAGTTAAGACTACTGATCCCTTAGGAACCTGTTGGTTGAAAATCTCAATTACATTTCCATTCCAATCCCTAACTATGCCTCCTACTTTCCATTCTCCATTTTTATTAATCGATCAATCAACATTTATCTTGTAGACATTCTTTGGTGGCTTCCTCCATTTAATGTTCCATCCTTGTCTTTGTATCTTATTTGTCGGTGTTTTATTTTCCTCATCCTTCCAGGTCTTTACACTACAAAAAATAATTAAATTGGCCACGCCGGCTAGCTTCGGCAAACTTTTACCGTGGCAAATGATAATCTTTTGCCACGGCAAGCGTTGCATCCGGCAAAAAAATAGAACATTAGCAACGGGGAATTTGCCGTCGCTACACTTGCCAAAAAAGACAAATACCCTGAGTATCCCTCTTCATTTTCAGATCTCACTTTCCTCTCTCTCTCTCTCACCTTGTCGTCTCTCTCGTCTCGCTCCACCTAGAGCGTCCACCGGAACCCATGTCCCTCTTCTCGTCGCTTCCCCACCGGAACCCTAACCTTCCTCTGCTCCTGTTGGAAATCGCTACTCTTGGAACCCATAGATGACAACTATTTCCCGGCTCTCTCTGAAGAGAGCACTGAAGTGCCCCACCGTAAAATCGCCACCTCGTCACCGGCCTTCTCTTTCCTTCTCTGACGACGATACCACTACACCGCCTACGAGGTAATAGATTTCTCCTCTTTCTTACTAAGATTCGAAAATTTTGGATTCGAAGGTTTACAGTCCCAATTCTAAGGTTTAGAGTTCGAAATTGTCGACTAGCTCAAAAAATTTGGATTCAGCTCAAAAATTTTGGATACTAGGGTTTAGTATCCCAATCGATGACATTGTGACCATCATGTGTTTTGGTTTCTGCAACTAGTATTATACCATAGGTTGGGAAGCCAATTAAATTTCTTCCTCCTGTCCTTGTGAAGTTTGTGTTTTCTTTCAATCAGTATCCCAATCGATGGCCAAAAACATAAAAAAGATCTACACAGGCACCACACCTGATACTGTGGATTGGTACCACTTGTATATGATATTGCATCACTATATACAAGTGATAATGCCATGTATATACTATTATTATTATTATTATTATTCATCATTATTGCTAAAAAATAGGTATTCGCCTTTCTAAAGTTCAAGAAATATATGATATTTGCATCTTCTAATGATTTGAAAAAGGCTATTAGAATTTAGGAGGTAATCAAGTAAAAAGGAATTATCTTTGAAAATTGTTATATATAGCTACATACTTGACATTATAACTTGTATACCTGTTTTTTGGCAATAGTTTTAAAGTGATATTGGGGATTGGTACCACTTGTAAATGATGCAAATATCATACACATTCAAGATATACATGATTCCTAGATAACCAATCACTATATACATACTTGACATTATCACTTTAAAACTATAGAATTCATCACATTGATAACCTTTTTTTATAGTGGCAAGGTATTCGCAGAATTGATTTTTAATGTCGCAAGATATACATGATTTCTAAGATGGTTTTCTCTTGAAAGTTCTTGCCTTTTTATTTAAATTAAATTATTATTATTTTTATCATTATTGATCTTAAATTATTTCTAGTAATGTTGTCTTCTAGGCTCCTGCTGTTTCCCACCCTTAAAAATTTTGGTGAACTTTTTAGTTTATCAGCAATCATGGGGTTGCAAGAATGCAAGGTGTAGCTGAAGCCTCTTTCGTACAGTAGCTGAAACTTTGTAGGTTGAGAGTATTAATAGGTTTAATTAGGAGTTCTGCTCTTAGAAGTAAATTTAGGAATCTCAAGTTTTGTTCTTATAATTATAATAGGTTTAGTGGATTTGATTTGAAAATTTATCCTCATTTTTCTTGTTTGTAATTTCTTAATTTAATGAGTGGACATATTTCAGGACTTTACATGGACACCAAAATACGTCGTTGCTTTCACTGTTGGCTTTGAATAGAGAGCTAACATTGATGCATATGTTAAGAAGGTTAGACAGTCCTTGAACATCCTCCTTTCACCCCCACTACTATACACTCGTATAAATAAAGAAACAAGTTTTTCCATGACCTATCGTTTGAACTTACTAGTACTGTCATGGAAAATAGCAGGTTCTGTATGCATGTTCCTCAAGCCTTGAAGAACCGCAAGGTATCACTTCTTACTTTGTTCATTACAGGGCTAATATGATGGGGATGGGAGGTTCTGTATGCATGTTCTGTTGTCTGCATTGCTTTGAAATGTTGCAATCTCTTCAGTGAAGGTAGTGGTGTGCAAAATAATTTATGCAGTGATATTCATAACTGATTATTACATAATCTGTCTTCAGTTAATATCACTTGACATGGGTGTACTCGTTTCTGGAACCAAGTATCGAGGAGAATTTGAACATAGAGTGAAGGTTGTACTGAAGGAAGTCACGTAAGTAGAAGGACAAACAATCCTTTTCATTGATGAGATCCACACAGTTGTTGGAGCAGGTAATATTGCTTTGCAAATCTTGTTATAAATAATACTTTTGAGATGGATTAAATAATTTGATTGATTACTCAGAAGGTGGGTCAGCTACACTTAATATCTACTGGTTGGTATATGTGTATAGTTTAGTGACATAAAGTTTTAGCTCCCCTGCCATGTATGTCAGTTTTCCTTCTGGAGTTTTGCTAGCATGGATGCAGACAACGTGGCATAAGTCACTTTATTTTTCTTTGACATGATTAAAGAAGTAATGGCCAACCTGCTCAACAACGACAAATGGTATGGCACCAATCATTTTATTATGTCCTTGTTCCTTCTGAGATATGAATGTTAGTGCTGCTAGCTACCCCCCTT
Source organism: Persicaria tinctoria (assembly GCA_037127255.1). Classification (NCBI taxonomy): domain Eukaryota; kingdom Viridiplantae; phylum Streptophyta; class Magnoliopsida; order Caryophyllales; family Polygonaceae; genus Persicaria; species Persicaria tinctoria. The sequence goes on along the minus strand of JBANSL010000002.1, from coordinate 78,488,033 downwards.
CTGTGCAAAGTGGATCTGTGCACCCTTACTACATGCCTAAAGTTTGATCTCAAGATATAGAAAGAGCCTAGATTAAGTGTTATAATTTTATAGCATTATTTCTTCAAGGCCTTGGATGCTCTTGTTTCATCCTGGTATTGTCTAATGTTTTTTTTTGTCAATAAAAAATGTTTTCACTTAATTACAACTGCAGGGTTCCATACTTTCATGCAATACCTTTTTGGAAGAGGTGACATGTTGTCTAAATAGATAGTTTGCTTACAATCATCATTTGTTTTTATGCTTATTCTTATCGCTCTTTGGTGTAATACTCTTTGTTCAGTGTGCTAGATGGTTCACCATGAGTGGATGGCGCAGAAACAAGGCGTACTTCATACTAGAGGTAGACTATCATAACTTGCTTATGCTTAACTTCCCAATCATCATTTAGTTATATGCTAATTCTCATTTCTTTTGCTTAGTTGTTTTCTTTCACCAAATTGAAGGAATCTTTTTATGAATAACTCTTGCTGGTTGTAATGTTTTCCTCTTTCATTAATATTATATTCCGCTAATGCTATTTCTCGTATGTTAGAGCTCAAAAGTGCCTATGCCATTCAAAAATTGAGAAAATCATGTTACTCAAAACAAAAGTTTTATGTTGAGGCCTTTAATTTATATAAAGAGGTGTGTTGTTTATCTTATGTTTCCTTTCTTTCCATTTATCTCCTACTTCTGTTTCATTTAGTTATATGCCCATACCATGCTAGGCTACGAATTTAAGTCTACAACAAAATAAAAAATGACCTCATTATTCTTGTTTTTTCTAATAAACTCCTTGCTAGCACATGGTAACAGAAAATCATTGAGGAAACATGTTACCGAGAAAATTTTCTCTGCAAGTGTAAGCTGCTCATATTTGTTTCATGTTGAAAATTTTGTCTGCTTCTGGTTTCTTTGCTGATTATTGATGGTGAATAATTACAGGAGCCAAAGAATGAGATCAAACACAAAGTTAATGTGGAATTCAGTTTACTGGGAATTGATTCAACCCGCTATTAAAATTCGCACATTGCGAGCTAGGCTGGTGAGTTATCTGTCCTGCACCCCCTTTCATACTTCTCTTCTAGCATAGATCAACACTCTTGATTACAGTTATTTGTTATTTATGCAGTCAACTGGGACTGCCAGGGTCCTTGGTCTCTTATTTTTATTAGTATATAATACTACAGTTAATAGTTACTACACGCCAGTTGTTTTCTCTTCTTGCATAGATCAACACTCTTGATTAAAGGGTTGCTAACATGCCAATTTTTTTTTTGTAAACTGTAATTTGCTGCCTTGTCAAACCTCATGAATGGAATTTATCTTGCATTATTCTACTGCTAAAGAAGTTAGTTTACTTTAGGTTTAGCTAGTACATTTTATTTGTTCTTTGAGATTTGTTTGTTAAATGTGGGTTCACCTTTTGATCGATCTAATTATATAATTCAAGTTTGTTAAATGTGCTTTCGTGATTTTTCTTACGATTTCTCTTATTACAGGGTGTTAAGGGTTTACGTTATGCAATTGCTGCTGGAATTGAAGCTCGTGATGGTTTCCCTTGCAACCCAAACAATATCTTCTTGACTGATGGAGCAAGCCCTGGGGTATGATCTAGCTTTAGTTTTCAACTCATAAATTGAAAATTAGCTATTGTTTCTCAGTTTAAAATTTAACTTTCCATTTTCATGATGATAGGTGCATATGATGATGCAGCTGCTATTGAGGTCAGAGCAAGATGGGATTCTTTGTCCCATTCCTCAGTACCCATTATATTCTGCTTCAATCGCCCTCAATGGTGGCACTCTTGTATGCTTCGAGCAATGCTGCTGCAGGGTAATCACGACATCAAAAATGTATTTAGAATAGATTAGCTTAATGTGATTTCATTCTCTAGTAGATTAGCTTAATTGTGTAATTTTACATTTACAATTTTACTGTTGAGCGGCTAGAGGAATGTATTTAAAATAGAATTTGTGGTGTATTATTTTTTTTATAAATATGGGACTTTTTAGCCCGGGTCTGAAGAATCCGGGCTAAAAAGTAGTGTTTTTTTTATTTCCCAGAAATCATTTAGCAACGGCAACTTGCCGTGGCTAGCACTTTAGCCACGGCTATAGCCGTCGCTAATCTCTTTTGCCACCCCATGTTTCCCCACGGCTTGTTTCCCGTGGCTACAGCCGTGGCTAATACCCTTTGGCCACGGTAAATGGACTTTTAGCCACGGCAAATAGCCGTTGCTAATATCTTTTTTTTTTTTGTAGTGTTATATTGTCAACTGTTTGTTGAACTATTTGATGGATAATTATACTGCTAATGTCATTTGTACAACGGTTCGTGAAAATGATATTGTTCCTAGCTTCCCAAATGTTTTGCCATAGGAAACATAAATCATTAAAGTTTTGGTTATTATTTGTTATTTGTTTAATATCTAGAGCAAGAGGATCATATCTTCTATAGTTAATAAGGCTTTTCCCAGTCTTAATCTCGTAGGCATGGATCACTGCTATCGTAAATTGGAAATTTTGAAGGAGGTGTAGAGAGTCTTCATTATCGTGGTTGCACAAGCAACATTGGGAAGGGACCCTATTAAAGTATTTGTTTAGTCGTACCTTTGTGGGTAATGCATAAACTATTATTTTCCAGATGAAGTTACGGGTCCTGGGAGGGATCCCAAGTTTCCAAACCCATTCATGGTTGTTGTTTGTGTTTGCATTAATAGGGTATGGGTTTTGAGTAGGGTTGAGCTTCCGGTCTGTGGATCGGATCGGACCGGACCGGAAATTCTGGTCCGGTCCAAGACCGACGGACCGGAAACTTTGGGGGCATGGACTACGGATCGGACCGGAATATATGTTCCCGGATTTTCCAGTCCGCGGACCGGTTGGACCGTATTATGCACTTGAATGAAAAAAAAAACAAATAAAAATTCTACAATCTGCACAACCCTAATTCATGTGAAAATTAATCCATTCATTCCTTCAAACTTCAAAGTATAAATCCAAACCAGAGTAACTTACAATAGGATTGAAGAAACTTAAAGCAAAATCCATTAAGTGCAAATCGAATCCTAGATCTGAAAATTGAATCTAGGCTCATGTGCAAATCGAAATTCCCTAAACTCAAAACAGAGATCTGAAAATTTTAAACTACAAATTGAATTTTTTATTATCTAACCCTAGATCCGAATTCTGAAATCTGGAAATGTACATCAAAATCTGAGAAGAGAGAGGAGAGGGATGTCTACTGGTGAAGTGGTGATGGGCGGCGAAGGGCGGCAGCAAACTGGCGATGGGCGACGAAGGGTGGCGGCGAACTAGCGATGGGTGGCGATGAAGGGCGACGACGACTAGGAGATTGACAGTTGCGTAAGTGTAGTGAGCACCGAGGCGATCGTGAAGGGAGATTGAAGACTAGAGAGAAGAGAGACTGAGAGAGTACTCAAAAAGAGGCTGCGTGAGGAGAGATTGAAGAGTAGGGAAGAGAGACATTTTTTTTTCTAAAAGAAAAATAAAGAGAATGAAGGTTGCTTGTCTACCATTACCAAGGCTACCCTATTTTTTAAAAAAAATCAAAATCCGGTCCAATTTCGGTCCGACCCGGAAATTCCGGTCTGGTCCCGGGTTAAGACCGGAAACCGAAATTGAAAATTTTTTGGACCGCGGACCAGACCATTATACTTCCGGTCCGATCCAAGACCGTAATGTCCGGTCTGGCCCCGGTCCGATTCCGGTCCGATCCAATTTCTGCTCAGCCCTAGTTTTGAGTCGAGCTAGTCTTAAAACTTCCATCCTTGTTATATTTCCAAATTAGTTTGTCCTCGACATCCCAAGTCGGAATATCCATTGCTAGTATTTGGTTGCTCACTTGCATGGGAAACATCTGATTTAGAAGTTGTTCATTCCATTTCTGGTTGTGTCAGATTAAATTAGCAACATTCATTTTAGGATCATGGTTACTTTCGAATGGTTTAAGCGATGTGTTCTAAATCCAATTATCATCCCAAATGTTGATGTTTTTTCCATTCCCAGTTATCTAAAGACCTTGTTGGAATTGAATCTTCCAAATTGCCAGGAAGTATTATGTATATTGAATTCCAATTTGTTGCTAGCTAAGCCATATTTTTCCATCACAATCTTTACCCATATATTATCTGGTTGGGTGTGGAGTTTCCAAAGAAGCTTTTGTTGGAGACTGATATTTCTTTCTTCTGCTAGTTTTATACCTAATCCTCCTTGATTCTTTGGAGAGCAATTTTTTTCCCAGCTAATCCGAGGACTATATCGTTCAGTTCTAAGTTTGTTCCAAACGGAATCCTTGTGAATTTGGTCTATTTGTTGAAGTATTCCTTTTGGTAGTAAGAGGTTTTGCATCAAGTAGTTCATTTTAGAGCTTAAGTTTGCTTATATGAGTGTAGTTCTACCTGCTTGTTATAGTGTAGAGGCTTTCCATTTAGAGAGTTATATTTTCAGGTTTTGTATAGCCTCATCAAAGACACAGTTTTTTACTCTTCCATTTACTATAGGAATACCTAGATATTTCTCCATTCCTTGGGCTATGGGGATATTCATGCTTTGTGCTAAAGATTTAGCCAGGTTTTGGTTCACATTTTTTGATAATTGGATCGAACTCTTTTGGTAGTTGATTTTTAATCCTGAGAGATTTGAGAAATTGTTAAGTGTGTTTTTAATTGTATCAAGCCTAACATGTGAGGCTTTAGCAAAAATTAAAGTATCATCTGCAAATGTCAACAAAGGTATCGGAGTACCTTGTTGCTTTAGTTTTATACCATTTAATGCATCATCATGTTGTGCTTCTGCTATGAGTTCTCTTGCCAAACCTTCCATCACAATAACAAAGATGTAAGGGGTAAGGGGATCTCCTTGTCTGATGCCTCTTTCTGGTTTAAATTTGTTACTAGGTGAATTGTGTACAAGTACAGAGAATGTGGTTGTTGTGATGCATTTCATAGCCCAAGAAATCCACCGCTCATGAAACCCAAATTTTTCCAAAACAGCTTGGATGTAGTTCTAGTTAATCTTATCATAAGTTTTTTCCATATCCAATTTTAACGCCATCCAGCCTTTCTTTCCTTTTTGTCTATGAAATGTGTGGAATAATTCATGAGGTATTAGGGTGTTATCTTGAATAGATCTTCCTTCTACAAAGGCCCCTTGGAAAGGGTTGAGAATTTTTGGTAAAATATGTTTCGGTCTGTTAGCTAGAATTTTTGCAATAATTTTGTAGATGGTGTTACAAAGACTAATAGGTCTGTAATGGTTGGTAGTTTCAGGATTTTCAATTTAAGGGATTAAGGCTATAAAGGTTTAGTTAATTTCGGCAAGCATTGATCCTGAGTGGAAAAAGGCTTTTACAGTTTTACAAATCGAGTATCCCGCAATTTTCCAGTATTTTGAGTAGAATTCTGGTGGGAATCCGTCATGACCCGGTGTTTTGTCTTCTGCCATATTAAGGACAATTTCTTTAACTTCTTTATTACTAGGTTGTTTTATTAAATCTTTGTTCTGTTGGGGGGTAATCTCATGATCAATGAAGCAGATATTACTAGGATTTATCTTTGATTTATTTGGGTGTTGGAATCTTTCCGCCATTTCGAAAGTAATTTTATTTCTTATTTCTTCCTTGTTTGTGATTATTTGATCATCCTTTGTCTTAAAAAATTTTGTTTTTGATCTAAAATTCCTTATTTTAACGAAAGATTGGTAATATTTAGAATTTTTGTCTGCCAATTGAACGTGTCTTATTTTAGCACGTTGCTTCCAAAAATTGTGACTAAACTCAAGAATATGGGTTCTTTTGTTTTCAAGCCTCAACAACTTCTTTGCATCCCTAGTCGAGAGAGAGCCCCAGGGGAGGGATTGTTGCAATTCCTTTATCTGGTCTTCAAGTTTGCTCAATTGCCTAAGAGAATTTTTATTATGTGATTTACACCAGTTTTTGGTGTTATTTTTTAATAGTTTCTGTTTTTGCATAAGTTTAAATCCAAAGGATCCAGAAAATTTATTTTTCCAAACTTGCTCCACCATTTGATCATACTCCTTATGTGTAGTCCAAGCCATCTCAAAGCGGAAAGGAGAACCCTTTTCCTTAGACGCTTAACCAATGCTAGTGGTAATAAGGCAGTGGTCAGAGGGCATGAAAGGATGGTGATGCATAGTTAGTTCTTTAAATTTTGATAGGATATCTTGGTGGACAAGGCCTCTATCCAATCTTTCATAGGTGTTATCTAAGATTCATGCATTCTTTCTCCAGGTAAAGGGCGAGCCTTTGAATGTAATTGTTTGGAGATTGAGTTCTTGCTTTACTTCTTGAAGTCTTCTAAATCTATTGATCGAGGGATAGTTGTCACCTACTTTCTCTGTGTAATTCTTAATGGCATTTAAGTCTCTAATGATAAGGATTGGGAGCATGTGTTTGTAAACATTAGTATAGACATCTTCCCAAAATCTAGTTTTTTCTGCTTCAACACTTGGAGCATAAACAAACATTATAGCTAAACTTAGCTCTTGTATAGCAACTTTAGTCATAAAAATTCTATCAGTTTGTTCTAATATATTTTCTTGACCGATAATACTATCATGTTTAGTGAGGATGCAAATGCCACCCTTAGTTCCAGAGGCTGGAATGGAGAAGCAGCAGTGGAATCCAGCATCTTTCAGTTGACTGTCGAGAGGTGGGAGGATACATTTAGTTTCAGTTAATGCTAGTATGTCCAGTTTGTTCCTTATTCTTACTTGTTTGATTTCTTGCCAAAGAACTGGCCTTTTAGAACCTCGAATATTCCAGTAGCCGATATTAATCATAATTTTCTTTGAATTCTTACCTTCCAGCTGGTATAGCTAATTGGTATTTGCTACGATGTTTTGGTAGGCATAGATCCCAATAGCCTTCCCAAGTACATATCTGTAGGTGTATATTATGTTTTCTGTTTGAGTTTCGTGTTTTGTTCTGATTTATAGCAATACACATAATTGTGTTATGGCAGTGAGTAACCATACCAAAAGCACACTTAGTATATCCCAGATAGGAGTTTTCCATTGTTTTAGATTCTTTATAGAGTAAGGATAGAAGAAGTTTGTACAAGTTTATTTTTTGGAGGTTTTGGATAGATCTTTGTTTCCTCACTAGTTACCACACACATATCAGTGATATGGATGAGACTCAGTTTGGATAGGAGATAGATAGGAGAATACCTGGTGACTGTCATGATCAAAGAATCTTGAGCAAGCCAGAACATCCAGGCAAATAAAAGGAGCATCTGCAGAGCATAAGAAAGAAAACCATCAAACCAAAGGCAAGACCAACCACAAAAACCATAGTTGTAAGAGTGCATAATTTTAAGATTAAACATATAGTTATAGTTGCAGTTCTTACTAGGATACAAGTACCAATTGACAACATTATATGGATGAGCAATCTTGGTAGGACATAAAGGAACATGTCTAACAGCATACACATAGTGGTAATACATGAAGGCAGTAGCAAAAGGTAAGTAGAAATTCCATGTAAAGAAAACATGGTTGTGGTTATTTGGAGTGGTAATTGTTGTAGCCAGCACACAACCAAACTAATTCATGTAGGACTTCATCATCATTAACCAGATTTCTTCTTTTTCGGCTTCTTGGTTGCCGCCATAGGCGTTGCCACGGGTCGGACCCGCCGGGTCGACGGGTTCGACCCGCCGGGTCAAGGGTCAGGGTTGGCCGACCCGAACCCTAACCCGTAAATCTCACGGGTTGACGGATTCGGGTCGACCCGTTGACCCGGCGGGTTACATTATTTAAAAAAAATCATTTTTTTAAAAAATGACTATTAAAAAATAAAAATAAATAATATGTAAAGATTTTATCTTCACAACACATTTTATCACTTTGATATGAAGTGTTAAAAATGTAGGAAGATTATATCTTCATATTAATTCTTTCATCCACAATAATTTCATTGTGTGATGTAAGAGAAAAATATGAGAATATATTTCTCAAACTTCATTTCCAACTTAATTTCCAATGTAGGAAATGTAGGAAACAAGTGAAGTGGAAGAAATGTGGTAGTGGGATACATATATATAGCACATGCCTTCTCATTCTAACTTCATATTTTCGATGTAGGACAAAGCCTTTGTCCCACATTGGAAATGAGGGGAAGAAAGGAAGACTTCCAACTCTGTAAAAGAAGAAGGATGGGGTTTATTTGTTTCACATTGCACTTTGCATATTAGTTTATGTATTTATGTATTATTGTGAGTTAATTTAAGAATAATTTACATAATATTATAAATTTATTTTATTAAAAATAAATTTTTCCAAAAAAAAAGTATTTTGAAAAAGCGGGTTGACCCGGCAGGTTGACCCGTCTGGTCGAGCCATCGGGTCACGGGTTGCAAAACCCCCGACCCTAACCCTAACCCGCTACTCGTCTCCACCCGGCTACCCGTCAACCCGAACCCGCCGGGTCACGGGTTGACCCGTAACCCGTGGCCACGCTATCTCATTGCGCTCTTCTTCATCCCTACGCTTTCCAGGGTCCTGGGTTCCAGTGGTGACATTATCTTCACAAGGCCTGATGACAAGGCCCCCCATTTTCTTAACCACCGAGTGGTCAGACTTGAGGGAAAGCTGCGAGCCTTGAGATTCAACCCCATTGTCAATGACTTTGCCTTTGTTTTGGGCCATGACCAGAGCTTCCAAGGAACCCTCAGGGTGTTGGAAAGAAGAGGAAACATTGGCACTGCCCGGGTTCATGATAGTGTGAAGCACAAAGGGGGCAATGGTGAACGGGGGAATGGCACAATCAGCGGCAATTCTGGATGGATGAGCATTATTGAGGGTGATGAGATGGTTGAGGAGCTCCGAATGGTAGTTAAGGCCATGAGGTGGATTGGGGTAAACTCTTTTGTTTGGGCCAGACTGAGCATTGACAGGGAGTAAGTCAAAGCCTCCCATTCTTGGTTGCATAGTAGTAGCAGGAGTGAGCTCAGTTTCATTGAGGCTATAGGGGACAAAAGCACTCGGTTGGGGAGGGGCTTTGGGTTCAGGGATAACTTTAGCAGCATTGTGGTTGGAGTTGTGAGATAGTAGGTCAACTTGGGGGTTCTTCTCAAGGATGAGGTTGAATTTTCTAGGTCTGGGTGCATTGAGAGTACAATCCTCATAAGAGTGATCATAAGCTCCAAAACAACCACATCCCACAGAGAAATCTTCATACTAGATACTCAGGCGCACAATATCATTTTCATTCTTTTTAAAATGGACAAAGGAGGTGAGCTTGTTAAGAAGAGAGACATGCACACAAGCTCTAGCAAACCTGAATTTATTTCTGAAGCTGGAGGCTTGATCAACTTTGATGAGAGTAGCAACACCACCAGCAGGCAGGATATGGGAGATGGCCTCAGCAGTATAAAACTGGTGAGGAAGACCAAGGATCCTGATCCACATATCAACATCAGTGGTGTCCTCCTCCATAGGGTTGAAGCTTTCATTCCAGGGATAGATAGCAAGGAGAAAACCTTGCACATGGTAAGGTATGTTGCTCTAAACATTAGCTCTGTCTTCCCTGTTGGAGAACCTGAAGAGAAACCAATCATTCCCAATTGAATCCACACTCCAGCTTCCCTTGAGGCCTTTCCATTCAACCTTCATCTTGCCAGCTACTTGTTTGATGTCAATGTGGTTTTGGACAAACCTTCCCACCAGACTGAAATCAGCCAGCCTGTGGTGAAGATCTCTGGCTCCAGGGATGGTGAAGGGGAGGGAGTTTCGCCCTATATCAACAGGAGCATCCTCCTCAGGGTGAGCAGGCATTTGGGTGTCATGATTGGGATGAAAATCAGTCGAAATAGTGAAAATGGCAGTGGAGGTGTTATCAAGAGGAGCAGGGTGAGTGGTTTCAATAGGAAGAGTGAGGCCCTCATAATGGCATGGACTCTCTATTAAGTGGTGTTGATGAGTGCTTCCATGAAGAAGTTGTGAGCATCCATGATAATATAAGTGAGCAGATAAATCATAGAAGGATTGGAGAAATAGGAAAGGTGTGGGAGATTAAGCATGTTATCATCTATATTTATAGCAGAACTAATGTTAATCTTGTATTTCAAAAACAGGATGATAGAGGAAGGATCTAACCCGATAGCCGCCCACCATGTCGTAGGAGTAATCATGCTATTTGTTCCGGTTATTGTGTAATCTTTCTTGGAATGGTCATACATCATACCGCTCAACTCCTTTTTCCAGTGCCAAGAGTTATACTTCAGGTTCATGCATCTTGCTTTCCTTGCTTGTTGAAGGGTTTTCCCGAGAACCAAAGGGTCTCTACAGAGGGAAGATGGGATTAGCCAATCCACCGCCATAAACCCACCACTGATTGGCCTTGCATGCTCATAATTAATGCTATAATTATCATTAGGGGTAGCAAAGATAATTGGTATAAGATTTTTGATAAAGTAACAGCTTTTTCCAATGGCTGGAGTAAGATTTGTAGTGCAGATTTCTATTTGGGAGGCCAAAGAGAAAGAAAACCTCCGCTCAACTACATATGTGTTTTCATTAAGACATAAGTGCTTTTTGTAGGAACCTGTGATTGCATTTATTCTTCGTAAGAATAATGAATGTTCTTCATTTGGTTGGTAAATGTTGCTGTTTGGGAAACTGAGAGGGATAGGTTGGATTGTTGTAACAGATTGTGGGTGGAGGCTGTGTTTTGTACATATGCTGTTGAGGTGAGGATTTAAGGTTGTGTTTTGATCAGATCCAGCAACATGCAATCGAAGATTTCAAGTACTAGATCGATCAGCAAGAACACCAAGCAACAACAGAGACACTCTAGAATTACACAGAGGAGAGGAGCAAGGAGAAAGAGAGAGTTTCTCACTTCAACTCTGGACTTATATTGTTGAACGAATAAAGTATTAAATATAAATCTATATATATCTATCTATTAAATAAGAAATTTTTTGCTCATTTCTCATAAGTTGTTAACAAGTGAAAATTTTACACAATCGTTAATCATCCAACTATATATTAATTAAGAATATTTTTTCTTAGGTATCATAACCATATAAATTTTAATTTTTTCTACAATTTTTACTTTATCAACTTTAACCATCTTATATTATGCTAATTTTATATTTTATTTAATTTTGTAATAGTGCACAATTTTTTATATTATGAATATTTTATTTTAAAAACATACGACAGAGCGTGGGGATTGTATTAGTACTTATTCAAAATCCTTCCTAGGACAAAGGGAGATGATGATTTTTATCCAGCACTACCTACTTGTAGTTTGAGAAATTCCCCCATAAATCACTTATTATTTTTGTGTTTTTTCCCCCGAACTAAGTTAATATCACTACTGCACCTTAAGAAAGTCCTACAATTGGTATTAAAGTATTGTTTGGTGTGTTGATTTTTAAAAAGATCAAAGATGAGGTTCAGAGGTAGTGTGTCGAGCAATAAGTCTCTTTTATTTTTGAGAGTTTCCCCCATAAATCACTTGTTATTTTTGTGTTTTTTCTGGCCTAACTAAGTTATATGACTAATGCACCTCGAGAAGGTCCTGCAATTGGTATTAAAGTATCATTTGCTCTAAATTGGTGTGTTGCTTTTTAAAATGTCAAAAATGAGTTTTGAAGCTGGCATTCGAGCAATAAGCCTTTATTGCTCAAAGTTTAATTGGCAAATATGATTGGCCGTGCCGGCAAATCAAAATCGGGATTACGGCTCAAAATATCATCTACTAGTACAACATTCAAGAAAGAGATACTCCGATCTCTAAGAAAGTGGAAGAAGGGAATAAGCTAAATTGGAGAGAGCTTTCCGTTAAGGATATGAAAATCTAGGAGAATGGCGCAAATAGACCTGGGCAAACCCGGGCACGGGCCGGGTTTGGGATGGGCTTTATCCGAAATTTTATCCCGTTGTTGTGGGCACGGGCCGGGCTTAGCCCGCTTAACGGGCTGGAAGTCGTATCCAAGCCCGTCCGCAAATGCGGTTGCGGGTAGCCCGCGGGTACCCGCAAACCTAATCAAATTTTTTTATTAATTAAATTTATTCTAATTAGGTTTTTATTTTATATATATATTATAAATAGTTACTGTTTTTATTTTATTTTATTTAAAAATGAATAATTACTGTTTTTATTATATATATACAATTATTCTGTTTTTATTACATAAGTAGTATATAGTTATATATAGTTACTATTTTTATTTCAAAGTGTATATATGAAAGCTAACAATATATTACACTATTATTTTTATTTTATTTAAAAATGAATACTTAATATTATATATATTAATTTTAATTAAAAAAAGGCGGGTACCCGTTACGGGCCTAGCGGCCCACAACGGGTTGATTAATTTGTCCAATCCCGCACCCGTTGCGGGCGTGGGCCGGGCGTAGCAGCCCGCGTGGGCTTTTCCCCATGTCCAAGCCCGCCCTCTAATGCGGGCGGACGGGCCGGGCTGGGCGGGCCTACCCGTGTTTGCCCAAGTCTAGGCGCAAAGGCTTTCCAACTACTAATGAGTGCCATGTCTCAAGATGTCATCACAAAAGTGGTGAACCTAATCATCACCAAGGAAATCGATGACGTACTCAAGGATTTCAATGGGGGTTATGAGGACCTTAAGAATGCTCAAATTTGCACTGGCCAAAATGAGATCAAGGAGCTTAAGCTGAAGCCAATGGTAGTAGACTAGTTTTAATTGAAGATAGTTGCAAAAGTGAATCACTTGAAGGCCCTTGGTTAAATAGTTTTGATTAGAAACATTGATAATGCATATTTTAGATAGGCATTATAGATAGTTCTTATTGCATTTAAGTGGTCTTATTGCATATGTTTTGGTCTATTTATATATCTTTCTTGTGAAGTATTCGAGTTCAGAATCTACGCATTTTTAGTGTTTATTCTGCAGTTTTACATTCCGACCTTGGATGGGATATTGGAGGAGCTTAAATGATTGACTTTGGAGCATAAACAGGCTAAGGAAGGAGCATCAAGGGAGCAAGGAAGCACAACGTCAAAGCTAAGGAAGGATTGTGGAAGCTTGAGGAGTGGCGGCCACCATTATTCCAACGGCACCCGCCGGTCCTCCGTGTTCAGCAATTGTCGATTTTAATTCGAATATTATATTTGACTATTATATTATTATCTTATTCTCTAGGGTTTTGCACGACTCTATTTAGGTTTTATTCATCTTATTTCAGTCGTGTGCTACTTTGTTGAGAGACGTGAGATACTTTGAGAGAGATGAACGTTACTTTGGCTATTAATTGCTAAACTCATAGTTTCGCCTATGATTCGAAGACATGATTGAATGAATTGTGAGGATTTGATTTCAATTAATTATTTATGAGTATATTTATCATCTTGTTCTTATTGATTTGTGTTTGTGTTCCTTTCTATGATTGATCACCATGTTAGAAATTGCATCTATGCTATGAATCTGTTGTTTTTTTCTAGATAGCGAAAAAAAGTCATTGATTTAGTGATATTTCTATACCTTTGTATTAGATGATATCGGTTGATCTATGTTGAGTAGATGTGTCTAGGGCCGAGTGGGTTGTTCCCTCATTTTACATTTGCATTGAATCGCATGCCAATTGGTCTTTAGAACTTGAATCGTTAATGCTTTTCTTTAGTGATATTGAATAAGAAGATTGTATCTTAGTTGAACAATCAACATTAGGGTAAGTCGACATATGCTCTATAAATACTATTGAATCAATCCTAGGATCTTGCTCAACCATTGTTGAGTATTACAGGTGAAACGCTTTTCTATTTTGTTATCAATACTTTGCAATCATTATCCTATTTACTTTACTTTGTTATTTCATTAAAGCTACTATCTTAAGAAATCATTACTAGGACACTTATAGTTGAATCATTTTCTCTCTGTGGGTTCGACTCCGGACTTAATTGCTCTATACTAATCTTTTGGTTTAAGCATTGAGTTAGGATATCATTACTATTTGGGAAAGGGCGAAAATCCAACGACGTTCGCCTCGCACCAAGCATAAATCTTTCAATCCTCAAGGAAATATCTCCTAAGTATTGGTCCATTATATTGCCACCTTTTTTCGAATCTCCCGGATACATATCCTATGTTTGTGAGAAAGTTTATTGGAGCGATGAACATGTTCGAGGTACCTTTGGACTCGGGTTAGCGATCCTCCTTAGGTCGAGAAAAAATTAGTACACCCAAGCGATCCACTACCGAAATGAAGAAGGAATAATCAAAGAGTAAGGAGCTTATAGATTTCATGGTACTGATAACCTAGACATTAAAGCAAGCCTTCATGAAAAGCAAAGCGAATATGGCTTTAAGGATGCAGACTGGGGGTGTTTACTAGAATGTCCATATTTTCCGCCTTTATTAGCATTTTGGCCACCAACCTATCCATATTAGCTAAATGTCCACCGTGTTGCTGAAACCAGAGTTGCTGACACCGGAGTAGGGATGGCAATGGGGCGGGGACTCCCCGATCCCCGTGGGGGATCCTCGATACGGGGACGTGGATAGGGAAAATAAACGGGGATGGGGACGGGGACGGGGACGTGGGTTAAAATAGTTCCCCGCACAGGGATGGGGATGGGGACTGGGGTGATAGTCCCCACCCCACCCCGCCACCCGATGGGGAAACCCACGGGGATCCCTGATGGAGACCCCGTTAAACACCCGCAGAAGGTTTGTACAAGTATTATTTGAACATTTTTAATTATTTTTTTTTTCAATTAACCTATCTATATATTTTTTTTAAAGTTTGATATGTTTTGTGGTACGCATAAACTTATATATTAAACTAAGGTGAAGCTTATGTCATGGAATTTGATGGGGAAATTCGTAAGAAAACCCACGGAAAAACTAAATGGGGGACATTAAACGGGAATGGGACCCAACGGGCATGGGTCGGGACACTTTTCAATTCCCGAACGGGGACGGGAGGAGTTTTGATAAACGGGGATGGGGACGGGAAGGGTGCTCCACACCCCGAACCCGCCCCGTTGCCATCCCTATACCGGAGTTGCTGAAATCAGGGTTACTGACACCGGAGTTGCTGACGCCGACGTTGATGAAACCGGAGTTGCTCAATCACTTAATTTTGAATTTTTTCCCAATTTATGCTGCAACCAAATTGAATAGAAGAAAAAGCTCAAGATCAAGCACGGACCACAACTTGCCCAATTTGAACACCAATTTCAGCAATTACAACAACAATTTCAGCAAATTAAGAGATTTCAGCAACAACAATTCAAGGTCTGGAAGTAATTACAAGAACACCGGATCTTGCTTGTATGACGACTGCAACTGCTTTCACTCACTCTCTCTACCGACTTCCTCCTTCCTTGCCATCAATGACTCGTCTTCGGAGCCGCTCATCGGCGATTACTTATGACTGTTTTGTTGTTTGGAAGCCAGAACAAAGATAGGGCATGTGGTCGCCGTCTCTTTGGCTTTGGTAGAGGAGATCTCTAAACCTCCAGCCCTTCGAAGACCCTTATCGACTTGCTCTTCTTCCTCATCTTCTGCTTTGATGGGTCCCACACGTAGTACGTCCCCGGTGCTAGGCCTTCGAGATCATTGGCCTTCAAGGACGAAAACGACGCCATCCACCGTCGCTTTGGCTTCGATAGAGAAGATCCGGTGCTAGGTCTTTGAGATCGTCGACCTCCGAGGAATAACATGACGCCTATTCCCTCATCGACGACTGCCGCTCCAAGATCAATATCTTCCTGAGAGGTAGTCGAATCGAATCTGAATTCCCCTCCACCTTCGCCTTTGGATAACAAAATTCTAGAAAATCGACATGCCAATCGGTGATAGAGGCCCGATCTGGCCAGTGTTGAAGATCTCTTTTGGAAACTCGAAGCTTATATTTTCGTCCTCTTCCTCCCGCTCCAAAAAGGAGATATAGTGAGAGAGAAAGGGGAGAGAAAAAGATTAGATATGGGAAAGAGAAGGGCTTTTCTAAGGATGAACAAAAAGCTAATTTAACAAGCTTGGAGGACACTCTCCTAATAAAGGCCAAAAAAAGGGTATGTATCGCAAATTGTTTCTGCAGTTTACTATAACTGTAAGAAAAAAGAGCACATCTATATATTTTCCCACATAAGAAAGAGGAAGAGCCTCACACTCAAGAGAAGAAATCTGTCGTGAAGGCAACTTAGGGCAACTCAAACTTCGATCTAGAGAGGAAAATACACCCATTATGTACTTGTGTAGTTTCTAATATCCATTAGGGACACGAGAAGGTAGACCCTAAAATGTATTGTCCTTTTCAAATCCTTACCTTCTTTTTCTAAAGGTAGTTTGTTTGAGTTCTCAAAGCAAAATTGGGACAAGAAGGAGGATGTTCTTTGATAGAGCAAAAGTAATTACATAAGATGTCTAGGGGCATAATCGTCTTTTACCAGGTAAACCCTAATCCTCGTTATATATTCGAGTTTTCTACTAGGGTTTGAGGGGCTTCTTAGACAACCGAGACCTTTTGACTTGAGCGCCGGAGGCTTCCCACGGGGAAGCAGCCCTGCCTCTTCTTTTTCCCTCTTTCTTTTTCGTAGGAAGACAACCATAGGGGGCAGATGGGGATCTGAGATTATCATCAACTAAGGTATCAGATTTTTCCTGTTACATCTGGCGCAGCTCGTGGGGACCGATCAAAAAGCACTAAGATCGGAACCCTAATGAACTAAATCGAAGAACCCGTCCGTCGCCGAGGGCCAGGGGCACGACGAGGGATCGGGCTGGCCGCCGCAAGCACCCGCAAGGGGTCGTCGTTGTCGCCTTCCATGGCTACACATCCTCCCTCTTCCTCATCCATCAACCAGCGCCGATGGACCCTCTCGTCGAGTTCGATCTCGCTTCTTCATCAACGGTCGACGGTCAATCTTCACCAGTTGAAGTCGGGGAGTCGGATCGGTGATCGGCGTGCGAAACCAAACACCAAGCAGCATCGCAAGGCGACATCATGATGAGCACACAGATCCGCATACGCGACTCGCAACCTTCACCTCCAAACAGCCGTCTCTGTGTGTTCTGGGCCAGATTCGATCTTGAGAGTTTCATGTCAATCCACAAACACCTTCTACCATTGCAAGGCAACGACTGTTTTCGTCGGTATCGGATCCCCAACCCAGCCACACTACCGCTGCAGATCGACCTTGGTGTCTTCGTAAGTCGCTCATAGTGGGTATAAACCCGGGAACACGCCGACATCGTTAGGGAAAGCCGAGGTCGCCCGACTTTGCCGCTCAGCGTCCTTCCGACAGATCCATCGCCGCCGTCGAGATCGAGGTCATAGGCGGGACGATGGCCGAGGATGCAGCTTCTCCAGCGCCACCGCTCTATGTACAAAACCCTATGAAGAAGACGACTTTGCAAATTTAGAGTAATTACAAAATCAGCCCGGAGTTCTTAAAAATTGCAGC
Source organism: Persicaria tinctoria (assembly GCA_037127255.1). Lineage (NCBI taxonomy): Eukaryota > Viridiplantae > Streptophyta > Magnoliopsida > Caryophyllales > Polygonaceae > Persicaria > Persicaria tinctoria. Next base: position 78,470,567 of record JBANSL010000002.1, on the reverse strand, counting down.
TCAGCCCACACATCTAAGCTAATTGCGGAAAAAAGCCCAACTTCCATAGGGCATGATGTCCCACTTGGAAGGGCAACGTATCATGTCCGGTCGGTTCAACATATGAGACCCAAAAGCTAAGTTCCCTATGTCTTATTTTGATGAAAAGTTTACTTGTTATTTAATCAAATTACATGGTTAATTGCATCAGTGACATATAATTTCTTGAAATGCTTATATGCGCGTATGTATATATATAGAACAACATTATATCAAAGCCACAAAAAAACAATTAACAATAGCCACTCAAGGCCACAATAGCCGCTCAAGGCCACATTAGCCGCTCAAGGCCACATTAGCCGCTCAAGGCGAAATTAGCCGCTCAAGGCCAAATTATCCACTCAACGCCAACTTAGCCACTCAACGCCAAAACAGCCGCTCAAGGCCAATAAAAGCCAATCTTTAGGCCGTAATAACCCCATTAAGGGCCAACAATGAGTCGCCACTCACGGCCAATAAAAGCCAATCTTTAGGCCGTAATAACCCCATTAAGGGCCAACAAAAATCAAAATCAAGCAATAAGAGTGTCATTTAAGACAAAATGCTCAACGTAATGAAAACCATCGAATCGTCAATCTTAAATAAAAGCAAGGATGTCGTCAACAAACGCTATCTCTAACTTTTAAGTAGCAACTTTCGTTTGATTAGTTAATAATGTACCAACTGTATTATATTGTGTTATTTGGTTGAGAATGCCAAAGCTTGCAGGATACAACAATGAAAAGGGGCATCTTTGATCATAACAAGTGAAGAGTATCGAATTATTCGTCATCCCTCATCACTAGATCGTCATAAGGAAACCCGAGGGGCAATTGCCAGAGCAAAAGTAATTACATAAGATGTCTAGGGGCATAATCATCTTTTACTAGGTAAACTCTAATCCTCGTTATATATTCGAGTTTTCTACTAGGGTTTGAGGGGCTTCTCAGACAGCCGAGACCTACTGACTTGAGCATCGAAGGCTTCCCATGGGGAAGCAGCCACGCCTCTTCTTCTTCCCTCTTTCTTTTCCGCGGGAAGACAACCATAGGGGGCAGATGGGGATCTGAGATTATCATCAACTAAGGTATCGAATTTTTCCCGTTACATTATTCATGAAAAAATTAAAATGGAAGACAAAGTTGAGTATCAAGATTCTCATATCAAAGAACTTGAGTCATCGTTCCATACGAAAAGCAGCAATGACCCCTCAATAAGGGAAATTGATTGGCTTATTCAATACAACCTCACACTCAAATTTGCATAAAGGGGCTAAACACATTGATCTATTATAAGGTTGAGAAAATTAAAGCTAAGAATGCTGAAGTAATGAATATTAATTCTGAAAATAAAAGAACCTATTTAGCTTGAGTTTGTAAGAGAAAAACAGGTCTCTGAAAAAGATGAGAAAGAGAAGGAAGACTTTAGGTGAAGAAAGCTTCAAGACCTTCTGAACATGAACAAGCATCTAGAGGAAAGGGTTAAGAACCTTGATGGAGGCCATGGCTAGTGGTATTTGACTAGCATAAAAACGATCGTTGATCTCGCCAAAGACATACCTACACTCAAACACTAGTATAGCGGTTAAGCATAGGTGTCAATCCCACAGAAACCGTGTGATTAGTGCATTTTACTTGCTAACAATCAGACAAAAAAGCTGCAAAAAACAGAGAGATTCGAAAGGAGCAATTGAAGTAACAAAGAAATTGTTAAAGGACAATGATGGATGGATGAGATGATAGCTTCACCCGTTTATCGCAACATGGTTAGTCTCCAGATCATCGGGCTTCTTCCCTTTGTGATTATTCTGGTTCTTCGCTTCTATAGACACCTTGGGCCGCCTTAAGTCACACGATCACCGGGGAGTGCCTTACACTCTAACATGGGGGCGAGCAGCATAACTATCTAAGAATACAACAACATCGAGATCGTCATGCTTTGGTTCCAAGGAATATGTCTCGAGGCCCCTGGGTGTCAATCCAGACATCTCTTGTTTCCAAAGTAGTCTCAATCAAGATTTTATCTCCTTACACATCACAAGGACATGCTTGCTACTATGGTGTTATCGACTTACCTATCAGTAAAGTAGAAACTAGCGCTAAACAACTCTGTCTAGGTAGCTAATCAAGACAAGACTAACAACATAATATACAAAACAAAGGAGATAAATATAACATAAATAGATTAAACGTGAAAATCAGCCCTCGCGATACACCAAAGCAGTGTTGCTAATCTAGCCCATTCCTACCTCTATCACTGGTTATGTAGGATTGCTAATTTATATTATATATAAAATTAGAAGTAAGATTATCCTACATGTCTTTATAGTTGTTTTCCCACATATCATCGTTATAGAGGCACACCTCATCTACTTCTTCACCTAATTACACATAAGCATATACGTGACACCCACATGGCATCCATTAAAATACAAATTAAAACTCATTATCCATCACACTACTCATCTTACTACCGTACTATATACATTTTCTTATTTTTGAACAAAATAAATAAATAAATACATTCCACAATTCAAATACATCTCTCAACTATAAATAGACTGTAAGGGTTTCGCCAATCACTCTCTGGTTGTCTCTGGTTGTTCCCGCAGCTCCGTCCACTACCTTCATAAGGGTTTCGGCAATCACTCTCTTCATGGCCGTCTCCGGCTTTCTTCTCGTACCCACCAGCCTATACTAAATTGGGTTTGTTTGTTGGGTCCGCACTTTCAATCGCTTTCCGGATCATTGTTGCTCTTTTTTGTTTCCTTATCTCGTTTTTTATCGCCTCTATTTGGGTTTAGCCCTGTGGTAGCCTGTTCACGATCTAGTTATCGTCCTTGAGGGTTGAGATGAGTGCAGGGGTTTAAATGGGCAATAGTGTGGTTTGTGTTTGTTTTTGCGGGTCGGTGTACCGTGCTGTTCTTGTTGTGTTGCAGGCTCCTTGTGTGCGGTGGTTGATTTGTCATGTTCGATGACGTCGTGGATTTGCGATCGATACCTGATGACTCATTTGAGTCCACGATCCGAGGTGTCCGCTAGTATTCCCCAGAGTTCTCTGAGTGCGTTGTCTCTTTGGCCGATCGTTTCGTTCATCCTGGCTTGTGATTTTCAGTGTAGGATGGCTTGTACGTTGTATTTTATTTATTTATGTCATTTGCTTCTGTAATTTCCTTTCTGTCATTTGCTTTAGTTATTTGCTTCTGTAATTTGCTTCCAGGTTGTACATGATGGTTAGTCCATCAACCGGTTTGTCCGGTCTCTCGATTTCTCTAGCTTGTCTAGAAAATCGAATTCTTATCTTGCTTCAAAAAAAAAAATAGACTGTAAGGGGGGCTTTGAACAATTGTTGACCAGGTTCATCAGGTTGAGTGTCCTAGAACCCTCAATCCACAAAACTTCACACTTCTTGAAATTTGAAGAGAGTTGACATCTTGAAACTCCAGAAATGATAGTTAACCCATTTAGATATCGGCAATTGAGGGTTGTACACATTTTTCTGCTCCATTGTTATGCATCTTTGAACAATGATTTCTCACACAGTGTTTCCCTTGTGTTTGATCCTCACTTCACTCAATCCCTGGATAGAAACTCGATCAACAACACAAACGTGTTTGCTCTAATACCAATTGTTAGCAAAATAGGCGGTGGATCAATACAGATTAGAAGAAGAATAATAACGGTTCAGGTGACACTTTTGAAGAGGGAAGGTGAAACTTGTATGAGCAACATACCCAACTTGACTCAAACTCTCAACTGCTCTCATTGATGATGCCCGAAATATAAATAATGATATTAACATATAAATAAGGTTCCCCGCTATATAAATAGAACCTTATATACAGGATGCTAAAGGGACGAACACGAGCATTCGGGTACAAGGCATCCGCGGATAAGAAACTATCCGCGGATCATTCAACCCGACCAAGATGTGGGAAAACCCACTAGAAAATCTTACCGACACATGGCGATCATGCCTCCTACACACATGTCATGGCACATGTCATGGCACATGTCATGGCACATGTCATGGCACATGGCAATCATGCCTTCACAACACGTGTCAAGAGGTTAACGACACTTGGCGATAGGTGGGCTTGCATGATCGATTACTTGTAATATAAATAGGAGGGCGAGGTCTCATTAGCAGAGGTCGAAAACTGGAAACTCAGAAGGCTTAGGCCAGATTCCCTGGCCATGACCCCCCCTTTTCGAGCGGGATTAGTCTCGGCTAGACCGACGTTTGATGGAGCCCCACAGGGAGGACGGTTGTCCGCGAGTGGCTTGAGCTCGGATCGGCACAGGTTTGGGTACGCCGACGGTAATTCTGTCGCGCGTCTCAGGTAAGCCCGATCGTCTGAGCTCGCCGGCGTGCAACTTGATCCCGGAATCCGCCGACAAGGGATTCTGAAAAAACGGGTTTCGTCACTGGCGCCGTCTGTGGGAACACTCTCACGCTAAGAGGTAACAAACAATCGAATTGAGGTACGAGTGTTCAACCATCTTTTCGGTTTGATTGTGTTCGTGAAATTGGCTTCAAATGTCAACTGTAAATACATACGTCTGTCTATTCAGAGCTGAAGATTATGTGTAGGTCTATTCGGCTTTGTTCATTTGAATTAGTCCATTTAAACTCCGATCGGTTGGGAATTTCTCTCTTAATTCCATTAGCGATTGATTGACTTAGTAAGGTTTCAATTGGAGATATGTGTGTTTTTATGTTGGTGCATGCATATTCATCTTTGTTTCCAAACTTCAAGTTGTAATGGTAGGAACAAAGCCTGATATTGATTATACCTTCACAAGCACCTAAAGATTTACTTTCAAGGCTGACTTACATGTGGTTCCGTTTGTATGTGTACAATTTTCATAAAGAAGTCGGCCACGTTATAAGTAAATTTATGACTTCTATATACAATTAAGCATATAGTAGTTAGATTCTCATTGGATCATGCATTGATAATACAGTTTGCGATGTGAATGGCATAATCTAAGGCATACGTAAATATGTGTTCATATGTCGGCCGCGATGAGTGTGTTCATATGTTGGTGCATGCATATTCATCCTTATTTTCAGGCTTAGATTGTAATGGAATAATCGAGCCCATCCGGTAAATTCCACACATCATGTATTTTATTAAGCCCCTTAATGCGTGGTCTCCCTCTGCGTCGGGCATCCGGTCGTAAAGCTAGCCTCCCGGATCAGATATTTTATTAAGCCCCTTAACGCGTGATCTTGCTCCGCGTCGGGCATCCGGTCGTAGAGCTAGCCTCCCAGATCAGATATTTTATTAAGCCCCTTAACGCGTGATCTTGCTCCGCGTCGGGCATCCGGTCGTAGAGCTATAGCCTCCCGGATCAGATATTTTATTAAGTCCCTTAACGCGTGATCTTGGTCCGCGTCGGGCATCCGGTCGTAGAGCTAGCCTCCCGGATCAGATATTTTATCAAGCCCCTTGACGCGTGATCTCGCTCCGCGTCGGGCATCCGGTCGTAGAGCTAGCCTCCCGGATCAGATATTTTATTAAACCCCATAACGCGTGATCTCGCTCCGCGTCGGGCATCCGGTCGTAGAGCTAGCCTCCCGGATCAGATATTTTATTAAGCCCCTTAACGCGTGATCTCGCTCCGCGTCGGGCATCCGGTCGTAGAGCTAGCCTCCCGGATCAGATATTTTATTCAGCCCATTAACGCGTGATCTTGCTCCGCGTCGGGCATCCGGTCGTAGAGCTAGCCTCCCGGATCAGATATTTTATTAAGCCCCTTAACGCGTGATCTTGCTCCGCGTCGGGCATCCGGTCGTAGAGCTAGCCTCCCGGATCAGATATTTTATTAAGCCCCTTAACGCGTGATCTTGCTCCGCGTCGGGCATCCGGTCGTAGAGCTATAGCCTCCCGGATCAGATATTTTATTAAGTCCCTTAACGCGTGATCTTGGTCCGCGTCGGGCATCCGGTCGTAGAGCTAGCCTCCCGGATCAGATATTTTATCAAGCCCCTTGACGCGTGATCTCGCTCCGCGTCGGGCATCCGGTCGTAGAGCTAGCCTCCCGGATCAGATATTTTATTAAACCCCTTAACGCGTGATCTCGCTCCGCGTCGGGCATCCGGTCGTAGAGCTAGCCTCCCGGATCAGATATTTTATCAAGCCCCTTAACGCGTGATCTCGCTCCGCGTCGGGCATCCGGTCGTAGAGCTAGCCTCCCGGATCAGATATTTTATTAAGCCCATTAACGCGTGATCTTGCTCCGCGTCGGGCATCCGGTCGTAGAGCTAGCCTCCCGGATCAGATATTTTATTAAGTCCCTTAACGCGTGATCTTGCTCAGCGTCGGGCATCCGGTCGTAAAGCTAGCCTCCCGGATCAGGTATTTTATTAGGCCCCTTAACGCGTGATCTTGCTCCGCGTCGGGCATCCGGTCGTAGAGCTAGCCTCCCGGATCAGATATTTTCTTCAAGTCCCGGGACGCTGGAGCTTGCTCCGCGTCGGACATCCGGTGGACGCATTGAGCTCCCGGACTATACTTTAAGTCCCAGGACGCAGGAGCTTGCTCCGCGTCGGGCATCCGGTGGACGCATTGAGCTCCCGGACTATACTTTAAGTCCCAGGACGCAGGAGCTTGCTCCGCGTCGGGCATCCGGTGGACGCATTGAGCTCCCGGACTATACTTTAAGCCCCAGGACGCAGGAGCTTGCTCCGCGTCGGGCATCTGTTGGACGCATTGAGCTCCCGGACTATACTTTATGTCCCAGGACGCAGGAGCTTGCTCCGCGTCGGGCATCCGGTGGACGCATTGAGCTCCCGGACTATACTTTAAGTCCCAGGACGCAGGAGCTCGCTCCGCGTCGGGCATCTGGTGGACGCATTGAGCTCCCGAACTATACTTTAAGTCCCAGGACGCAGGAGCTTGCTCCGCGTCGGGCATCTGGTGGACGCATTGAGCTCCCGGACTACACTTTAAGTTTTAGGACGCAGGAGCTTGCTCCGCGTCGGGCATCCGGTGGACGCATTGAGCTCCCGGACTATACATGAAGTCCTAAAACGTTTGTAGCTTCATAAGCTCGCGGAGAATACTCTTGGGTGAGTATATATACTAAGTCCCTCTCGAGTGACAGAGGGCCTCCGGTTGTAGCTTCATAAGCTCGCGGAGAATACTCTTGATTGAGTATATATACTAAGTCCCTCTCGGATGACAGAGGGCCTCCGCTTGTAGCTTCATAAGCTCGCGGAGAATACTCTTGATTGAGTATATATACTAAGTCCCTCTCGAGTGACAGAGGGCCTCCGTTTGTAGCTTCATAAGCTCGCGGAGAATACTCTTGATTGAGTATATATACTAAGTCCCTCTCGAGTGACAGAGGGACTCCGCTTGTAGCTTCATAAGCTCGCGGAGAATACTCTTGATTGAGTATATATACTAAGTCCCTCTCGGGTAACAGAGGGCCTCCGCTTGTAGCTTCATAAGCTCGCGGAGAATACTCTTGATCGATTATATATACTAAGTCCCTCTCGAGTGACAGAGGGCCTCCGCTTGTAGCTTTATTAGCTCGCAGAGAATAATATTGATTGAGTATATATACTAAGTCTCTCTAGAGTGACAGAGGGCCTCCGCTTGTAGCTTCATAAGCTCGCGGAGAATACTCTTGATTGAGTATATATACTAAGTCCCTCTCGGGTGACAGAGGGCCTCCGCGTGTAGCTTCATAAGCTCGCGGAGAATACTCTTGATCGATTATATATACTAAGTCCCTCTCGATTGACAGAGGGCCTCCGCTTGTAGCTTTATTAGCTCGCAGAGAATACTCTTGATTGAGTATATATACTAAGTTCCTCTCGAGTGATGGAGGGCCTCCGCTTGTAGCTTCATAAGCTCGCGGAGAATACTCTTGATTGAGTATATATACTAAGTCCCTCTCGGGTGACAGAGGGCCTCCGCTTGTAGCTTCATAAGCTCGCGGAGAATACTCTTGATTGAGTATATATACTAAGTCCCTCTCGAGTGACAGAGGGCCTCCGCTTGTAGCTTTATTAGCTTGCGGAGAATACTCTTGATTGAGTATATATACTAAGTCCCTCCCGAGTGACAGAGGGCCTCCGCTTGTAGCTTTATTAGCTCGCAGAGAATACTCTTGATTGAGTATATATACTAAGTCCCTCCCGAGTGACAGAGGGCCTCCGCTTGTAGCTTTATTAGCTCGCGGAGAATACTCTTGATTGAGTATATATACTAAGTCCCTCTCGAGTGACAGAGGGCCTCCGCTTGTAGCTTCATAAGCTCGCGGAGAATACTCTTGATTGAGTATATATACTAAGTCCCTCCCGAGTGACAGAGGGCCTTCGCTTGTAGCTTTATTAGCTCGCGGAGAATACTCTTGATTGAGTATATATGTTAAGTCCCTCCCGAGTGACAGAGGGCCTCCGCTTGTAGCTTTATTAGCTCGCGGAGAATACTCTTGATTGAGTATACATACTAAGCCCCTCTCGAGTGACAGAGGGCCTCCGCTTGTAGCTTCATAAGCTCGCGGAGAATACTCTTGATTGAGTATATATATTAAGTCCCTCTCGAGTGATAGAGGGCCTCCGCTTGTAGCTTTGTAAGCTCGCGGAGCATACTCTTAAAACGAGTATAAACTAAGTCTCTCTTGAACAAGGGATATGAATGAGAAACAGGTACATACGATGCATCATTATCGAACCCGAGTTTAGTCACGACTTAACCGAAATTCGAGGAGTTGTGATGATGCCCGAAATATAAATAATGATATTAAGATATAAATAAGGCTCCCCGCTATATAAATAGAACCTTATATACAGGATGCTAAAGGGACGAACACGAGCATTCGGGTACAAGGCATCCGCGGCTAAGAAACTATCCGCGGATCATTCAACCCGACCAAGATGTGGGAAAACCCACTAGAAAATCTTACCGACACATGGCGATCATGCCTCCTACACACATGTCATGGCACATGTCATGGCACATGGCAATCATGCCTTCACAACACGTGTCAAGAGGTTAACGACACTTGGCGATAGGTGGGCTTGCATGATCGATTACTTGTAATATAAATAGGAGGGCGAGGTCTCATTAGCAGAGGTCGGAAACTGGAATCTCAGAAGGCTTAGGCCGGATTCCCTGGCCATGAGCCCCCCTTTTCGAGCGGGATTAGTCTCGGCTAGACCGACGTTTGATGGAGCCCCACAGGGAGGACGGTTGTCCGCGAGTGGCTTGAGCTCGGATCGGCACAGGTTTGGGTACGCCGACGGTAATTCTGTCGCGCGTCTCAGGTAAGCCCGATCGTCTGAGCTCGCCAGCGTGCAACTTGATCCCGGAATCCGCCGACAAGGGATTCTGAAAAAACGGGTTTCGTCACTCATATCTATAAGAAGAAGGAAATTCACTAAGATGAAAACACCAATTACACAATTCAATGTAACTGCAGCAAAGAAAACCAACCACCACCCACCCACTAATATGACTCATAGGTGACGGTTTACAAAAGAAAAAAAACCTACTCCTAATGATAATGCATATTTTATATTGACATTATAGGTAGTTTTAGACTAGTTAGGATGCATTTGTTACATGTTTTCGAGCTAATTTCCATATAATGCTTTTTATTAGAAGAGTCTGAAATTTGCGCATTTGTTGATTGATTTTGCAGAGATACAGATTCGAACGTCGGAAGAAGATGCAAGAGCTTTGTAGAAAAAAGAATTCATAAAGTGCAATGAGCTAGAGAAGAGAAGAGAAGAGGAGAAGTGCCACACTTGGATGTAGCGAGTAAGAGGAACCATTGCAACGACCAGGTGCGGCAATCGTTGCATACAGGCCGTGACCGCCACAAGCATATCCCATGAAACAGAGGCGGCGACTGCCGTAACCCTGGCAGCGGCCGCCGCAGATGATGGAATCAGCAACCGTGTTTCAGGATTTTGACGCGGCATCGATTTTATCTTTCCTAAATCAGTTTTATCCGACTTTATCTAACCATTTATCGTAAGATGCGATTTTCAGCACTTTTTAATGGGGGATTAGCCCTAGGGTTTGAGGATTCACCATTCAACAGACAATTTAGTTTGAGATTGAGAGCAATGTTCGTCATGAGGAACTAAACTCTCTTTGTTATATCTACCGTTTGAAGCTTTATTTGAATTGAGGTGCGAGTTTCAGAATCTCGTTCCTTATTTCCTATATTGAATGTTTTAACTTCTTTGTGCTTAATTCCTTATTGTGAATCTTAACCTAAGTAGCAAACTTATCCCTTTAGGGTTGGTTGAACAAATTGGACAGGTATATATGAAGTTGATTGTGTTGTGACATCTTTTAGGGGTTGCAAATACTTGTGTTAATCTCTGAACATAAAGCTACAGATTGTGTTAAATCCTTCTTTAGAGTCTTCTCAAGAAATAAGGGTTTCTAGGATTGGTTAGACTAAGCTAAATTAGGTTGGGACAAGGACATTCAAATGGAGCTTATAAAAGGACGAGATGAAGTTACAAGGATAAACTTAACCAAATAAAGTGGATAATTGTAACTAGAACTATTTCTCTATATTGTGTACATCAAGTTCTTTATTATTGCTTTCATTCTTCCGCTTTGATAAAATACAGATCTTTTACATTCCGAAACAACCCCATTGACAACTAAATCACACTCGAGTCAAGAAGAATTCTTTTTGGGATATGATCGATTTCTTACTTATTCACTATACTAGTTTATAAGTTTGAATTTATTTGACAGAATCAGCAACTGTTATCCTTCTATCACCTAACCAACTGAAATTAAAACAACTTTGCTAAAAAGCTAAATAACTATAACTAGCTAGGACTAAGTCTAGGATTTGAATTAGATTTCAACCGTTTTCATAGTTCCCTTAAACCCTAGAGAGTAGTGTATAAACTTGATGAGTAGTACCCAAAGGTCTCCAGTTCAAACCCCGAATATGATCGCCCCTTATTTATAAATTCAAGGTGTATAAACTTGATAAATAACTTTAAGTCATGATTACTATCTATTGCTCCAGTAACTTATAAATTAAAAAATAAACAACCAACAATAAACAAATGAAACAATAGATATATGGTAACCATATGAATGTATAAAAAGTTATTTATTTTGGTCAAATATACATTATATATACACTCCAAAGTTATTTATTCCGGTCAAATATACTCTCAAATTATGTATCCATTAGTATGGTTTTTTTAGTCAAATACGAGTTCGCGTTTAAATGCTTCATCCTCGATCTCGAGATCCCACAATTTTGACTCCGCTTTGTATCCTCCTCCTTTAATGAAGTTGCATTTATATCTTGGAGATCATTAATTAGTTATAAGATTTGGTAAATTACACATTATAAACATCACTTGGGTGAAATACGGTGAGCAATTTTTTATATGATTTTTTTAGGCAGTACCTTTCAAAGTTGTAATTTATAATAATATTTAAACGAAACTTTTGAAAATGTCAAGTTTTTTTTTTTAAATGTCAAGTTTGGTTAGTTAACGTTAGTGATAGTCTAAAAACATTGTCAATTTGGCATAACACAATCGATAAGTGAAAAAATTCCCAACCTCTCGTCACTCCTAAATATTTATCAAATTATATAAATAATTCCCAATTCCCAACCTCCACCATTGCTAACATCATCTAAATATCCCTAATACTTAATTAATTATCATCTCTTAACACCTACACAGATCAGAAACATTCAGACTGCATTCAAGTATTGTTGTTGGAGATGTTTGGTCTTTGGTGAGCTGTTCTCTCCCACCCGACCCTCCCTTCGCTCTTTCTACTAAAATAATGATTTAAAAACAAATTCACAAAACAACCTAACGATGAAAACATTTTCCAAAAGTATTCACAAATTAAACTTCTTTTTAGGAAACTCACTCATATGATTTCTCATTTTTTGGGGATCTTTTTAGGGGCAGTTAGGAAAGTGTCCATAAAACATGGTCAAACTAGCTAATTATTCACCTTATGGGAATATTTTGCAAATTGTCCATCATCTTCAAAACACGGTTTTTTTTTGCGTGCGGGCGCATATTCTCTTCTCTCATCTTGATTATCGTCTGTTTCCATCGCCGATCTCCTCGTAAATCTCTGGATTATACTCTTCTAACGTCTAAACGGTACTGAATTGTCTTTTTATATCAGTATTCATATAATTGATTGACTGTCGTTTCCCGATTTGCTACAGAAACACGAATTCGTGTGTAATTATCGTTTAATATCTTATTGATGAACTCGTTTGTTGTAGATCGTGTATTGTCGAATTTGTTTGTTGTTGGTTCATTAGAAATCATATTTTTATGCTCTCACGTCAACAATTATGATATTTATTCGAATTTTGTTGTGTCAATATCATGTTCTACATCGATCTGTGGTATTAATCTAGATTCGATATGTCAAGCTGACTAGAATTTGTTGTGAGCCTAATTTGTCATGTTTTCTACTATTTTTTATATCGATTTCTGCGTGCATTTCATACATTTGGGTTAGAATAGTTCAGATTCTATGTAGTTTACACTTTTTTGCCAAATTGTGGAGTCTACACTAGTTTCTATTTAATTTCGCAGAAATCGAGGCAATTTACATTAGTCCAGAGAAAGGATGGAAAGCTCAAAATCAATTACAGAAAGTCCGCGGTCAAGGAGAAACTGAACCAGGAAATCGAGCTGGAAACAAGAAAAGATGGACTCGACACAAACTGGTCGATATCGACCACACTTGGTCGATATCGAGTGAAGCTAATCGAGCCGAAATCTAGCAAATCGACCAGAAAATGGAGCAAGGAAAAGACAGGTCGATATCGTTTGAAAGTTGATCGAAAATTCTCCTGGAAGCCGAGATCGAGTGTCAGAGACGGAATCCGAGAAGACAGTCAATATCGACCATATTGAGTCGATATCGACCGGTATGCAGAGGCCGATTTCGAGCAGTCCGAGTTCCGAGTGCTGAGCTGGCTTTCTTCCACACTAAGCAAGAGATATTCCATCAACTCAAGAGGAGATTTATCAAGTTTTATCAAGTCAAGAAGAATCTATCCACTTTAGATATAGTTTCCTTTTATATTTATTTCTTTTATTCCCAAATTTAATCTTCAAGTATTAGATAGATAGATTTAGATATAGATAGAGTTTCTTTCGTAGATTAGCTTGGAATGAAGCCTATAAATAAAGACTTAGGGGTTGGATAAATGGGAATTTTGCAAAATAGCCACAAAAATGGGCTTATTTTGCGAAATATCCACGTTTTGGGACATTTTTGTAAAATGTCCTAAATAAAAGCCTCCACCTGTCTCCCAAGCGCCTTTCTCTCTCCTCCAGCTCTCCATCTCCGGACACTCTCTCTTTCTCCCTCCCGACCTGCTCGCCGGCGATTGCTAGGATTTCCGACATATTACCACTCCGACATCATCAAAGCGATCGATTTCGAAGTCTATTCTAGAGAATCAGGTAAGCAAAGTATTCGATTACAATTTATAACAAACACTACCATGAATTAGTCGAAAATTTGCGTCAAAGGCACAAATTTTACTAGAATTTGGATGATTCTAAGTTGATACTCAATTATACTGAAGAATCATATTAAATTTGCGCAGAAGGCGCAAATTTCCTTGAATTTTTGGATTACTACTTCGGTTTTTGGATTACTGCTTCAGTTTTTGGATTACTGCTTCAATTTGCGCCGAAGGCGCAAATTTTCATCGATTTTTGGATTACTGATTTGAATCGTGTGATTACAAATGTAGATTACGTCAAAGCTGTGTTTATCAATGCTTATATATGCTATACCTGTATGGAAATATAGTTGAACCGAATGATTACTGCTATTGAATGCATCAAAATCTGTGCCTTTAGCAAAAACTTTGATTCATTTTTTATGCATCAAGTGATTAAGGTTATGGAGTCACACATACAATAGAATCGAATGAATAATGGTATAGCATGCATCAAAATTTGCGCCTTGGCACAAATTTTGATTGATTTTTTAAGCATGAATTAATGTTTATGAACATTTTTTGCTATATATATGTAATCTTCAAGTTTCCAATCGAATATGTGTATGTTTTTGCTTATTTACGCTTGTTAATATTTTACATTGCTCAACTCATCACTATGATTGCTTACGATGTGATTTCACTATGATTGTTCAATTAATCACTAGACCTTAATCATAGAAGTTTTCCACCAGAAGTGCAAGTTTTATATAATTTTTCTTAACAGGTGTATTGTATTCATTTTGTTGATTTAAAGATATAGATTCTAAAATGTCACATCCAATATTGGGTTCATGTCATCACTACACTTGAATCTGGACAATATATTGAATTATCCCTTCCTTATTAGACTCGATTGCTCATGTCATCACTACAATTGAATTTGCACAATATATTGAAGTATTCATTCCTTATTAGACTTTGATTGCTCATGTCATCACTACACTTCCTTATTGAACATTGATTGACCCATGTCAGCATTACAATTGAGTCATAGAAAAATTGCACAGGGGGTGCAAATCCATTGTTGCATTTGATAATACAATGATCTATAGATTCCTTATTACATCTTGAAAGTTTTAATGTCAGCACTGTATTTGACTCATAAAAAATTTGCACCGTAGGTGCAAATTTTGTAAGAATTTTTTTCATAACAAGTGTATTCTATTCACTTTGGTTGCTCATGTTATCGTTTTTAATCATATTGTATTTGTTATTACTTCAATGTATTTATCCTCTTAAATTCATACTCTGCAGATTACAATGGCAACCCCCATTATTACAGTTGTATATGGTGGGAAATGGTTGTTTGATGATTCATGTCCAACCTTTGTTGGAGACACTACTTCAAAGGTGTTTATGATTGATGAGTCAATAACATTACAAGGTTTAACTGAAAAAAGTGCACAATAGATTCAATATAGATAGTGCATTAGAATTGAAATTCAATCATTTACACCCTTTCAAAATGTTGAGAGCTCTGCTTTTTGTCGAATGTGATTCTGATTTGAAAGAGTTTTTAAGATTGTCCGAACTACAGGATGTTAAATTTGCTGTTGAGTTGTGTGTCAGCATTAAATCAGATAGTGAACAAGGTAAAGATCAACAGCCATTCTCAGCTGACAGTTTACAGTTGGTGAAAGACAATCCAAGTATTACCAGGGTCTCAATGCGGATCTCAATGCAGAAAGACAAGACCTTGTCTTGTGCTAGCTTGTTCATCAACTTTAGAACGATCAAGTACAACCCTTGCAAAAGGTCTTACTAGCTCGCATGGGGGCAAAAGAAATTCCCCTAGTGGCTTCTCCGAGAGAGATCCTCATTGGGTCTATGCCTATCTATCCGAAAGAGGTGGCACAAGTCAATATGACCTCGTATTTGGAAGAGACGGAACTCAATGCCACAAAGGTTAAGCCTTCAAGATCCAAGAAGGGCAAGGAGGTTCAACAAATATGTCTAGTCTCCAAAGAGGTTGCAAGAGATGAAGACCGGTTGAAGTTAACAAGTTCAAATACTTCAATGGTTGAATCTCAAGCAAAAATCTCACAAGACGGACCAGATGTGACGCCAGTATTGACTACTAGCACACAAAGTGTCGAAGAGCAACTTCAAGAGTTGCAAAGGAAGCTTGATGAGAAAGATGCCCAAATTGCATCACTTCTCGCTCAAATCGATATTCAAGCTCAGGAAAAGAGACAAAAGCAAACAAGGCTAAATGGCGAAGGTTCAAGTGGTACCACATCGATCTCTCCGCAAGAAATCAAAGAGATGATCACTCAAGGGATAAGAGAATTTTATGCATCACAAAATCCACCAGTGCTCGGGTATAAAAAGCCATATCCAGCACATTATGATTCGATGCCATTTCCCCCAAGCTACCAAAGACCGAGCTTTGAAAAGTTCGATGGCCTTCACGGTTCACCCCACGAGCACCTAGCACATATTTATTCTGCTTGTGGTGAAACTGCCTTAAACGATGCGTTATTAATTAGGCAATTCGTTCCATCCTTAAAGGGATCGGCATTGACTTGGTACACTCAACTTCAACCAGGGTCGATTCAAACATGGGACGATCTACAAAAAGAGTTCCTAGCTCAGTTTGTGAGCTCGAAAGCAAGAGTTTCCATTCTGGATCTCGCAAATACCTATCAAAGGTCTAATGAGCTCGCCAACGACTTTATCGTCAGGTGGAGGAGCATGAGACTCCAATGCCATGAAAAATTGAGCGAACAAGCTTGTGTTCAAATGTGCACCAACAACCTAATACCGGAACTATCAGTACATGTTGGAAGTGCCGAGCCTCGTTCATTTGATGAGTTGGTGTCTAAAGCGTGCAATGTTGAAAAACAGCTAGCACGAGAATCCAAATGGCCTCAAGATAGTGAGGCTAACAAAAATGATGGAAATGAGCTACAAGAAGAAGAAGAGTCTATGGCGACTTTCGCCAAACATGATCGAGAGTACGGTAACGGAAATGGTTCTAAAGCTCAAAGAAAAGAGAAAGCCAAGGAGTCATCCAATAGACTCGCCCTTCATGAAAGAAGGCAAAAGAAATATCCTTTTGACGATGATGATGTGCAAGGGATATTCGATGAATTGGTGAGTGCTAAACTCTTAACACTCCCGGAGACAAAAAGGCCAAAACGGGTCGGCAAGGCGAGTTATCCAAAATATTGCTCGTATCACCAGCTTGTTGTCCATCCAATCAAGGATTGCTATGTCTTCAAAGACATCGTAGAGGAGATGATTAACAAAGGAGAAATTGAAATCGAGGGGGCAACATCCTCGACTCAAACAGCTTCATCAAATACCATTTCAACGGTAGATGTGGCAGAGGGTACTCCCTCACTCCAAGGATCTTCTCAAACGAAAAGAGCATCTTCTGGGCTATTGAAACTAGGGGCAGCCCCAGGGCTTCATTACCTCTTAAAGCATTGGTGAAAGAGGACACATCAAAAGAAGAGTCCTTCAAAGACAAAGACATCGCTCAATGTTGTATGGTCTCATGGACCAAGGACATGGACGAAAATGAAGCAGGAGTTAAAAAGATTACTCTTCGCTCCAAGCATCAAATTCCCTCCTCAAAATCAAGAGAGGAATCAAAGGGAAAGAAGTCAAGCTTCGAAAAAACTTCAAAAATGCACAAGAAGCATAAAGTTCAAGTGCAAAAGCTAAAACCCTGTTTCAAGGGTAAAGCTCCACAAAAACTCGTTGAGGAGGCTTGTGTCAAAAATTTCCAAATCTTATACGAAGAGGGTGTTCTAACTGCAAGTGTGATAGAGCCTAGAGTCTCCGCATTTGGAAGGCTCGAGATGGCTTCGAGTGGAACTCCTAAATCTTCGGTGTTTAAAAGGCTTGATCCAGCCCCTACATGTGAGACACCGAACTCTTCAGTATTTGAAAGACTCGAGCTAGGCTCAAAATATGAAGCATCCAAAACCTTCGGTGTTTCAATAGCTAAATACAGCCTCGACAAGCGGAGAATCTAAATCTCCGATATTTGAAAGACTTGAAAAAGTTGATGAGTCTAAAAGCAAGAAGGTCCAAATGAAAAGGACCAAAAGCAAGGGCTCCGGAAGAGACAGTTAAAAGTTCTCATCTATAAGCTCAACCAAGTCATGGACACTTAAAGCCAAGTAAGGGTGTTAAAATGACCAAGTAGTCTCCAAGGCGGAAAAACAAATAGTATGCCTAGAACTACGTAAGGACTTGATCTCCAACAAGGAGTACGTCGGAAATTTGACAAAAAAATATATGTCAGATTCAGTCGCACAAAAAAAAAAAATCTTCCGGGTTCGCAGATGATAGTCAGATTATTCGGAAAACCCTTCCTAGAAGGTGGGCCCAAGTGATCCGAATGATGCGGTAAAAAAAAAAGAGAAAAAATCCCGGTTTGCAAATGATAGTCGAGTTATTTGGGAAACCCTTCCTAGAAGGTGTGCTCAAGTAATCCGAGTGATGCATACAACAACAAAAAAAGGACTTGAAATTAGTCCGAAATTCAAACAACCCGGAAGCATATGAAAAATGGGTTCAAAAAGAACTACAAGCGGCTTGATCCCTCACAAAGGGGGTACGTAGGCAATCTAGCTAGTCGAAATGTTAGGTGCAGCCACAAAAACAAACAAAACATCTTCTTTTCTCAACAAAGAAGAAAAAGAAGTGAAATAGTCTGCTTTTGTAGTCAAATGAGCATTGTCTCAACTGCAAGGAGAAAAATCAAATATAGTCCGAAGACTTGCACATTTTGTGCCTATATTGAAAATAAGGCAAAACAAAAGAGAGAAGAAGAAAGAAATTATCTTTCAAAGATATTCTCACAAAGAGAAATAAACAAAAGGCCTCTGCCTAAATTTTCCGACATTGATCATCACGTCAAAATGTGGTAGTCAATTCAAGTCCCACAAATCAAATCTTCCTCCCAAGGAACACTAAACCAAAAATGCCTCAAAATTTGTCCAAACTTAACTAATCAAATTGTCAAGGTTTTCTTCTCTCTCAAAGCCAAAAAGGCACAAGCCTCTCAAAACCCTCCCAAACAAAAAAATTGACCTGCATTATCTACATATGTATGGTCATTCAAAGCCCCCAAAACTCAAAACAAAACAAAAAATCAAAGAGAAAGCCACCAAATGTCTTGGCTTCAAATGGTATGGGTATCATATTTCAAAATCATCTTGTGTGAAATTTTGATCATGGAGCTTCAAACACAAAAGTTACAAAAGCTCAAACCTACGACACCAATTCGTCAAAACCAAATTTAGTCTAAGACCGAAAAGCAAACTAAACTCGGTCAAAAGACAAAAATTCAAGCCTGCGGCACCAAGTCATCAAAACCAAATTCTTGTCCCTCACAAGAAAATCTTCAAATCCAAATTCAAGCTTAAAGTCGAAAATCTCCGACCAGAATCCAAAAACTAAATTAGCCGAAAGTCAAAAAGACCAAATCGGCAAAGGTCAAAGCCAAATATGACTCAAACCAAAAATCAAATCGGTTCGAAAGCTCAAAAGCTAAACTGGTTGAAAAGCTAGAAAAGAAAAAATCAAATTTCGAGAAGGAAAATCGTTCCGACTCTCAAATACCCATACCAGATTACCTATCATTGATCCTAAGCAAATTCTAAGTTGGATTGCTTTTCATTGGTGATCAATTTTTCATTTAAACAACAACACAAGTTGTAATTTTCTTCAGACAACAAATCAAACAAAAAGCTTTCTTAAGCAAAATTTGTTCGAAACACAAATGGTGCATAAATAGCACAATAACGAACTTTGAATGTGTTCGATATCTCACACGTACAAAATTCGGGGGGCAACTGTTGGAGGGTAAATTTTCGCAACTTTGAAATAATGATGATTTTATATTAAATTAATCATGTATTAAATTTTGATTAATTTAATTCAAATTCATTATTAAAATAGAAGAATGGCCAACAAATGACTTGGATTAAAAATTTGCCAGAAAATATAGGTATGCAAGTTTTCTTCCAAAGGCCCAAGAAACCAAATGAGGCCCAATCCCCATATGAGCAGTTATAACAAAAAAAAAAAAAAAAAACTGCTGTAATAGGGCTATAGAAGTTACAAACGTACATGGAAAAAAAACTGTACAACCATTTCAAAAATAAATTGTACATGTAAAGTGGGGGAGTGGGGTTATCAGATAACTGATCTAGATTCACCCAATAAAAGCACTTCAACTGCAACTTCTTCAGGGCTTGATCCGGCTGGCTTTTTCTCTCCTTCAAGCTATTCAACTGCAAAACCAAAGAAAGCAGTTGTCTTTCCATCCTGGCTTCTTCCTCTTCCTGGCACTTCCGTTTGCAAAACAGAAGCAGTCAATACAGCTCTCCTTTTCTTCCTGGGCGCACCTACAACAACCCATAAAACAAACAGAAATATCAACAAGAAGAAGAGGAAGCTGTAGAACAAAAAAAAAAGGCAGTAGAACTCTTTAAAGGCCAAGACAAAGGGTAGAAATCTATCTTCTTTTCTTTTCTTTGTTTTGCAGGGACAAATAAGCAATACAATGGAGAAGACCAACCGGGATTGGGTTCATATGCTCTCACCTAGTGTTTGGGCTCGAGTATGAAAACTCTAAGTGTAAAATGAATGACTTGTACAATAAGTGCTAGTGTTTCTCTCAACTCTTAAATAATGATCACCAACTAGGATTTAGGAGAATGTAAGAGAAACTTGACGAATGCTTAAGGATGCTATGAGTGCTTGAGTGCTTGCTTGGTTAGTATCCATCCTTCTTAGCCTTCGTCTTTTTATACTAGGAACACTTGTAGAGTTTCTTGGAGGGAGAGCCATTTGAATTTCAAATTCTTTCCAAAACATTTGAATTCCTTCCAAAACTGATTCTTTGTGTGCCTTCCAAGATGTTCCTTCGACTTTCTTCATGATCAAGTATGATCAACTATGGATCGATTCTTTCCTTGTATGAAAAGTGAAATCCTGAAAGAACTTCCATAATGTATCTAGTACATAAAGTGGGTTAGATGAGAAACTCATGTATAAATCGATAAAGCCTAAATCACATCTCATAGCCTAATATAGAGCCCATTATAATTTAGGCCCAAAAAGGTTGGCCTCGGATTCTTTCCTGTAAGAGAACAAGTCAAAATAGAGAAATGCATAAGTGATCAAACATTTTAGTCTGGGTTTCAAGACCTTGAAACCCAGCCTTTTTTCTTTCATCATCATTTAGATCACCTGCACGTTAGTTCTCAAGATCTTACAATCAAGGTGGAGTCTTCAAACTCAAATATTAAAAAATCAAATAAAATGTGTTATACGATTATTCGCGCATTTTTTTCAACAAGGACTATGCATTCCTCTAACCATTCCGGAATGGCTCACCGGAAAGGACTTGTGGGTAGTACCCATAGGTCCCCGGTTCGAACCCCGGAATGGCCGCTCTTTATTTACCAATTCAAGGACTATGCATTCCTCAACCAAAATATCTCTATTTGAATGTGTATGGTGTTAATCCACTAACCCGTTTTGATCTTACTCCATATCCTATGAGAGAGAAATAATCATTTGAAGCAAGTAAGCATATCGAGTTCGTTAAGGAGTTGCATGAACAGACACGTCAGAAGCTTGTGAAGAAGGATGAATACAACGCCAACAAGGCTAACAAGGGTTAGCGCTTGGTGGTGTTCCAGCCAGGGGATCTCGTGTGGGTACACCTAAGGAAGGAGAGGTTTCCAGCTCAATGGAGTAGCAAGCTAGCACCGCGAGGAGATGGACCATTCAAGGTTCTTCAGCGAGTTGGTGAGAATGCTTACAAGCTGGAGCTTCCTGGAGACTATGTCGTGAGTGCAACGTTCAACGTCGCGGATCTCATTCCCTACCTTGCTGTAGACGAGACTTTGGATTCGTGGTCGAATTCTTTCCAAGAAGGGGAGGTTGATGCGGAACCATCTTCTACACCTTTGGAGACGCCTATCATCCTTGGTGATGGACCAATGACTCGAGCTCGAGCTAAGAAGCTTCAAAGAGACTCATTCATGTTTGTGGGTCACGCCTTGTTCTCGAGCTCCGTACAACTTCCCGAAGCACCATTGAAGACTTACATGTGCATTGGGCTCAAAGAGGCCGAACCTCCTTAGTCATTATAGGAGCCGATTTTACTAAGTGTGGAACCTTGTTTTATTGTTATTTTTAGTATCTTTCTTACTTAAGTTATTTTAAGAAAATATAGGGGTATTTTAATTAATTTCTTTTAATTGTTCTTTTATCAACAATCGGTCTAGTTAGGGTTATATATTGCCGATTCCACCATGTAGAACAATCACGTCAATTATTATTCAAGTTCTCTCTTTTTGTGTGAAACACAACGAGTGCAAGTCAATCGATTCGAAGCGTAGCTCATCTATTGCAAATTGGTATAGATCTCAGATTGATTTTCCTTGTGTTCATCAACCTCGCAAGAGCTTGGTGATCCTCGTATCTACGAGCCCCCTCCTTGTGCCTCGAAGTTGCCCGCTTGGTTGTGTAGGGTTGTAGAGACGGGTTGTGTAGTCGTTGGTGCTTGGTTCCTACCCTCTACGGAGGCTTGGGGTCTTCATCTCGTTCTACATAGATCGACTCATCAAATCTATTGGTTTTTGATTATTTTGTCGAGTCCTTTCTTGCTAAATTTTGAGTCTTTGTATCTTGTCTACTCTACATCGAATATGTCTTGTTCTTGCATCCTTAATCGAGTCGAGTTCTTGTTTCTTGCTGCGTTTCTTGTCGATCTTGATCGAGTTTCTTTAGTTCTTGTCGAGTTCTTGGTTATTTCTTTGAGTTCTTGTTGATTGTCGAAGATCGGGCCATCCTACGACTTACCCCGTATCACCATGTCAGCATCTTTATGAAGTCCATCATTGTTTCCCTTAACAACTTCATCAGTACACTTCACCCCCATTCCATCATCACGAAAAACATCATTACTGTCCTTAAACTCTTCACCTCTTATCTCCGTGGACATCAAATCAGAATCACGACCTAGATCAACATCAAAATGAACTGAGTCTGTATCTAATGTCCTATGTCCTTCAACCAAAGAGACAGGAATGACAATCTCTTCACCTACATCATCAACAATCACTTGTGGGAGTTCAGCTCCCTCCTCAACAAGAACAGGTGTGTTACATGGTTTACCTACTTTGCGTGCATCCAACTCAGCTTCCTCCTCAGCACCAACGTCCTCAATAATCACACCTATCTTTATGTTAGCAACAAAATCATTCACAATCTTAATGCTTGATTGATCAATGTTAACAGACGACCGTGGCCTTGCAACTATGAACTCATGCAATGTGAACCTGTTCTCAAGTGAGTTGTACTTATCCATCAGGTCAGCAACCATCCCTACGATTTCAACCGCCCTATCAATGCGCTTCTCAATAACATCAACGCGGGCAACCAACTCATCTATACGTGCAGACAGCTCTTCAAGCCGTCTGAGTATATCATTGACCCACTCTGTGGTGGAATTAGTGTCGGCATTACCACCAACGGCAACATCAACATTGGGAGGCAACTCTTCCGTTCCAACAACACCATCCCCTTTTAAATCTTTATCAGCATCATCACCTACTCCCTACTAGATGTCATCACCATCAACCTTCTCTACTTTACCCACTCGCTGATGGATGTCATCACCCACTGCCTATTGGATGTCATCACCCTCTGTATCAGCAATTTTACCATCACCTCTATCCTCATCATTAACACTCTTCGTTGCCCCCGTTGTGTCAGGGTCACAACCATCACTTCCTTTAGTCAAAAGTAAAAGAGCAGCCACAGGGGAAGCATGTGCAGGATCAACTTAATCAACATTTATGTCATTAGGTGAAATACCATTTAACATGGATATCAACATCATCACCACCTTGACTGTCATCATGGTGATCATCCTCGTGGTCAGCATACTATGTGTCAGCATAAGCCTCACCTTGCAGCCCAAAAAAAGGTACAATCACATTACATCCTTCCTTCACCACTTCAACAGGGACTAACATACCACCAAGAGAGACTTCATGAATGGAGGACGACTTCTTTGAAGGACTACTGTTGTACAAAACATTACACTTCCCTGCACTTCCCATACACTTCTTCCTCTTATGGAAAACATACTGAATGGGTCTATCCTCATCATATGTATTTTATGTATCTTCAAGTTAGTCATCCTTTTCTGTCTGCACAACAACCTCTTCTATGTCAGCACCACGCTTCTTTGAATACTTGTCTGCTCTCTTTGTTGTTGTCTCTGTGTCAGCATCAGGCATCACATCTTTCTTAGCTTCCTCACCTTTCTTAACTTCACCAGCTTTCTTTCTAATCCTCCCAATCTTCCTCCTGATAGATTTCTTAAATTCTATATCAACATTGGGGTTGGTTCATGGGGAACATCTAGAATGACTCCTCCTCACAGGGACCCTCTTCACCGGAGTATGAATAGATTCCCTTTTCTGCTTCTTCTTCGAAGGATTTCATGTATCCACATGTTTCCTCTTCTTTCGCTTCTTTATGTCAGCCGGTTTCTCCTCATCCTTTCCCTCGTCAATGCCAACATCAAGCGTCTCAAACTATTCAACCTCTGAATCCTTGCTATGTAGAAACTTTTATTCATATGCATACTTACGCGTACGCCGACAATCATACAAAATATCACTCCCTGGTTGAGAAAAAACAAGATCGCCAATATGATCAACTATGTCATCAATCTCTTCGTCAATGTAACCCATCCCTCGTGTTCTTGCAAACTCTCCACAGTTAGAGAACATCAGTGTCTATCATGCACATAAAAAAAAAATAAACACATGTAATCACATATAAGCACCCAAATTTGAAAATCGAAATGATGTAATAATCTTACAATATCACCATCAAATAGCTCGTTAGCTTCATCGTAACTATGCCTAACTTTACATTGCCAATGCAAAGAAAGTGGATATTTAGCCCTCATCTTGAAATTGCAATCAAATTTATCACACGGTGCTGGGAAAGCTTTCAGTATCCAAGACTGTTAAAACACAACAAGGGATCACAAAAACAGTAAGCATCCATAAAATGCTGACACGGAAGAATGAATGATGACACAAACTTAAGAAAAGAAGTAAAAATCAAACCTGTAAAGCAATCCAATATCCATACAATTCATAAGAAGGCCTAGGTTTTTTGCGATCCATAGTAGTTGACTTCTTCAACAACTTCAGCAGAAGCTCATACTACTGCCTGCCCCATGGATAGAGTCCAAACTTCTCGTCATCACACGCGAGTGATAGGTTCGCCTCGCTGACGAGCTCTGATCACCTAAAAATAACAACCATCTCAATAATCAACAACCTCGCCATAATTAACTTCTTCTTCAACATATTCTTCTCCTTTTTGAAACACGCCAACAAGTCATCATGAGTACACTTGTTCATCCCAAAGAACTCAGTAATTGACACTATCGTCGGTAGGTTGCACACACGATCCTCACATGGAAGACCAATGACTACGTGGAATTCAACCAATGAAAAACGCGATATGAGTCCATCAACTTTGAACCATATATAGTTCCATCTTATTCTTTGTCTTGACCTGCCGCAACATCATTTGATGAATCAACTGGAAATTGACAGTCATATTAGTGCCATGTGACAACACCCATCCCAAACAACTCTTCTTCAAAATCTCATAGTGCTCAGTTGACAAATGTTGTTTTATGATGTCAAAAACTTTAGGATGACAGTATAGGTTTGATCTAGAATGGAAACGGTCCTTGTATGGGATACAGAACCTCATTTTTTGCAAACAAACAAACACATCCAATACAAAAATACACGTCAGCATATAAATCAAACATAATAACATACTAAATGTGCTTATAAAGTACATAGACTCACATCAAACTTTCATTTATATGTCTCAAGATCACTTGAGGGCCCTGTGCACATAAGAAAAAAGGATAAACACAAACAAATAGATGTCAGCAAATACGAATATGAAACACAACCACACACACCCCAACCACTAACAAGCAACAAACAAACAAAACACCCCCCTACAAAATAGTGTCAGCATAAATGAAACATAACCTTTTGGATTACAAGAGGATAGAGATGGATTACAATAGAACAGAAGGTGATGCCAAATCCAATATCAGCACTAAACTCCAAATAATAACTGCAAACCCTATAGTACGTACACAACAACACCTACTAATATGATTAAAAACTAACAACAAACATGCATCCAAATAAAAACAAACGCACATAATCGCATAAATTTTCGAAACCAACCAAAAAAACGCATATAAACTACCACACATACACACCAACACCGCATTTAATGAACTAATTGATGACAACAAGAATACAAATCAACAACGCCGCTTTGCATAATCAGCCATTAACCAAACCCTAACACAATAAACCAGACAAAAAACACCAAAATGTGTACCTGCGCTGCTGCCCATTTTCAAGATTGTTCGATTACACACACAAACTAGCCGGAAATCGTTCCTTTTCAACTGAATCGGTAGATGATCGAATAAAGAATGAGATAGAGGTTGAAAATCGCAAATGGATAAAGCGGAGAGAGGTTACAATGGAGCAGCAAATGAGTGAGAGAAGTTAAACACACTCCAAAATAGCGTGTCTTTTAAAAATGGACACTTTGCTAATTTTTACAAAAACGTGGATAGTTCCCTAATTTGGCCGAAAATTTGTGCATTTGAGGCAAATTTTCTCATCTTTTTATTATAAAAGTAGTTTCAATGACAAACAATTTACTTTAATTTATAATTATTTTTGCAAATTGGAATTGTAAGATCATCTTCTTTTTTAGACCATTTCCAACCATTCCTTTAAATTTTATAAGAAATAAAAAAAATTAAATTAATTTTTGTTTTAACCCTAATAACTTATCTATATTTCCAATATATAGAGAATCATTTACTTTTAAAAAATGTTGTAAATCTTACTTGTTGTTAGACTAAAAATGCATGGTTCCGGCACCTTCGGTTTTGTTATTAGAAATGATACAGTTTTGTTATTAGAAATGATACAGGTGGTATTGTTTCTTTGGGTAACGGTCCTTGCAATAACAACTCCGCTCTGTATGCTGAAGCTCTAGCGATACGGAAGGGAGTTCCTAAAGCTAAGCAACTTAATTTGCACAATCTGCTCATAGAGGGTGACTATCTGGTGGTTGTTAACGCTCTTCTGGGTGACTGGTCTTGTCCCGGGAACATAGAGTTGTTACAATCGGATACTCGTTCTGATCTTTCCTTCTTTAGTAATGTTGTTATTCGTCATATTTTTCAGGGAATCAAATATTGTAGCGGACAGGATTGCACGTCTAGCTTACAGTAACCCTACCGAGGATAGCTGTTCGACTGATCTTCTTCTGGCTGATCTCATCCGATGCGCTAGGAAGGCATGCCGCTCGTCGGGAAACTCGCAAAAAAAAAAGACTAAAAACGCATGAAAGTTTTTCAAAAACTCTAAATGTTTAAAAATCATCCAAAATTCTTATCGAACAATATATTAGATCATGCCAATACAACCAAATAATTTTTTTTTTTTTGCTAAACCCAAATAATTATTAATAACATGTAAAATTTGTGTGCCCCATTTTGCACCCAAAAAACGATGTGCATGAGGTGAGGAGTTGAACTAAATAAAGTTTACTTGCTTTGTTTGAAAAACGAAAGGAAAAAAAAAAACGAAAAAGAAAAACATCCACATGGCCAACTCTTTAATAAATCCCATTCATAATTCCTGTGTGGTTTTGTTCCTCCTCTCACCTGAGTGAGTCCATAGTGTGTGTATGTTATGTGGAATCATCATTCCAACCCACAATGAATCCTCCTCTCCAATGGCTTCCCTTTCTCCCCCTCCTCCTCGCCCTTTCCCCGCCTGCAAGCGGCCTCACCAGAGACGGTGTCCTCCTCCTCTCCTTCAGATACGCCATCACCAGCGATCCTCTCTCCCTCCTCTCCTCCTGGAACTTCAACGACGACACCCCCTGCAACTGGCGCGGCGTCACCTGCTCTTCCTCCCGCGTTATCTCCCTCTCCCTCCCCAATTCCTCCCTCCACGGCCCAATCTCCCCTGATCTCGGCTTCCTCGACCAGCTCATCACCCTCAATTTGTCCTCCAATTGCCTCAACGGCTCCATTCCCGCCGATTTCTTCCGCGCCACCGAGCTCCGTCAGCTCGATTTGTCCAACAACCTCCTCTCCGGCGAACTCTCGGAGGCAATTGGAGAGCTTCAAAGCCTCCGGCTTCTTGACCTCTCCGGGAATAAGCTCGACGGTCAATTGCCTGGTCACCTCACCGGGATCAGCAATTTGACGGTGATTTCACTGAGGGACAACGGATTCTCTGGAGCGATTCCGAGCGGGCTGGGCTGGGTTCAGGTCCTGGATCTATCGTCCAATTCCATCAACGGTTCGCTTCCGGACGAGTTCGGTGGGCAGAGCATTCAATACCTGAACATCTCCGGCAACAGTATCTCCGGCAATATTCCGGCGGGGTTCGGCCGAGACATCCCGGAGAATGCCACTCTTGATTTCTCCCACAATAACTTCACAGGCTCAATCCCCAATTCTAACCTCTTCTTAAACCAGAACACGACGTCGTTTTTAGGAAACCCCGGCCTTTGCGGGGTGCCGTTACCACATACATGCCTTTCGCCGGCGATAGCCGCCAAGCCCAAGATCATCAAAACAGAGCCGGCGGAGGGCGCGGTAATCTCGCCTCCGGTGAATCAGGTGGTTCAGGAGAAGGGGAGGAAGTCGGGGTTGAAGCCGATAACAATCGGCGTGATCGTCGCCGGAGATCTGGGCGGAATCGGGATCCTCGCCCTGGTTTTGCTCCTGGTGCACCGGATCAGGAGAAACAAAAGAACCTCGACGCGAATCGACCGCGCGTGGTCGACGCCGTCTCCGTCGACTTCGACCACGTCGGAGACCAAGGGGATCGCGAAGTGGTCGTGCCTGCGGAAAAACAGGGGAGGAGACGAAGACTCAAACTCGTCATCGTCAGAAGAAACAGAGGGCTCCCAAAACGCAGCGTTCCGGTCAAAAGAGGATCAAAACGAGGAGCAGAAGGGGACGCTGGTGACAATGGACGGGGAGGAGGAGCTGGAGGTGGAGACCCTGCTAAAGGCGTCGGCTTACATACTCGGCGCGAGTGGGCCCAGCATAATATACAAGGCGGTGATGGAGGACGGCTCGGCTCTAGCCGTGCGGCGTGTAGGAGGAGGAGTGGCGGCTGAGCGGCTCAAGGAGTTCGAGAGCCTGGTACGGTCGGTGGCTAAGGTGTCGGCTGGGCATCCGAACCTGGTCCGGATCCGGGGATTCTATTGGGGCCCAGACGAGAAGCTGCTTATTTACGAGTTTGTGCCCAATGGCAGCCTTGCCAACGCCCGTTACAGTAAGTGTTTTTTATTTTTATATAAATATATTCACCATTTATATTTACTACATACATGTACAACTTGAAATAATTTTGGATTTTAACTTTTGGGGAATCATATTCCATATGGGCAATAAAAAGAAAAGGAAAAAAGGTAAAAGGAAAAATTGTTGTGTAACCCAAATTGGATGGTTTAGATTTGGGTAGACCAATCATGGGTGTATGTGTATTGATTGAATTTGAAGTGATGGAAGCAATTGAAGGGGCCGGGCCGGGCCGGGGGTGTACGTTAGTAGAACACAAGAGGGGAGAGCTACAGTGAGCGAGAAGGGTGGGGTGGGTGAAGGATGATATGGAATGGAGGTGGTTGAAAACAGTGAAGAACAAACATATAAACCATAAATGAAGGTGAATGAATTAAGGTGAAGGGGTGGGGGGTTCACCGTTCACATCATACAGACTACAGAGCAAAGCAATAGCAGCATAGGAGGGGTTTGGGAGCTCCCTCCGGCATTGGGGACTCAACAGAGTAATTGGCACGGACCCTCCTATCCTATTCCAGTATTCCTATCCTCCTCTTTCTTATCAATACAGTTAATTCAATTCTCATGGACCCAAACTTCATCTTCTTCTTCTTCTTTCTTCTCCATAAAAACAAGTGTCACTTTCCAATACTCTATTATTTTACCCTTTATCACACCTCCTCAGTACAGATTTTCTATTCCATTTTTATGGTGTATTGATGGGTCTAGGAATTGAATCATATTTAAGTTGAACCTGCCCAATATATATTGACTTAATTATTCATATTTAGTTAATTTAAAAATGAGTTTAATCTAAATTTAAATTCCAACTTTAAAATGTGTTTTTACTCTGCCCATTTAGTAATTAAACGAGCTCGACTCCAGCTTTATTTAGCATAGTTGTTTTACCTAGTTTTCTGCCTTTGTGAGTATATATTTTTATTATCCTATGACAAATACTAATGTTATTTGTACTCTTGATAATTATATACTACCTCCGATCCAAAAAGAATGTCGTTTGACTTTTTAACACGTATTTTAAGGAGCTAAAAACTATACAATATATTAACTTTTTTATTATTATTTTTTTATAATCTAATACTTATTACCAACAAATATTAAGTTGTAAAAAAAATTTTAAAAAAATTTGATGTTTTATATAGTTTTTAGCTCCTTAAAATACGCGTTAAAAAGTCAAATAACAATCTTTTTGGATCGGACGGAGTATTTATTATATATATAAAAGGCCGTGAGACGTTAGTTATTAGTCTCCTTTTTTCGAAATTATTTTATGTACCTACAATTTTTGGGGTGTGAATTCGGCCTCACGCGTTGAAAAAAAATATCTTGAAAGGTATATTACATTGCATGTGCAAAATGTATTATGTACATGCTCATGTCATTCACACGATGTTAATTATTTAAAAAGATTCATAATTCGAAAAAGATTTTTTTTTTTTTGGTTCTAAATTCGAAAAAGATATTAATTGTTTGCCATATGCAAACGCAAAAAAAAAAAAAAAAAAAAAAACGTTTTATATGGAGAATGTTTAGTATACCATGGTGGTAGTCTACCATCCCGCCTTTTTAATTAATGTAAAGTAAAAAGTAAAACAGTAGTATAACAAAACACCTAGTTGGCATTTAGAAAGTTAATTAGTTTTTTTTTTGTGCAAAACAATAAAATTTATTCAAATCCTGTACAACCTATATTTCCTTTCTTTCTAAAAATTTAGCGTATTGTATAGTATAGTACAACTTTTTTTTTATTCAAATCTTGTAAATTATATTGTACATCTTTTTTCTTTTTCTATCCGTGTAGTTTTTTTAAGATCAACTTATGTATATTTTATACTACGTACTTATTACACTCAATGAAATTAATTAAAATGTAAAAATGTAAAAACAAACGAAGAAAAATTTGTGTATGTATTTTTAAGAACCACCCAAATCCTCTTTGAGTAAAAAAGCGTTTAAAAATATCAATAATGGTTCCCCTATCCCGAATTATTTCTTAATAAAAACAAAGTGATTAAAAATAGATAATGACCATCTTATTCTTAAATATTTGATAAACTTAATAAAAAATTTGATAAATATAGTAACATTTTAATTTAATAGATATAATTATAAATTTAGCAAATTAAAATGAAGGAGAACCAATAAAGTGGATATCATATTATGATACTCATTTTTCACTTTGCAAATTAATGAATTATGAAATCATTTTTCACTTTGCAAATTTATATAATATTTTATTATTTTTATTTGCGGGACAAGGCCCGTCCCGTCCCGTCCAGACACCATCCCGTCCCGAAAAAAAAATGTTAATCCCGTCCCAATCTCGTCCCGGCTCAATCCCGTCCCGTCCCGTGCCTACCCCTAATTTTTTTACTTTTCGACATATAGAGCTAAAAATTATATAAAATATAAAGAATTTATTTATTTTATTTATAATTTAATACTTCTTACTAATAAATATTAAACTATAAAAAAATGAATAAAAATAATAATACTTATTTTATATAATTTTTTAACATATTAAAATACATGTTCGGAAGTCTACTACCTTAAATACGAAATACTCCATAGTACTGGGTATTTGTCTATTTGATGCCGTAGGAGAGAGTACTCCATAAAGGATTTCAGACAAGTAATTAATTTTGCATCTATTCCCAAGATACATTAATTACTACGGTAATTAGTACTCCCTCCGTTCCACAATACATGTCCTTTTAGTTTTGGGCACGTTTTTTAATGAGCGAAAAACTCTATAAAATATCATTTTTTTAATTATTATTTTTATATAATTTGATACTTATTACTAATAAGTATCACATTATATAAAAAAATTAATTAAAAAAATAATATTTTATAGAGTTTTTCGCTCATAAAAAAACGTGCCCAAAACTAAAAGGACATGTATTGTGAAACGGAGGGAGTACTATACTTTCATTGTAGTAGTTTATTGATGACTTGGGAGGGTGGTAGGCTACCACCCTGGTATGCCAAACACCCTCCGTTTTATATACTTGTTGAATTCAAAATATTTATTTCATGTATAACATTTATTCGTATTGATCGAGTTGAATAATGTACAGTATTTATTTTGTTAATTAACCCCAATAAATCCATCATGAATTTCAGGGAAAGGAGGATCGTCGTCGCCGAGCCATTTGCCATGGGAGTCACGGCTGAAGATAGCAAAGGGCGTGGCACGTGCCCTCTCCTACCTCCACGACAAGAAGCACGTGCACGGCAATCTCAAGCCCACCAACATCCTCCTCGACGCCGACGCGGAGCCCAAGCTCGCCGACTTCGGGCTTGACCGCCTCGCCCCCGCCGCCTGCGAGTCCAGCTACCGTGCCGGCTGCAGCTCCACGCGCCACTTCGGGAGCAAGCGCTCCACTGCCTCCCGCGACAGCTTCCAGGATTTCAACCTCACCGGATGCGGTGGGGCCACTCCGAGCCCGAGCGCCAGCTCCATCGGGTGTTCCTCCCCGTACCACCCGCCCGAGTCGCTGCGGAGCCTGCAGAAGCCGAACGCCCGGTGGGATGTGTATGCGTTTGGCGTCGTTCTGCTCGAGCTGCTCACGGGGAGGGTCATGCAGGGGCCCGAGGAGGCCGCCCTATGGATGGCCGGGGCCGCGGGGGACGACATGGCGCGGGTTTTGAGGACGGCTGACGTGACGATCCGCGGCGACTTGGAGGGTAAGGAAGAAGTCTTGTTGGCATGTCTCAACTTAGGGTGTTGGTGTGTAGCAGCCGTGCCCCAAAAGAGGCCTTCTATGAAAGAAGCCCTACAAGTTCTTGAGAAGTTGCCTAATTTTTCTTCTCCTTTGCCTTACTTTTAGGGCATTTTTTTTCAAGAATAATAATTTTTGGATCAGTTTTAAGGTAATTAATTAATCAATTTAAGATGTTATTGGTGAGATTGGATGTGTAGTTGAGCTGATTGAAGAGTTGTAAAGTGAGATTAATGTATGTTTTTATTGGTTTTCACTTCATTTATGGTTGTTGACATGTGAATTAAGTTGGATGGTTGTTGTCTTGTAATTAATTAATAATTTAATTTAGGAATCTTTGGAACTTATATAGTTGATGGTTATGATATGGTATGTGACAGTGGGTTGATTCCTTTCTTCTTCTGGCTGTTGTCTATATTTTAATATTTTGGATCTTGAAATCTGACTAATTTGGAGGATTTCATTGTATCTTTGCCATTGTAATAAGTTATGATATAGACGCCCACACTAATTCAAAAAATACAATTTTTTTCAAGAATATTTAAATCTTACGCCTAAGGTTGTACAAACAGATAAAACAGATTAGACTGCCCTAGCTCTCGACTGGACAGGCCTAACCATAAATTATGGTTCGATTTATTCCTTCCGATCTCTATTTGCTATTTTACAATTTCATACAAGTTTTAAGAAAAATATTGTTTTCATCTTTCAAACTTTATAAAGCAATGGGTTAACTAATAGAAATAATACATTTAAGGGAAATTCCGCGTGGTGCTCGCGAACTTTTACAAATTCCGTGTGGTATACAGTGTTTTGAAAATTTTTGCGTGGTGCCCACAAAGTTTTGTAAAAGTCCACATGGTGCCCACGAGATTTTTCAAAAGTTTATGCGATAACAATAATGAGTTTTAATATTGAAAATTTGAGACTAAAAATTATATTATTGTACATTAATTGTAATTTGGAAAAACACTCTACAAGATTGGTTATTGGTTTGAATCTTTTTTAAAACTATTTTTTTATAAAAAATTTCTTACAGATAAACTAATCAATTTTTTTTCTCAAAAATCTTACGTTTTTAATTTTTATTTGTTCTCAATATTTAGTTTTTATTTATAAGGAAATGAGGGGGGACTACAGAGTATTACCCATTCACCACTGAAAAAAATTGTGTATTAAAATGTGAAACGTGGTGCCATACTATTTTTCTATTTTTAATACTCAATTAAAATATAAAACTTTTAATTGTGTATTAAAAATTATCTCATATGAAAATTGGTTTAATGTGGAAAAGTGTACGCGTGTATCTTCTTGTACTTGTGTATTAAAAATTTTCTTATTATTTTTTTGGGGAATTTGCTAACGTAAACTCTTTTCCGGTTTCTTTCCATGAGTAACCCAATCCGATTTTTTTTTGTTGCTAAAAACCAGATATTTGCTTGCAAGCTTTAGCTCGCTAAACAGATCCGAAGAGTGATGGGCTTTATTATTCCTTTCCTAGCCCATATTTTACCAAAACAAAAAAGCCCTACGTTCATTCATCAAGCTAAAATCATAAAATTAACCACATGCACCAAGGAATCTAAGTTCTAAAGCAAGTCTCCAAACTCCATAAATCCGTTTATAACCAAATAAAGCATGTAAAACTATTTCTTCAGGATCGCACACATCGAACAAAAGATTATCAGTCACCTTCATCGACCTAGCATTGCCTTTCTTTAGATATTGTGAGCTTAAAATCTTAGATAACCCTATTTGGGTATAATTTGTTTCGCATACGAAATGAAACTTCTTAATCTTCCTGATAGCATGCATTTAGGTAGGCATATTAGGTTACATTTAGCATGATTTAGATGTGCATAATGCATAGTTTAAGCTAGATTTCCATTTATACTTGTGTTGTTGGTGGAATCGGAATCTACACGCTTTTATGGATTATTTCAGGTATATGTGGATCCGACTAGGAATGAAGAGGCTCATGGATGAAGGAAGAGTGAAGAGGAGGAGGAAAAGTGAAGAGCCCGGGAGCGGAATCGAAGTTAGAGAGCCTAAGTGAAGAACAAGTCAACAAAAGTTGACGACAGACATACTGAACTTGTTTCGCACTTTCTGGAGGCCTCGGTGGTCCGATTGACTATTATGACCATGCGTTGGAAAGCTCTTTCCGAGATCTACAACCTTCATGTTGACATCGAGACCAAATTCGAAATAGAAAAATCGCTGTGAACAGTAAAAGCCGCCCCGCGGCCCGAACCTCTGACGAGCGACTTCGCTGATCGCTGGCCGCCCCGCGGCCTGGGTTGGCTGCCCCGCGGCCCGTGCATAAACACGCCGTTCTGAATGGATTTTACTTAGGGTTTTTATTAAGTTATTTTGGCCGACTTTCTAAACACTATTTAAGGCTTTTCTAGTTATTATTTTCATTAAGTTTATGCACTTTATTCCATTGTTGAGAGCGCCGTTGAGCATGAGCAACTAAACTCTCAAGGTTTCGTCTACAGTTTCGATCTTTGATTGTTGAATTGTGAGTTTCTTAATCTAGTTCTTATTCCTATTGCAATGTTTTGACTTCTTTGTGCTTAATTGCTTGAATGTGTTTTATTCTCTCTGGCCTGATCAACTAGTTAGAGTAGATTTATTCAATTGCTAGGGCTTTGCAGATTCCTCGTAGCGAACCTTAACCCAAGTGGCAATCATATCCCTTTAGGACTCGTATGACTAATTGGATGTGTAGGAAGTTGAATACATGTTGAATATCGACTCGTAGCTTGATATTATGTGTACCTTGGTTAATTCATAATCTTAATGCTATCTCTAGGTTGAATCTTAACAGTGTTAGGGTTATTTAGAGGTAAGGGTTGCTAGGACTCGTAGGACTAGTAATTTACCTAAGATCTGGACAAGGACATTGATAGGAAAAGACAAGAACTAGAGGCTGAAACAAGGATCGAATTCATCAATCGAAGTGATAAATTGTAGGTGAATCTATTTCTCTCCACTGCATTCTACAATTGATTTACTTTGTTTGCTTGCTTCCGCTTTGATAAAAGGCGGATCTTTTTCACACCAAAAACCCCCCATATTCTCTATTAGCGATTAGACTTGCACTTGAATTGATAGATTTCCCTATGGATTGAACTCTTGCTTACACACTATACTAGTTGTGAGTTTGAGTATTCTTTGGCAAGAACAACGACAGGTTTTCCTCTTGTCACTTCCCTTGGTGTTTTTTGTTGATACAAGAAAGAATTTAATAGACCAGATAACCATGTCTGGTATACTGAGAGACTGGACAATCCGATAAATGAGCAAGCCATCCCGAGAAGCAGTCAGACAACAAGGAAAAAGTAAGCTACCACCATAAAGCACCATTGAAAAGTCGGAAAAGAAACGCAAATATATCAGAAGTGGTCACTAACGTGGGAAATAACTCATGAATGACTGATGGGGAATAACTGCAAAGGCCTTAGATTTGGCCTCTCTCACGAGCCTTCAGGTGCCAATAACACATCCACGATTTTTTCAAACGTTGGCAAACATGAGAAGACATCCACGCATCCCTCACATATGAAAGAACAACAAGATGGGAGCAAAAGCTGTAAAACCTTTCCTTTTTTTTTGCCGGATTCAAACTTAGTGGAGAGTTGGACAATGACCCTGCTGGAACCTGCGAAAAGCAACAACTGCCAAAGAAGCGTTAGTAGATGTAGGTCGAACTGTGTTTCTGTGAAGGGGCTAAGGCTGCGGTGAAGCATGGTATGGGAGTAGGGATGGCAATGGCCGGGTCGGGTGATGGGTGGATGATCTACTTCTGTCACCCGACCCACCACCCAAAATCCTTCACCCTACCCGACCCATCACCCATCAAATATTTCACCCGCCCCGTCCACCCATCACCCACCGGGTGATCGGGTGGGTCGGATGATAATTCGGGTGAAATACAAGACATCAAATTCATCAAATTTTTTTTTGGAAAATATACGTCAAACACATCGACGAATAAACAAGTACCACATATAGACAAATTCGGTCAAATACGTCTAAACATTCACAACTTTCAACACTTCAAGCTAGGTAAAACATTACAACAATTATGAATAAAAAGAGGAGAAAACATAATCTCCAACGACCTAAGCCTTCATGCTCGAAATCATTTATAGGTATCTTGAATTAGGTTTTATGGGACCTTATTAGTAATTTAACATATAAAATATACTTATATAATATAAGTCGGGTGACGGGTCGGGTGATGGGTCGGGTGACGGGTGGGAAATGTCTTCACCTGAATCCAACCCGACCCAACACCCGTTCACCCATCAACCATTTAATATCCGCTTTATTTCGGATTTTCACCCACTTTTCCGGGTTGGGTGAGACGGATATCCATCGGGTGCGGGTGAAATTGCCATCCCTATATGGGAGCCACTGAATGAGAAACGTATTTCCCCCCGACAGTGGTGCAGATCGTATGCGAGGCAACGCGTCCCCCAAGGATTTCACCGGCTTCTCTCACAGGTTCACTCGAGAGAGAGAAGTTGGAACTCTGGAACAGGCGCTTAGAACGGGAAAAGGGTAGGAGCAAACAAGAGAGGGAGAGAGGCGATTGAGTTCGCTGTGTGTTGAAAAGCGAAGCCCTAGTCCTCCTTATATAGGCTTTGAAATCCTCCTAAAGCTGCAAGCAAAGGAGAGATCGAGTCTATCATCAGAAGATTTGAGCTCATCCAAAAAGGGTTTGTAAAGATTTCGGGAAAGATATTTTTCAGTGAAAAAAAAATATTCGCGGATAAGCACAAACAAGCTAATCCGTAATATCTTCGGCCTCAAGAAATAAATTTTCCGCAAACTCCAACTCCAATCTCGGAGCACGAGCACGAGCCCGAGCCGAGCCGGACGGGCGGCGGCAGCGGGCGCGCGTGTGGGTGCCCCATCTCCTCCTCTACCTCTCAATATAGGTAGTGGAAGAGTCTCCTTAAAAACCCTTTAGGATACCCTTAAACTTTCCATGTGGGATGTTGGATGTCCAAATGGCACCTTCCTTAAACTCATATTCTAAATGCATTATCTCTAACAATCCTCCACAAATGAAGATAAAAGGGTTTAAAAACTGAGGTTTTGAAAACAAATTCCGAGCGTGTCGAGGTTAGTGCTTAAATATTGATGTCTTGCGACTTGAATCAACACATAGTGAAACTGGAAATCCCTTCGATAGAGCGAATGGCCAGAGGCCTTGAATTCCTCCACTTAGGGGAAAACCAGCAACACACACCTTCCACAGGGTCTTGTAACGTTCCACTAAGTCTTATCACAAAAGACGTCCAAGTTTTGGCACACCTTAGGTGCTCATGACGACCTTACTTGAACATGATCTGTTCTATAGGCCTTGGGTGCTCATGAGTGTTCTAGTGAGGACTGCCCTAAATCTCACCTTGGAAAGTTGCCAATCCCTCACACTCACGTAGGTAACTTCAACATATCTGTCACAATACAGAATACGGCCCCCACAATAGGTTATAAAGTCATTAAAAGCTCTAAGGCTCAGTCTCTCTTCTGTCGTTTGATGATCTATCAAGTCCGTCTCTAAAGGACCACCCAATGACTGGGCTATAGAATTATTAAGAGTGTTAGCTCAACCTCACTATACACTTGCCATAGGAATGGGAGATGTGTATCTCATATGAGTCTTTCCATGGCTTGCGTTCGACCAAATTAAGGGTTTCCACCACAGATTCCTCATCTCATGGGCTTTAGCCCCATTCCCCTCGACGTGTCAAGGACTAGCCTTATGCAAAGTCCTTTAGTCAATGGATCCGCAATGTTCCTCTCTGACCGCACATACTCTAGAGAGAGTACCCCAT
Organism: Persicaria tinctoria; assembly: GCA_037127255.1. Taxonomy (NCBI): domain Eukaryota; kingdom Viridiplantae; phylum Streptophyta; class Magnoliopsida; order Caryophyllales; family Polygonaceae; genus Persicaria; species Persicaria tinctoria. Next base: position 78,432,007 of record JBANSL010000002.1, on the reverse strand, counting down.
TTCTTATCAATTGCCTCACATCCTCATGTCGGATGCGTATATATATGCCTCTTCTTGCCGTTATACGCTCCGTTGTTTGCTACTCCAATGGACGCCTGTGAGTCACAATGTAGAGGAATCGCAGGATCTGGATGCCCCCACATTGGTATATCTGCCAGTAGGCTTCTCAGCCACTCAGCCTCTTGCCCTGCTGGGTCTAGAGGTATGAACTCTGACTACATTGTCGATCGGGCTATGCAACTCTGCTTTGCATGAAGCAGTTGCACCACACAGTTTGCATCACAATATCCTTCTATGAGACAACTGCACCACACAATGTAAAAACATATCCACTAGTGGAGCAAATTTCACAAGTCACACTTACCCAGTTTGCATCACAATATCCTTCTAGAACGCAGGGAAAACTCTCAAAATGTAATCCCCAATCAAGAGTGCCTCTAAGGTATCTCATTAACCTTCTAAGTACAATCCAGTGTTCTTTGCTAGGATTATGTGTATATCTATGAGTCTGCTTACTGCATAAGCTATGTCATGCCGGGTATAGTTCATCAAAAACATTAGACTCCCAATAACTTTAGCGTATTCCTCTTGGGAAACACCTATACCTGAGTTCTTCACTAACTCTATGGTAGCATCATATGGGGTCTTAACTGGCGTCACATCATAGTTGTTAAACTTCTTTAATACCTTCTCTAAATAATGGGATTGAGACAACGTAAAGCCATTTTTAGTTCTAGTCACTTTAACACCTAGAATCACATCTGCTTCACCTAAGTCTTTTATTTCAAATCGAGAGGAAAGAAACTTTTTGGTTTCATTTATCATATGCATGTTAGTGCCAAACAACAACATATCATTAATATATAGGCATACAATAACACAACCAGAATTGTACATCTTGGTATAAACACATGCATCAGATCCACTAACCACAGATCCAAAACTCAACACAGTGTTATGGAATTTCTCATACTATTGTTTAGGTTCTTGCTTTAGGCGATATAGAGATTTCTTTAACCTACAAACCATATTCTCCTTACCTGAAACCACAAAACCCGGAGGTTGTTCCATGTATATTTCCTCATCTAGATCACCATTCAGAAAAGCAGTCTTTACATCCATTTGATGTACTAAGATCTTGTAATTAGATGCTAATGCAAATAATGTTCTAATGGTCGCAATCTTGGTTACAGGAGAATAGGTGTCAAAATAATCTACTCCATGTTTCTGTTTGAATCATTTGATTACTAGTCTTGCCTTAAATCTTTCTATAGAACCATATGTTCTAAGTTTTCTCTTAAAGATCCATTTATAACCAATGTCCTTATAACCTTTAGGCAAATCAACTACTTCCCAAGTGTGTGATAGATTCAATTTCACTGTTTTTAGCATCTTTCCAAAAACCAGCGTTAACAAAACTCCTAGCTTCTTTATATGTTTTAGGTTCATCCTCTATCATGTGAACATAAACTAGAGCTTCATTAATTTCATCTAAATCACGAAGTTTAGTAAAAAATGCAGTCACAAAATCAGGACCATAGCTAGTTTCAGTTCTACGTCTTTTACTTCTTCTAATTTCACTAGGTTCATCAACATTGATAGAAGCAGGTAAAGACAAAGATGCAGGTTCAGAAACAGCAGGAAAACTATCATGATCTTTCTTCAAAGGAAAAATATGCTAAAAAAATTCAACATCACGATATTCACACATAGATCTGTCATGCAAGCACATAAACCTATAGGTTGTACTATTCTTAGCATAACCAACAAACATGGCATCAATAGTCTTAGATCCAAGGTTATCTCTCTTAAATGCAGGAATCCCAACATTAGCTAAACACCCCCACACTCTCATCAACCCTAGGTTAGGAGGATGTCCTTTCCATAGTTCATAAAGGGGTTTTGTCTAACTTCTTATAGGGTACCTTGTTAAGAATGTAGTTGGGTTTCTACCTCAGCTTTGTCGATTAAGAACATTTTCTCTGCCTCATCCTTAGATCTCACCAAATACAACTTGGTGTATCTAGAATAATCATCCACAAATGTGATATAATACCTTTTACCACCTCTGCTCTCAAAGTTCCTAAAATTAGCTAGATCAGTGTCAACTAATTCTAGCAATTCGCTAGACCTCTTAGTTACAGATTTAAAAGGTTTCTTGGTGAACTTAGCTTCCACACAAATTTCACATTTTTTATGATCATTATTACCCAAGTTTGAGATTAGACCCATTTTATTCGATTTGTTCACAAATTCAACATTCACATGACCTAATCTAGCATGCCAAAGATCCACATCAACAACGATATAAGCGGAAGTAGAAGCTATATTAGCATAATCAACAACTGTTTGCAAAATAAACAATTCACCAAACTTGTAAGCCTTCCCTAAAAACTTCCCATCCTTGGACAAGACTATATAGTCACCTTCCATGACTCCCTTTAGCCCAGCTCGAGATAAGAGCCCTCTAGAGATCAGGTTCTGTCGCAGGGAAGGAACATCGAGACCTGAGGTGAGCTTCATCGAGACCTTCCCTTTGCCCAACACCTCCGACTGACTTGAGTTCCCTATGTAGATTTGTTCAGCTCCGCTTGCAGGTTCGAACTCATCAAACGACACTCTATTGGCGCAGAAGTGTTTCGTGGCTCCAGTGTCCACGATCCATTCAATCATGTTCCCAACGATGTTAGCTTCAGTGACCACTCCAGCAATGACTTCAGGAGCACCACCTTCAACGACGTTTGTAATGCCTTTGTTCTGCCCTCCATTGTTTTTTTGGGCAGCATATTGAGCATCCTTCCTCTCACGGAACTAGGACGGCTTGTGGCCTTGTCTGCCACACACATAGCTGCCAGTGTTGTTCTGCTTCTCTCCGTTGTTGTTCTTTTTGAACTTTGCAGGCGTGTTGTTTTGTCCTCCAGGGCCCTTCTTGTTCTTCTTGTTGAAAGGCGGCTTATTGCCTTTCTTGTTGACATGCGAAGATTCAACTATGTTAGCTTTTACCGTTTCAGCAGTAGTGATGGAGGTCTCCTTCTCCTTCAGCCGGTTGCCTTCCTCAATCTTCAAATGGCTGACGAGTTCCTCTAAGGTAAGATCTTTCTTTTAGTGTTTGAGGTGATTGCGACAGCGTGCCCAGGACTCATGCAGTTTCTCAATCAGGACGTTGGCCTGAAGAACTTCGCACATCTTGCCAATATATCCGCTACCAAGTTCTCGTACTCATGCACCTGCTCCATTATAGGCTTGTCGTTCACTATCTTGAACTGGATCCACTGTCCAATCACATACTTGCGCTTCCCAACGTCGTATGTGCCGTACTTCTTGTCTAGAGTTTCCCAAATAGTCTTAGCAGACTTCTGGATCAGCAGCAGGTCAAACAGAGTGTTCGTCATGTGGTTTACCTAATAGCCTCTGGTAATTTTGTTGTCGCACTGGTACTTCACGAGCTCTGCAGAAGGCGCAGGAGGGTTGGGCGGGGCATCACCCTCATCATCATCAGTAGGAGCCGCAATAGGCGCAACGGTGACAGAGGGATATTTGAGCAACACATAGTCAATCTTCAGTTGCTTAAAGAAGATCAGCATCTTCTGAGACCAGCGCTTGCAGTTCGAGCCATCCAAAGGCTTCAACTTTGAGAGATCGAGTAGCGGCTTCTTGTAGGAGATCTCGACGACGGTCATTGTTCCAACGGAATTACGTTTCTCACTATTGGGCAATGACCCTACTCGAACCTGCGAAAAGCAACAACTCATGAAGGGGCGTTAGTGGATGTAGGCCGAACCGTGTTTATGTGAAGGGGCTAGGGCTGCGGTGAAGCGTGGTATGGGAGTCATTGAATGAGAAAGGTATTTGCCTCCGACAGTGGTGTAGATCATATGCGAGGCAACGTCCCACAAGAATTTCACCGACTTATCTCACAGTCGCACTCGAGGGAGAGAAGTTGGAACTCTAGAACAGGCGCTTAAAACGGGAAAAGGGTAGGAGAAAACAGGAGACGGAGAGAGGCGGTTGAGTTCGCTGTGTGTTGAAAAGCGAAGCCCTAGTCCTCCTTATATAGGCTCCGAAATCCTTCTTAAGCCGCAAGCAAAGGAGAGATTCGAATCTATCATCAGAAGATTTGAGCTAATAAAAAAACGGTTTTCAAATATTTTGGAAAAGATATTTTCAGTGAAAACACATATTCGCAGATAAGCACAAACAAACTAATTCCGAGCACGAGCCGAGCCAAGCCGGACGGCGGCGGCGGGCGCGCGTGTGGGTGTGTCATCTCCTCCTCTACATCTCAATGTAGGTAGTGGGAGAGTCTCATTAAAAATCCTTTAGGATACCCTTGAACTTTCCAGGTGGAACCTGGGAAGTCCAAATGACACATTCCTTAAAACCACCTTTTAAATGCATCATCTCAACATGGAGCACTTCGGGGTTGTTTTTAAACTTTTGTATTATACTCGTTTGGTTTGACAGGGGAATTCAAATTTCCGATAACTTAATTTATGGGAATTGAAGTCCCATAAAGGTCAAATCATGAGATTTTAAAAATATATTTAGTTGATTTTTTAGGGGACTAGGTAACGTGGATATACAACGTGTCTATCCGCTATTGGCTGTATAAAATAGGCCGATCAAATCACGGTATGCCACGGCATCTAAAGCAAATTATACGGAGTATATATTACGTTCGAAGCTTCTGGCCTCTTTCTGAAGAAAAATCGTATTAGGCTGATAAAATCTGCAATCATCCTTCAATATTTCCTCCCTCGCTCTTGCACCGTTTTCGCTCGAAGACTCCGGCGATTTCTCCACGGCCTCCCATGGCGTACGTTGAAAGAGGTTCTTTCTTCTCTCTCTCTCCATCTCCTGTCCGATTGAATTTTTATTGCTTTCCCTTCTGATTTTGACGTTTCACTTTTTGATTTCCCCCTGCGATCTGATTGATCGTTGTATATGTATTGCCCTTGATAGCGAAAACTACGTCAATTTGGTCTGGTACGAGGTGTTTTGGGACTCGTATTTCCCTTCATTTGATCTGATTTTGGTGGTTCTTGGCGATTGAGACTATTGCGTGGTCAATCTGGCCTCGCATTTGTTTGTAATTTGGGCGTTAGGTTTGGTACTGTCGATTTTGCCCGATCTGGTTTACTATTGTCTTATTTCCTACGAATCTGACTCCCAGTTTCGTTCTCAATTGTTTTTTTTGCCCGATCTGGTTGCTGCGTTATAAATATAGGGCTACATGTCCACGTCTAATTATCTTCCTATCTGCTTCATGAATCTTGTTCACAAATAGTTGTTCATTTGCTAGAATTACTTCTTGATGACATAAAGATGAGGCCTGGTTTTGGCCCTGATACCTGAATATTTATTCTAGTTATGTGAACTTATTAGTTACATTAGTTATCAGTTATCACATACATGTCGTGCCAATTTATTTTGCTGACTCTACCTAGACATTAGAAGGCGAAAATTATAATTTGAGATTTTCAATGCTCAGCAAAACTCCCCTTAGGCTGATATTTTTGGATGATGATTCGGAGTTGGTGAATTACCTCATTTGGTTTATGCTCCTGCCATAAGTCCTGTTGATAATGATATCCGCATTATGATTCCTAGTTATAACCATACCATTTCGGTTACCTGATTTGGTTAATTCTCTGGCTGGATTACAATCATAATTTGGCGTCCCTCTTTTAGGATTTTTTTTTTGCAGCCTAGTTATAACCATACCATTTTTGTTTCTTGACATGCATTGAAAATGGTGATTACAAATAGAACTATATATTTTGTAGTGCACTTTGCACAGTTTTATGAATAAATCTGGCTCCTTTAAGAGTTTAGCATGCCTATGTGTCTGTCTACTAGCACCTCCAAGACATAAAATATATGCAAGAACTGCATTGATGTTTTCTTCCTGCAGATGCTTCTATTCACTTGCAGTTTTGAATTTTTTTTCCTTTGTTTCAGGTGTTGTGAAATCTAAGCCGTCATTTTGGCGCTTGAAGACAATCACAGATTTTTTCTCAATGATTATCAATTTCATTCGGGTCTTCTTTCTGACAATGTTCTCGGTAGGAAGATTTTTGTTTACTCTTCACTAGCTAGGAGTTCTAAGATGTGAAATCTTGTGTTTTTTCATTTGATCATTGCTTATTAGTTTGATTCTGCTTTCTGGTGGCAGATGGAGAGATCTGACTCATACAAGAAAGGCTCGGTTTATGGAAAGAAGTGGGATGGTGGTGGGCCTGGTGGTCCAAGTGGAGGAAGGGGCCCTTATGGCGGTGGCCGGGGTGGTCCACCCCGTGGTGGATTAGACAATGTTCGCGGATTAAACGATATAAACAATGCAAGCCATAGTAAGTTGAAATCTTTCTTGTGTATTCTTCGAATCACTGAACAAACTCTCTGCTTTCTTTTGACAATTTTCCTCCAAAATTTTGCAGACGCCCCTCCTGCTTGTGGATCTTGCTGTGGCTAAGGTGATTTTGTTCGTTTTTCTCCCAACTCTCACCACATTTATCTTTCTTATGAACCGAAGCACATGTCTATCAGCATCAGGTGTAAGATGTGATTATTTTGCCATTTAATAGTCTACATGGTGATATGTATCTCTTGCTGTGTGCTGGTGTGGTTGTGAGAAGTACAGTTTCCCAAAACTTGTTTATGTTAACAACCTAAGGTTATAGTTGATGGGTCTATATTTGATATTTTTCTCTGAAATTGATAAGTTGGTCGATTATAATTTCCTTATTTGTTCTGGAAGTTGTCAAATACTCGAAATTATTACACATTATTATGTTACAAACTACACTCACTAGAGATGAGTATAAACTAGCTTTTGTTTTAGATTTCTGACCATAATATAGTGGATCCCAAGATTGTACAATTTATACTATGCGTGATTGATAAATTTATCAAATCTAACAGGCCATTTGTTGTATTCGAGGAGGATTTCTTGGTCAGGCTGGGTTTTAGGGCTCAATAAAGAAGATGCAGAGTATAGCTTAGTACCTTTATTGAGCACATTATAACTTTGTTCTCAGTCTGGAACTTGACACCTTTGGTTGAGGGAGATTCTAACTTTTGGTTGTCTATACATGATCATAGACTCTCGTTTGGATTTACTTAGATTTTGTTCAAGCCAATTTATGAATTCATGTCAGGAACCATCTTCCTTGTATAGACTCTCGTTTGGATTGACTTAGATTTTGTTCAGTCCAATTTACTCATCCGAGTCATGAACCATCTTCCTTTGGCATTTCTGCTAATCATGGGACTTGAAGTTCTTATCCCTAGGAGAGAGTGGTGAGTACAATGGGAGAGTGTAGCCTTTCCTAATCACCTAAATTTTTCTTTAAAAGAAAAAAAAAAAACAAAGGGTACTCCATACTCCTTCGACCTCCTTCGCCTTCGACGTTTCCACCAAACCCCCCTTTTCCCTTGACTGCCACCCAACCTAGCCCCTAAACTTAGTCCACCTTTGCTGTCACAAGGCTTTAATTTATTGGTTTCTTCAAGCATACGTGTTGTGTTCCATCGATTCAAGGTTCCTGAATCGACCTTTCGGTTCATTCTTGACCTCTTGGGTTATTTCAAGTTGCATTGCTTTGGTATGTTATTGTCTACTTTGAGTTCTTTCTTTTAGTTTGAGGCGTGTGGTTGCATTTTTTTTCGTCGTTGGATTCTTAAGGCTTTGAGGTGGGATTTGTGTCAATATTGTGTTTGTTTTATTTTGAGGCTATGCTTCTTCTTTTGGTAAATAGTCTCTTTGAAGTGTGACGAATTTGATTGTTTTACTAGTTAGTTATCGATGTTTAATTCTCTTCTGAAGAACTAATTTTCCAATCTAATTTATCTAATACCACTATACCAGTAACAAAAATCTTTAATTATGTGTAATCAGTGAAGTAACTACGGAGTACAATAAAAATTGAGAAACTGGTTTGTACTAATTAAAGGTAGGTGCAGAGTTGGCAACCTATATTCCTCTCTACTCGAAACAGATGCGCCGACCAGAAGGATATGAGACTCTAAGCCCGTTCTTATGGCTAGACTCTAAGCCTGTTTTAGGGACAACCTTAAGCCGACAATTTTACAAACCCCCTTAATTTATGGGCCAGCTAAAAAAACGTTAGTTATATTAAAACAAAGGGAGTATAACTTTTTTTACATGATTTTAGTTTCGTTCCGTTTAGCGCATGACCACTTGGTCGCATCAAGCCAACAACCAACTGACGGTTGGTTGTTACAACCAATTCTTTTTACAAAATACATGTGGTTGCAATGACCATTTGGGGCACTGGTAGCAACGGCCAATACAAGATTGGTCGAGGAGAACAATACAAAATTGATCGCAACGACCAAATGCCTTTATGTCGTTGCGGCCATGACATTTTTTTTAGATCACACTGGTCACAACGACCAAAAGGCAATCTGGTCGTTGCGACCAGTGCCCATAGTGGTTGTTGCGGCCACGAGGTTACATAAAAAAAAATGACTGGTCAATAAAGAGAATCGTGGGGTAGTCGAAAACCCTAGACCGTGCGGTATTCTCATTGATTGAGCATAGAGTTCTTAATCAAATATGCCAAATAACAACGATGAATTGAGTAAGGGTCTTGAAGATTTATCGCTAGAATACTGACTCCAACAGGTATGTATCTTATCCTTTTGTTTAGGCCTCGAAGGTTATGATATTTGAATTCATTATTCTCATACGTGCTAATAGAAAGATTTATTTTTGTGATTAATATGCATTGATGATTGATGATGTTTACATATTGTGCGTGATATATTTTATACAATATTATGAGATGAAAAATGCAAAATTTTGTAAAATTGAAAACTTATGTAAAATTGCAAACTTTTTTAGGGTTAATGAAATATCATATAATTAAGAATATATGAAATTGCAATATTTTTTAGGTTTAATACTAGGTTAATGAAATATCATATCACTAGTGTAAGTCCCGTCTCATATACGGAGAATACATTAATATAATATTATAAATAATTTAGGTAGTTTCCAATAAATAAATAAATAAATAATCTAAATATAAATCATTTTTCCACCAAAAAGTAATATAGATATAAATAAAATTAGTTCGACAGATTATAAAAAATCTAAATATCTTTTATTTAGATTCTCTCAAAATATAAATAAAATTCTCATTTATAAGTTTTTTTTTTCTAACCTGCTGCTAATTGAATCTCATGTAATTTAATATATAAATGTTTTTTAAAAATATTTTAATATTGTTTTTTTATTACATATATAGTATAGAATTATTACGTTAGTTTACTAAATTATCTATTCACGGATTAATTTTTTCCACCAAAAAATAATCTATATATAAATAAAATAACACTTATCAAATACTACATATTTATCTATTAATATTTTGGTAAGTAGGACTATGAAGTATTTTATATTTATATTTATGTCAATTAACTAAAATATAAATATATATAGATAGATTTGTGGCTTATATAACTTTCTATAACTATGATAACATATTATTTTATTAATTTTTTTTTTCCTAGAATCAACTACAATGCGCCACATAGGATTTTTGTCCCCAGAATCAACCACAACACGGCACATAGAACGCTATGCATCGGTTTTAGTATATGTATATAGATAGATTGAGAGTATAAAATTGCAAACTTTTTAAGGTTTAATACTATTATGGTTTGGTAATCAATCGTCAAATAATTAAATTAATCATAAAACATATTAGCGAATGATTATTTGCTAAATCAATTTTTCATGTCATTAGGATGTATTTTATATCATATCATTTTTTCATGTCATTAGGATGTATTTTGTCAATCCATTGATGATGTTTACATATTGCACATAATATATTTTATATAATATTTTCAAAAATTTTAAACTTTGGTAAAATTGCAAACTTTTGCAAAATTACATTATTTTTAGAATTAATGAAATATCATGTCACTGAGAATATATGAAATTTCAATCTTTTTAGATTTAGTACTAGTACGGTTATCATATCATTGAAAATATAAAATTGGAAACTTTTTTTTAGATATAATACTATTAGGGTTATAAATCATATTAACGGATGATTTGTATATCGAGTCTTAACTCTTGTTTCACTGGTTATTGTAAGGGGAATGATGACGATATTGAATTTGTATATCAATTACAATTTCGACACTGTGGTGTCACACAACACCCTATTGCCAAGCCAATCAACTGATAGAGAAAAGAACAATGGGGCGCAACTAGTTCAACTATCATCTGATTTGGATACCAAATATGAAAGTTGGATGTCCTATCAACAATGGAAATGCAGACGAATTTGAATGAATCAGACCCCAATGAAGTTCCCACGGGCCTGTGCAGATATGGACAACAGATTACACTTAACAATTTGCTACTAAGGATACATTCAACAGTAGGAAGAAAGCTATATAATGGGTAAAGAAGAAAGGCAAAGAAAATCAAATGTTCAGTGTGATCAGACGTGTTGTCAAGTGTGATGCGATTACACTTGGGCGGACATGGATGTATTGCGAGAGAGAAGGGGCGTACACACCTGTGAAAGATGACGTCCATAAACTCGTGAAGACGAAAAAACGTGGATGTCAATTCAGGTTGAAAGTTGTTGAGAGTGAAAGGGATGTTGGAAAGTGCAGATGATAGATAGAGTTCACAACCACGAGATAGGCCAGAGTTTGAATGGGCATGCGTTCGCCTACAGGCCTACAACAGCAAATTATGAGTTGGTTAAGACCTTGACCAAAAAACCATGTGAACCCGAAGAAGATTTTGTCAATTCTTCACAAGGAGCTCAGTAATGTGACAAAACTGAAGCAAGCGTATAACATAAAAGACAGTCTTGACAAAATCTTGTTGGGGAACGATTTTCCCCTGCATACCCTGCTTTCGGAGACTCTCTTATGGTGTACACTTGCTTCAGTTTTGTCACATTACTGGGCTAATAATTGACAAAATCTTCTTCGTCTTTATATGGTTTTCGGTCAAGGTCTTAACCAACTCTTGCTCTACTGCTGTAGGCTTGCCAGCGAACGCATGCCCATGCAAAATCTTGCCTATCTCATGGTTGTGAACTCCATCTATCATTTGCATCTTTCAACACCCTCTTACACTCTCAACAACTTTCAACCTGATATTGACATCCATATTCTTTCGTCTTCATGAGTTTTTGGACGTCATCTTTCGCAGTTGTGTACGCCCCTTCTCTCTCGCAATACATCCATGTCCGCCCTAGTGTAATAACATCACTCTTGACAACACGTCTAATCACAATGCACATTTGATTTTCATTGTCTTTGTTCTTTACCCATTCTATAGCTTTCTCCCTACCGGTGATCAATGTATCCTTAGTAGCAAACTGTTCAGTGTAATCTGCTGACATACCTACACAGGCTCCGTGGGCACTTCATTGAGGGTTGATTCATTCCGATCCATCTACATTCCTATTGTTGATAGGATAGGAAAACTCCTTTCATATTGGGTACCCAAATAAGATGATAGTTGAACCAGTTGCGCCCCATTATTTTCTTCTCTGTTAGTTAACTGTCTTGGTAGTAGGGTGTTGTTTGGCACCAAAATGTCGAAACTGTAATGGATATACAATTCAGTATTGTCGTCGTTCTCCTTACAATAACCAGTGAAACAAGTGTCAAGACTCGATATATAAATCATCCGTTAATATGATTTATAATCCTAATAGTACTAATCCTAAAAAAGTTTTCAATTTTATACTCTGAATGATATGACAACCATACTAGTATTAAACCTAAAAGATTGCAATTTCATATATTCTCAATGACATTATATTTCATTAACCCTAAAAAAGTTTACAATTTTACAAAAGTTTGCAATTTTACCAAAGTTTGAAAATTTTGAAAATATTATATAAAATATATTACGCACAATATGTAAACATCATCAATGGATATTATATACATCCTAATGACATGAAAAAAACGATTTCACGAATAATCCTTCGTTAATATGTTTTGTGATTAATTTAATTATTTGACGATTGATTACCAAACCCTAATAGTATGAAACCTTAAAAAGTTTGTAATTTTAAACTCTCAGTGATATTTTTTTTTTACAGTGGACAAAAAGTAGATCGAGAAAGCGATCTTGAAGCAATCAATAGATGGCTTGGAAGACCCTATGCATAGGGTCGCCAGTCAAAAAAGAAAAATTATCTAAGATTACAATTACATAAATTTAAAATTAAACCGTCTAAAAAATTAAAATGGGCAGCTCTTTAATCTTCCGATCTAAACGGGAAGCTTGTCGGAAGCAGTAGACATGGCATTGATAGCTTAGAAGTGACGACTTTGCTCATAAATGATGTTGCATGTGATGTCTCGGACTTGAAGACTTGAGATGCCTCGGACTTGAGGACTTGAGATTTGAAGGATGAAATGAAAAAAAGACCTAGATATTTCAAAGAAAATTTTTGTCAAACGGACACTTTTTTTTTGGACAAATTGGTGAATTGTCTAGTTTTTTGGACAAATTGAAAAACTGTCCACTATATATACTAATTCATCCCCAATTACCTATCAAAACAAACAGATCTGGCATTGGGACTAGATCTATGGAAGATTGAGATCTTCCAGAAGAACATCACCAATTATTCCAGACCCAGACGAGCCCTACGCCATTCATCTCCGCCGCTGGTTCTCTGGTTGAATCCTCGGTGGTGCAGGCTCGCAATCGACGTTCAGATCCCTAAAATTCGGCCCCCGATTTCACCGATCTCGTCTCTCTTGCTCTCGATCTCGAATCGAGTTCGACTTCCGGAAAATTGACTAATTTGGAATCGACGTTCATTGATCTGGATCTCGTCTTCGGCTTCCAGCAAATCGAGTCCGGCTTTGGCTTCGCGCTTCTCCGATTGAATCCTCGAGTTCAGCTTCCGGCAAATCGAGTTCTGCTTTTGGCTTCCCGATCTCGAATCGGCGTTCATTGATATGGATCTCGTCTTCAGTTTTCTTGCAATCGGTTTCGGCTTCCCGTAAATCAACTGATTTTGGTCGATCTCCGGCATTTGCAATCGAGTTCGGCAAAGCGAGGGAGCAGTCGGAGGGAGCGATCGAGCGAGGCAGCGGCGATACGGAGGCGGAGGTCGGAGTGAGCGAGCGAGGCCGGACCTGTGCTTTCTCTCCTCCAATTGTGGCTCCAAGGATTTTACAGAGGAAAGAAATTGCCGCGAGGAAGGAAAAGGTTATTTTTGTTAAATTACAAAAATTACCCTATGAATATGAGAAATTAAAAAAACTATATATTTTATTATGTAATCCATAATCTATATTTTTATTTTTTATTTTTGCACAACAAAATGTTATATTTGCATAACGTACTCTTATATTTGCACTACAAAATGTTTAAAAAAAAAAAAAACTAGACTTGGGTCATATTTGCACAATTTACGGTTAAATTTGCACAACGTACTTTTATATTTGAAAAACAAAATGTTTAAATAAAAAAAACTAGACTTGGGTCATATTTGCACAACTTACGGTTATATTTGCACATCGTACTCTTATATTTGCACGACAAAATGTAAAAACAAAAAAACAAAAAAAAAAACTAGACTTGGGTCATATTTGCTCAATATACGGTTATATTTACACATTGTACTCTTATATTTGCACAACAAAATGAACAAAAAAAAACTAGACTTGGGTCATATTTGCTCAACATACGGTTATATTTGCACATGCAAAACATACTCTTATTTTTGCACGACAAAATATATTAAAAAAACAAAACTAGACTTGGATTATATTTGCTTAACATACAGTTATTTTTGTACATGCACAACATACTCTTATTTTTGCACGACAAAATGTAAAAAAAAAACTAGACTTGGGTCTTATTTGCTCAACATGCGGTTATTTTTGCACATGTTCAACATACTCTTATTTTTGCACAACAATAAGAGTATGTTGAACGAGAGAGAGAGAGAGAGAGAGAGAGAGAGAGAGAGAGAGAGAGAGAGAGAGAGAGAGAGAGAGAGAGAGAGAGAGAGACCATAAAGGGGAAGCCGGCATACGGGAGGCGCGATTGGGGCCAAAGAGCAGAGGCGGCTCCGCCGGGAAGAAACTCCAGGGGTGTGGTGAAAGTTTCGGGGCTAGGGTTTTGGTGTTTCTGGTTGCGAGGTGAAAGAGGTGGGGTGTGTGGCAAGTATGGCGGGGAGGCAGCCAGCGGCGAACGGCCAGAACAACATCACATCTTAGTGGCGGCGAGTTCCTCTAGGGTTTCTCTTGGAAGGAAGGAGAGACTCTTAGTAGGTTTATTTTCTAAACTCTCAATGATATGATATTTCATAAACCTAGTATTAAACCTAAAAAAGATTGCAATTTCATATATTCTCAATGACATGATATTTCCTTAACCTTAAAAAGTTTGCAATTTTACAAAATTTTGAATTTTTCATCTCATAATATTGTATAAAATATATCACGCACAATATGTAAACATCATCAATGTATATTAATCACAAAAATAAAGTTTTCTACTAGCACATATGAGAATAATAAATTAAAGACCTAGAAATGAGAAACCTCTCCCGAGTAGAACACGCCTCACGCGCCTGCACCCCTTCACTTTCCCAAATCTCCCATGAGCAGTCCCTTCAAGGAAAACCTAATTTCTCATAAATCTGGCGTCCATGGAGGCCATTCCTCCTCGTTGTAATCCTGATTTCTACCAAATCTTTCTATGATTGGCCTAAGACCTCTCTATACATGGGATTGGAGTACCATCCTAGGTACCGTGCTGGCGATTTTCTAATGGATCGGGTGTTTTTCCCTAATCCTTGGTTAACGTATGGCTTTGGGAAAATCCCAAATCGATTGGCTCCGAGCATCCTCAATTGTGTTTGGATCGCTCTGTTGATGATGATTTTTTTTATTTGGTCACTTCGCCCCCCACCATGGCCAAATCTTCTTTGTACGGATGCCAGAATGGGATTGAGTTGGGCGATTTCGGTTGGCTACTCGATCTCTGTTGTACTTTGGATTGGATGGAAGGTGTGCTTCCTTGAAGCGATCGGGTGCATGCTTCTCTGCTCGGGATGGGTGCGTCAATCATCTCTTTCCTTCTCCTCTCTCCCTTTCTAACTAGTTGCGTCCGAAGACGACTTGACTTGAATGAATAAAAACTAGGCCTAATGCCTTTATTTATAGTAGACTAATCCTTTATCACCAAGGAAAACTAATCATAAAAATAAATCTATCTTCTATCTAAAATCTATCTAACATTAATAATCTCTAGGGTAAATAGGAAAATACCCATAAGGAGATAAATATCTAAATATAAAAGATATGTGAAAATCTCCGAGATGGAAAGTCTCAAAAGATTCGGCCCAATCCACATCTCGTCCGCGACTTCTAGATTTTCAGTCGACGTCGAGTGAAAAGTGGTCGACGTCGAGTGAAAAGTGGTCGACGTCGAGTGCTTCTGGTCGATCTCGAGTAGCTTCTAGTCGACGTCGAGTGCTTCGAATTCTGTTAGCTTTCAGCATTCTACTCTGTCTTAAAACGCACTTTCCTGAGTCCTCGTTCGTCTGATTGACACATATGAATATGCGTTGGAAGTCTCTTTTCAAGGGCTACAACTATCATGAAGACATCAGAGTTTGATTCAAAATGATGAATGGTGAAAAGTAGCATTTTCTCTAGATGCACCATCTTGCATTCTTCCTTAGCTTCTCTAATGTCTTCATGATTTTTCTTTAAGCTCCAAAGTATGTCAAAACCTCTCCAAATCAGCTCTAAATACCTGAAAATCACACCAAACTTTGTGTAGACTCCATATCTTGCAATTAATCAACAAGTACACAAATTCCATACTTTCCCAATCTAAAATATGCATAAAAGACTCAAATATGACTGAAAATAGGACTCTAAACAATCTGAATCTTAAGGTGACTTGTACTTCCAAATATGCTGCCTGATAACCTTTGGCTGCTTTTTATATTTATTTATCATCTCACACTATTTTTTTATTGGTGAATAAATATCTCCACAAAGTATTTGTTTCCCAAAGTCTTTGCTAAAGCCGAATTAAAAGGACTTGAGTAATAAACTATGTTGTCTTCTCTTTTGTGATCTATAAGCTAGCATAAGACAAGGTTGTTGTGTTTTGCATTTAATCCTGATATTTACATGGGTGGCTGGGTACCGGGGGGGGATTTTGCTATCTTATTTTAACCTTGCTGTTAAACCATCATGCATGTTCCCTAACTTGCACTTGCAACAACTTTCATCTATGAGTATTTCTTTTTGCAGGGTGCATCAGGTTCTTCATGTTTTAGAATTTAGTAGCTCCCATGAACATGTCTATTATCATATGGAATGAAGAGAACCAAAAGTTTCTCCTCTGCAAACGTATCGAAAGGTAGGGCATTGCAAACAATTTTTTGTATTATTATTTGCAGAGATTTGAAACATTTTATTAGTCTTGTTCTCTAAAATTTTGGTTGTGCTCATTGTTATCCTTTCAGCGCCTTTGAGATATGGGAGAGCATTTGAGGCCAAAACCAAGGATCACATATCATCAATATCGGCATAAGTGGTGTTGAAGGAATGCAGGTCATATTCATTCTAAGACATTTTTTTGTGTCGGTGAATGTATTGGAATTTACCATAACCGTGTTAGGTATTAACCGAAGTTAATTAGACACCTATATCTATCAGATCGATTAATCACGGTAGTCTGCCTAAAATAGTGAACTGTAAATGAATTCATTATTAGAATTAGGAAAGATCAACTCTATCTTTGTAATGTATTCCATTCATCTGTTAATATGATAATTGGTTTATGTTTGTAGATAGGAGTATAAGACTCCATGCCAACGTTTGATCTCAATCTATCCTCTCATCAGATGAAGGTGACAATATTATGGGTACTTCAAACAAATATACAACTACATTGAAAGTGTATTGAATACATATACTCTTTAATACTTTATAATTTTAATATTTTATAATCACAACAAAACTGCTAAAAAAAATTTACAACAAAACCTTCACCGTGCAGCGCATGGTTCCATACCTAGTATATATAGATATGGTGTAACATAGTTACCAAAACCCTGCATATATCCCTAGCTAAGTGATGTGTGCAAGAGGCCACATAGGGCGAAACAAACAAAAACGATCTCACTATACAAATTCACTAGTGTTCCCAAAAAAACACACCTTTACTAAACCACAGTTTAGTCGTAGGTTACTTCAAAATTGCTTTTACCCCATTCCTCTTCCTCACTATCCTACCCTTATACTTAGATGTAATTCTACATTTACATCGCTCGTTGATCCGAGCAGCACACACTCTTGGGTTGCACTTCTCCCCCTTAAACACAATTGCATTTCACACCATACATGTAAAGTAAACGATGGCACATAACACCAACACCTTCACCTGGAAGAAGCACGTCGTCTTATGGATACTCAATGGCTCCTTAGCAAACCATTCCAACCTTTTTAGTCTAAAGCCAACCCCCACCCATTGCCACATAATGTCATGTATCTCTTTTGTGACTGGGCAGGTGAACCAAAGATGTTCCTCCATCTCTTCCTTGAAAAGGTAAATATAGAGATAAGGCTATAAAGCCGGATTAAAAAAGATGCGACCATACACAGAGTCTCATGTAAGAAGGAACCATAAACCCAAAAAGGTCCCTATATGCCCACCAAAAAGTTGTCTCCTACTGCTATGACCCAACATAACATATACACTCACCCTCTCAAAAAATCCACCCATGCCATATCAAATATCTACCGAAACTATTATCAATTAGTTCCCAAGTATCCTTTTCTTCCAACTAGCTAGACTCAGCAAGTGACTTGCACTTCCACTTCACCGAGATCCTAGTTTTACAGGTTTCAATAATAAGGTTAGCACAAACTCTAGGATCAAAGCTTTCGTTGCTAAAAATTACCTTGTTTCGCGCCATCCAAGTGAAGTAAACTAAGGCTTGGAACGCTAACAGCTTCGCTTTGGATTATAGCATATTTCTGAACAGTAGCTGGTTCCCTAGCAAACCAGTGCAACCAAGCCTCCAGCAACATAAACTGGCAGCCAATACCCACCCATCTCATCACAATCGATTGCACTTCAAGAATAGCAGGACACCCAAACCACAGATGAAGCTCGCTTTCATCTTCCTGCTTACAAAGCACACAAAGCGCAGATTCTTCACCCTTACAGTGCTTCACATGCCTTCCAGTCTGTAGCCGATTTATGACAGCCAGCCATATGATGAAGGCCCATTTCTTGCACTATAACTTCTTCCAGATCATATCACCCCAATCTGTATCATGCCCCCTACATGGCTACATCTGAGCTACTCATACACCTTAGAACGGGAGATCCGACCCTTTGCATTCAACACTGGGTCAAACTGATAAGGAGGAGATCTTCCATCTCTTCCACCTCAACACACAACACACGCGGCGGTAGTTGCACCCTTCCGGTGCTTGATTTGTGCCCTCTCTGAAGCCTCCTTCTCTCTAATAGCGACGTGGTGAACACCCACCTCCTGTTTTGCATCGTGTTTCACAAGAAGTCATCCCGCCCTACCTGTAGACCTCTTGGCTTAATGATCTCATACACCTTACCGCCCGCAACACATCCTCTTTCATTTAGAATAGGAGTAATATATGGGCGTGTTTAGCTGGGGATAGGAGTGGGTGGAAGGGGATGGGGGTGGGCATCGGGTTCCGTGCCCGCGTGTTTGGCAACAGGATGGAGGTAGATGGAAGGGGATTGAGAAGAGAATGAAACACCAAAAAATGGGATGGGAAGGGAACCCAGAAAAAGGAGGATTGAGGGGATGGGGATAGAAATCTCCCAAATTTGCCCCCATCTTCAATATTCTTCCTCCCTCTCTCCTACCCCCTATCGCCACCGACGCCACCGCCCACCACCGACTAACCCTCACCTAAGTCCTCCTCCGATTCCCTTACCGACCACCTACTCCTCCATCCCAATCCCCTGAAACCCACCCCTTACCCACCGCCTTTTACCACCACCATCACCGGCTGGTGGCCGCGGTGAAGAACGACTTCGGCACCAAGAAAAAGACGGCGGAGGTCGCGATTCACCGCGCGCTGCTCACGAGTGTTACGCGCATGCTCGATCCTTACGATACTGATTTCTTCTTCGTTCCTGTTTATGTTTCCTGCAACTTCAGCGCTGTCAATGGCTTCCCTGCAATCGGACATGCTCAATCTGTCATCTCCTCCGCCGTTGAGCTCTTTTCATCCTCCCTCCCGTTCTGGAACCGTAGTCGCGGTGCTGACCACGTCTTTGTCGCCTCTCACGACTTCGGCTCCTGCTTCCACACTCTGGTAATTCAATTTATTTGTCGTCTGGATGTGTAATTAATGCAGCTGTATGGTTAATTAGGTAATTAATCAGGTTTAAATGTGTCTTTTAGGAGGATGTGGCTATGGAAAATGGAGTGCTAGAGGTTTTGAGGAACTCTGTGATTCTGCAGACGTTCGGAGTGGAGTCGAAGATGAAGAAATCATTTTAGGGTATTGGGGGCATTTTCGTCATCTTATGTGGGTTAGTGGGGGCAATTTGGACTTTGTTCACTTCTCCATCCTTCTAACAATCAAAATACAACCAAACACAAATGGGATTAAATTGACTTCAAAACTCCACCCCGTCCGGTCCGAGATTCCATCCCCATCCCTTCCACCCCCAAAAATCCATCCACATCCACCTGCCCCATCCCGTTGCCAAACACGCCCTATATTTACAACTCCATCTTCTACCCTTTCTGGGATGAGAGATCCTTTGATCTCATCTCTCACATTTATACATTAGAGCTTCTTTTTCTTTCTTATTCTCAATCACTAACACCCCCCTTCTACTAAATTATAAATATACCTTACATAGGAATACTTGATTCTTTGTGGGATCCACCTCTCACTTGCTTACTATACTAGTTTGTAGGTTTTAGTTTTACTTTTGATATGAATAACGACAATTGCCTCCTATCATCTTGTGTGGTGTAAATCATCACTCGAAGTTCAAATCTCTTCGATTGATCTATCTATTTGAGGGATATGAGCGTCTTGAGTGTTTTCATGTGTTCAAGTGTGCATGTGTGGTATAAATTCTAGATTTAATAAAGTTTGTGGTTAAGTATGGGAAAACTAGCTACTTACTCGAAAGCTATGTTTTGAATACTTTACTTTTTTTATTCCAATCTTTTCAGCCTCTCAAATAAAATCGAAACTAGATATTATGGTATGAGATAGAAAACCCAACAAATTTGTGGGGTTATACTTTACGGAAGTCTTGGTTAAACATTAGTCATCTCTAGAAAGTCGAAAGCTACATGAACACAGGTAGACTAGAGTAACTACATCCACGTATTGGTCAAATCTCTCTAGTTAAACATCTTAGTTTATAGAGTATGATGGGGTTGAAAACACATAAATCCTATTATTCATAATATAATTAGTATATTATGGTAGTCATACCACCCAAAAGTCATTTATAAGGCTCCAGGACCTGACGGGATGACAGCTGAATTTTATAAGACAACGTGGGATGTTGTGGGTCCCTCTCTCATCAAAGCAGTTAAAAGCTTTTTCTTGTCCGGAAGAATGCTCAAACAAATTAATCACACATTTATTACACTATTACGAAAAACTGAAAAATCCAACTACAACTGGCCATTACAGACCCATAAGTCTCTGTTCAACAATTTATAAAGTAATATCAAAGATCTTAACAGAAAGACTAAAGAAAGTTTTGGGGAAACTAATCAACCCGCTACAGGGTGCCTTTGTATCTGACAGAGCCATCCAGGACAATGTCCTTATAGCCCATGAAATCTTCCATTCTTTCAAAACCAGAAAGGGCAAGGAAGGGTGGCTTGCCCTTAAATTAGACATGGAAAAGGCATATGACCGTGTTGACTGGGAATTCACGGAAGCTGTCATGACCAAATTTGGTTTTCACCAAACATTTGTAAACTGGGTTAAAGAATGTATTACATCAGTTTCGTTCTCCGTTTTAGTTAACAATGGGTCTACGGATTTGTTTACCCCCACTCGAGGTATACGTCAAGGTGACCCCTTATCACCATTTCTATTCATACTAGGGGCCGAAATCCTGGCCCGTAAGCTAGTTATGGAGGCCATGGCCCCCGAGAAAACAGTGGGATTCAGATTTGGAACCATGGGACCTTGTATCCCATTTCTTGCATTTGTAGATGATATAATAATATTCCTAAAAGGGAACACAAATGCATGCCATAAAATAAGGGAAATTCTTGATGACTATTGTCAGATCTCTGGACAGAAAGTCAATTATCATAAGTATGCGTTCCAGGCCACAGCCAAGATTGCCCGTGCAAGAATTTCGGAGTTAGGCGGAACCCTTGGTATCACCCATTCTAACTCTGTGGAAAAATATTTGGGATGACCCATTATAGACAGAAGAGTAAATAAAGACACATTTAAGGAAGTCATCCCCCAAACCAAGGACCAGCTGAGTAAATGGAGAGCTGACTCTTTTTTCCCAACAAGGAAGAGTAGCATTGATTGGCTCAAACCTAACTGCCAAACCGCTATACATAATGCAGAACTTCATGCTCCCAGCCACAATCCACAAGGAATTGGACACTCTGAATAGGAGCTTTTTCTGGAACAAGGATGCGCAACATAGGCCGTTAATTGGGTGGAATAAGATTTGTAAACCAAAGAAATCTGGAGGGTTGGGAATCAGAAGAGCAAAGGAAATGAATGAGGCATTGCAATTAAAACTTCTTTGGAAGATTTTAGCTGAACCAAACAACGCATGGGTCAGAGTAATCACACATAAGTATCTAAAAGGCACAAACATACTAAATTATAAGAAGTACGGAAACATGTCTTGGCAATGGGCGAAACTAACAAATCTGCTTAATAGATTCAAATCTGGTCGATTGGCAATGGTGCCTCTGTAAAATTTTGGACGGATAACTGGGTGTCCGAAACAGCAATATGCAACATACCGGACTGTCCGGCCCAATTTAACAAGGATGAACTAGTTAGCGAATACATTATTAATGGGCAATGGTGGGCCGAGAAGCTGAGAAGAATGCTCCCTAGACCACTAGTAGATGAAATCCTCGCAATTTCGTTGCCTGTATCAGCTTTTGAAGATAGGCTCTACTGGTGGCCAAATAAGAAAGGGTGGTTCACCACCTCCTCTGCCTACAAACTCCTCATGAATGAGGGGCCGGGGGTTTTAGAGATTTCATCTGGATATGGAAGCTTAATCTCCCCCCAAAAATAAAAAACTTCATATGGAAAATTGCTCACTCAGGCGTGCCAACAAAGGCCAGACTGGCATCACATGGGGTGCCGATTCCTACGACATGTGATAGATGCCTCGACTGTGAGGAGGATGATATCCACATTTTAATCGAATGCCTTCCTGGGTTAATTAAGAGCCATCTAAGCCAAGCGGAAATACAAATGCTCCAACAAATAATTAACAGGAGCAGAGACGTGGGGGGGGGGGGGGGGTGCTAGGATGGTTACGAACTCTAAAGCTAAAGCTCAAAAGATAGTAATAAAATGGTGGGGAATATGGTACTTCCGAAATGGGGTTGTGTTCAGAAACAAACAGTTTACGTCAATTAATGCTATTGACGCGTTCTGTGCAAAACAATCGGAGAATTGGGACCGTGCTTGTAAGTTTGAGGATCATATTCAGTCTGACATACCTTCGAACTACTCCTTAATAGACAGAAACAAACAACGACAGGAGAACATGAATCAAAAGAAATGGGTAAAACCACCGGCCGGAGAGTATAAAATGAACTTTGATGGTTCCTCACTTATTGATGGTGTGAGCTCAGCTGGCATCGTCATTCGAGACTGGAATGGAAAGCCCATTCAAATATCATATCAGCGTCTGGGCTGGTTATCACCGCTATTGGCTGAAACAGCAGCTTTAAAATTAGGTGTACTGGAAGCCAAGAAGCTTAATATACAAAGCATGGTCATTGAAGGTGACTCTAAAATCATAATTGATTATTTGAAACATGGTAAAAGATGCTCTTGGGAGGTAGAAATGAGCCTGTATGACATACAGGTCATCTTACGAGATATGAGAAAAGTTTCCTTTTCTCATATACACCGCGTTGGCAACAGAGTGACTGATAAGGTTGCACATCTTTGTCACTCTGCCTATGGGGTACATATAACAGCTAACAAAGATCTACAGGATTTCATCCGCAAGGATGCGCTTGGATAGTCCTCTATCCAAATATTTACCTAATAAAAAAAAAATATTCACAATTAAGTTGCTGATAATCTTGTCAAAATTAAGAAATTATGGAGAAAGTTTTTAATTAGCATAAAATATGAGTATACTACTATTTTCATAAAAGCCAAAATACAAGTAGGAACCACTTGTGGTGGATATAGTCAATATTGGTAACACCCTAAAATTTAGATCGAACTATTAGATTACAAGCATTTGTTCAAAAATTTCTACCAGATTACATGAGGCCTCATAACATACAAAAAGTGTAACAATATCATCTGCTCTCACAGGTAACAAATTTCAAATTCGTATACCAGAAATTATATATTCACAAAGTACATTAGTCAGCATTATCAGGCCCCGAAACTTCCATCATCTATGGTTTCTTCATCTTCCATGGGATTAGGTTCAAACTAGCGAAAATGGAGTTTTGTTAGTGACCTTTCCGAACCATGGCCTTCCGATTGGTCTTGAGCAACGACGTCCATCGGTCCATGCCATCTATAACCTATTTGAATTGGTGACCAATCGATGAGCTGCATTTGGCTGATCCCATCACCAAGTGCAGAGTTCCCCTGAATGGCTTGCTTTTCGGTCTTCATAGGACTCGTCCTCCACCGCCACAGACCTCGCGTTGAGGACCATAGCCCACAAACAGCTTATCCTTTGACAAGCTCGTACTTGAGCTCCGCAGCTTCTTCATGTGGAGCCTGTATTTCTGCAAATGCCACAAATGTTAAAAGACATATAAACAAGAATGCATTTTTGTTTTCGGTTTCTGTTTCTTGGTACCTGTAGATGGCTTTTGACTTCATCATTGGTGAGCTCATTCACCTGCATTAGTTCCCTTATCTGCTTTGGAGTGGCCACTGCAATTGCAAATTACAATACACAATCCAAAATTAACTCTTTCAATTTGCACACAACACACTTTAAATGTCCCCAAATCCCAAATTCATCGAATAAACACCAGCAATTTTCAATGATTTATAAAATGTGAGCAGCGCTTATAGACTACCTTGAGATCCACCGAGTTTGTCCAGAGCATTGACGAATCGCCGGTGAAGCTCCTGCGACCAGCACCGCCTCTCCTTCTTCGGTCCCTGTAATTCCGAGTCCGGCGACAGAGGCGGTGCCGACAGCTTGATCTGGTCCGCGAAACCCGAAACGGCTCCGGTTCCTCTCATCAGACCGGTGACCGGTTCGGGTTTCGCTTGCAAGCTTAGCCCCGGTCCAGTGAGAACCAGCTCGTTATTTGCTAGAGAAATTCCAGAACCTTCGTTAAATGACGATAATGCCCCTCTATCTTCTTCTCTCTCCCGTGGCTTCTGAAATGAGGTGTGATCATCGGAGCTCCATAGCTGAGCGGAGCTCATCCAGGCCTTTTTATCACCATCGACGGCGCCTGTATTTTCCGATCGAGTCTCTTCCAAATCACAATCCGCCATGGCTACCTCGCCCCCTTCCTTCTTCAACCTCCCAACAGCTGCCAATTCAATCGACAACCAAACGGGGGAAAAACAGGATCGGTCAACAAAAAATCGAACTCCGAAACTTGAAATTAAGAGGGAAAACACCAGAACTGAACCAACCATCGGTGAGGAGGAGAAACGAGAGCGGTAGTTCGCTCTTCAAAGACTCGATCTTTGTGAGCTCCTGCTGTAACCGGGAGACGTAATTATGGGGTTTATGGGGTTCTTTGATGCGTCCTCCGGAGTGGATCGATGGAGGACTTAAATCTAAGCTAAGTGTGGGGGATTGGGAATCCATTAATCTTATCTAGTTGGGTGGGTGGGGGGAATGAACTTCTTGTGGGGTTTTTATAGATCGACAAATCAGCGAATTGGATTCGTCAACGATATAATCCGGATTCGTGTCGTCGCGTAATGGAATCCAATTTCTTCATTCTTTTACTTTCATTCTTTCCCACAAGCATTTTGTTTACGAATTTACTTTTTTTTTTCAAAATATTTACTTAAAAATAATTATTTACCATTAATATTCACACATTAAAAATATTTAAAAAAATATTCAATTTTTACCGGTTTAACAGACAAACACGGTCTTCCAAAGTTGTAAATTTTAAAATGAGAGGAAAAAGTAGAAAAAAAAATGAATCTAACGTGGTTTCAAACTGCGTCTCTTTCTTTTATTTTTTTAAATGTCAAAAAAAAGTAAAGCGTTTAAGTGTGTCTTCTTCCTTCTATTCCACCACTCACGTCCTTCTCTCCGCTCACCCTCGTCGTTAGAGCGGGCAATACCCGATCCGACCCGAGAAAACCGATCCGATTAATCCGACCCGAACCCGTTCGACATCCGAATAATTGAAAAAAAAAGTTTGGATCCGAGACCGACCGACCCGATCCGAGTTAAGCCCGAACCCGAAAGCAATCCGAACCCAGTAACAGCCCGAACCCGAAAGCAATCCGAACCCAGTAACAACCCGAACCTGATTATATCTGAATGGACATACCCGAAATCAACCCGAAATCTGAAATTGCTCGACTCGAACATATCCGAAACCCGAAATTGCCCAAACCCGATTATACCCGAAACCCGAAATAACCCAAACCCGATTATATCCGAAACCAACAAAAATCTTATCTTTTTCCCTAAAATACTCAAAACAACCTAAGTATTTGATTACTTAATAATGGATTATAATATTATCACGCATATAGTATAATTAAATATAATTTTGTACACCCTCCATTAAATAAGTCACTTTTTAGCATTTTTTTAAGACACCAAAACCACATAAATATCAATTTTTTTGGTCATTTTTTAAATTTCGTAGTTATGAGAAATAAATATGAAATAAATATTGAAAAATAATATTTTATATAATTTTGAGTTTTTTTTAAAAAAAATATTGGAAAAACTTATATTTTTTTTAACGAATGTATTAATATTGATTAAGAATTGATAAACATTAGATTAATATATATAGAATGATAAATAACTCATAGGTAAAAAAAATGATTTATTTTATCCAATATAATTCTTGGGGCTTCGATTTCACTGAACCCAATTCGACCAAAACTGTTATGACTGAAACCCGATTAACCCAAACTCGTTTAGATCGATACCCAATTCACCCGAATCCGTTTAGACCGAAACCCAGTTCACCCGAACCCGTTTAGACCGAAACCCGATTCGCCCGAACCTAATAGAACCCGAAAACCCGATTGTATCCGATAAAATAAGGCCCGAATGAACCCGACCTGAACCCGATCAGACCCGAATTGTCATAACACCCGATATCAACCCGAGTCCGATATGAGCTGAAACCGAATAACCCGACCCGAATCCGACCCGACTCGCCCGATTGCCACCTCTACTCGTCGTTGCACCTCCCTCCTCCCCCTCCAGCATCGGTCCTAGCCTCCCTACCCACCTTTGCTGCTACCTCTACCTCCCTCCCTCTATCATTGCCCACCCTATCCTTCCTCCTCGCCACTGCATCCTAATGTCACTCTCTGGCATCCTTACAATATATCTATTATGATATAAAGCTATCACAATAAAACTATTTACATATATATATATAGAGAGAGAATGGGTAACTTGTGCACAAGGTTTAGGATGTGCATTGTGCACAAAATATTATTCGGTGAAATGTGAAACATTATTCAGTGAAATTTGAAGTATTATTCGGTGAAATGTGAGTATTGTTTAGGGGATTGTGAAACATTATTTGGTGAAATTTGAGGCATTCCATATAAATTGTAACTATTGTTTAGGGAATTGAGGTTTCTTTTATTTGAAATTGATAAATAAAAAAACTAACTTTGATTAGGGAATTGAGGTTTCTTCTATTGTTTAGGGAATTGAGGTTTCTTTTATTTGGTGAAATTTGAGGCTTTGAAATGCATTGGGATTGCCAGGTTGGTGATAGCTAGGTCGATCTATTGTGTCTATTATTGGTTAACTTTGCAGGTAGCAGTAGCTGAAAAAGGATATGGGTTGCTTCTAGTTGCTTGTTCCTATTTGTTCTCCCCTAACTTTGATTGAAAATTTTATGCTGGTGGCCGGATGCTAGTTGAAGTTTCCTAATTTCCTTGAACTACATACTTAAAAAGAAAGATGAAATTTAAATAGTTGTTTTACAAAGGTGCTCTTAATGTTGTTTGCTCATCTACAGAGGCTGTTGTAAGGTATGAAAAATGGCACTCTTATTCATCCTTCTATTGCTATTTTTTTTTTATGCTGGAGAAGCATTTCAGGCTATGAGATATAAGGACGATCACCTTGATTTCAGAGATAGAATTTGAAATTTCTACTGCATTTCAAAGTGGTTAGTATAGAGATATTGTTGTCCATGTGTTTGCACAACTACTTTCTTCTCTTCATGCTTGGGTTTAATTAATGTTTTAGCTTTTTTGTGCTGCTACTTATTGCAGTGTTCTGTCATGCTCGTTGAAGCTGCTGGCCATTTGCTTGCTCAGCTACTGGCTTCATCCAAATCTGATGGTGATGAGCTCTCTTATTGTAAGCTGATGGTGATGAGCTCTCTTATTGTAAGCTGTTGGCCATCTGCATATATGATAATCTGCATTTTTTTGCTGTTTAGTGATCGCAAACAGCTGCTTGTTGTCTGAATCTACATTTTTTCCCTACTGCAGTGCTGCTGCTTTTGAAGTCCTGATGTAGTCCTGTATTTTAGAGGCTGTTATTTTATTGCTTTTCTACTACATTTGGACTTTGGTTTATTAGTATGTAAGCCATGTATAATGTATTATTGTATTAGTATTTCATTTCCTTTTGTTTTTTGCATTGAAAATTTAAAAAATACAGTAGGTCTGCTACTATATATGATGGTCAAATTTCCGTGGTGTAGTTTTTTTTCCTTGGAAAATGCAATAGTTATGCCTTGAAAAGTTGAAATTCAAGGCAGGCTTGAAACTCCCAATACACTATAAAGTAACTAATATGTATTATTTTACACTTAATATAGTTCAGATTGCACAATTGTGTTATAAAATTGCATTAATGTGCAATGTGCCATTAAAAGCCTATTAGCTCAAAATGGTAAAGCGATGTGCTATGCACAAAGATGCGGGTTCAACCCGCATAGGCTATTTATGATTGTCTTGTTTTTGTTCTCGTTCATTATTAAGATTATAACTTGCAAAAATAAAATGATAAAGTGGATAAATAAGATGATAAAGTGCACAAATAAAATGATAATGTACAAGAATAAAATCATGAAGTTCATGAATAAGATTATGGAGTGCACAATAAAGATTATAAAGTGCAAGAATAAAATGATAAAGTGCATAAATATGCAAATAAAATAATGAAGTGTATGAATAATAATATGAAGTGCATTAATAAGATTATGAAGTGCACAATTAAGATTATAAAGTGCATAAATAAAATGATAATGTGCAAGAATAAAATCATGAAGTGCATGAATAAGATTATGAAGTGCACAATAAAGATTATAAAGTGCAAGAATAAAATGATAAAATGCATAAATATGCAGATAAAATAATGAAGTGTATGAATAGTAATATGAAGTGCATGAATAAGATTATGAAGTGCACAATTAAGATTATAAAGTGCATAAATTAAATGATAAAGTGTAAGAATAAAATCATGAAGTGCACGAATAAGATTATGAAGTGCACAATTAAGATTATAAAGTGCAAAAATAAAATGATGAAGTGCAAGAATAAAATCATGAAGTGCAAGAATAACCGAATAAGATTATGAAGTGCACAATTAAGATTATAAAGTGCAAAAATAAAATGATGAAGTGCATGAAAAAGTGCAAGAATAAAAGGATGAAGTGCATGAATAAGATTCTGAAGTGCACAATTAAGACTACAAAGTGCAAGAATAAAGTGATGAAGTGCATGAAGGGGATGATAGAGAAGTTGTTGAGCAAGTTCATAAATCACCTTGAGTTTAAGATCATGAATATTGGCTTCAGAGGAAGATTTCTCAAGCGTATGAGCAGCAAATGGATTCACAACAATTCCAGATACTTGCTCAGCGGGTCCTTTAATAATCATAGCAATGCCAGATACTTGCTCAGTCCAAGCACCTTTTATTGGTTGTAGATTTGGGTTCCTTTAATAATCACTGTAGAATAACCATAAAAACATACCTAGATTACAGATTTCATATTTTAGCAAATATTGTAGATTATAGCAAAAATTACAAAAGTGCAAGAATAATACTATCAGGTGCAAGAATAATACCATAGAGTGCAAGAATAATATTACTTATAGATTGCATAAGCTCAATGTAAAGCATAAGAAAAATCGGCCAAAAACAGAATTTGCATCCAAAGTGAGGCATCTATGGAACCTACACATGATCCTGCAACTGGGAGTGTTGTTGGAATCTCCACAACAACATAAACAAGCGAAATATGCAATCAAATCTAATACATGATTTATTGAGACTAAAAAGGCCAAGTAAATTTCTTCACAACCTTCTATTTGAGCTTCTAGAATTAAAAGGCACAAATAAGATAAAATAAGTTCATAAATAAAATGATTAGGTGGACAAATAACAACATATCTAAAATTTGGACATTGAAACAATAGATAGATCCCGGTGGAGTCGAACCACCAACCTCCTGAACAACAATTGTTCAGGCGCTCATTCCTAATTGAGCTTTTGGATCTTAATACAAGTAACAAGCTAACCTAAATATGGACAAGCTAAGAACATTTGAGTTCTAAAAATGCACTTTTTAGTTTTATATTTGCACTTTTTAGTTTTTTCTCCTACCAAGATACATAGTTTTGTTATTGTGCCCTCTGTTGACAATCTAGTGAAAGAGTTTAGAATGTGTACACATTACTGATCTTCCAGTAATAATAAGCCTTAATATTCTATTAAACTAAAATCAAGTGTGGCTAGAACAGGCTATAAAATTATTTAAAAAAACTGAAAAGGTCAAAGTAAAGCCAAAAGAATGAACATCAATATTCAATACATCATCTATATTATCTAAGTTGTACATACCTAAAGGAAGATCAGTTGATCAATTTTTCATTATCCCCTTGATTCATATGAATATAGGAAACTTGTATTTCTCTTTCATTGACATATGTACGTTAAACAACAAATGCAATTCAATTCAATTAGAACAGAAATCTAAATTCACAAATTTAGCTGATAAGAAAACTTGCACACTTGACACTGACCTAATGCAGGTCCTTATATCAAATCATGAAATAAATGGAAGTAGGTATGGATACTAAATAGAAAATGCAATTCAATTAGAACAAAAGTATAATATGAGCATCACTGCTTTCCCTGTAATCTATTCGAAGCAACAAAAGCATAATATGAGCATCACCTTCTATTCTCAAAAAGTCACAAACAACTAAAAGTTATCCAACCAAGCATAATACAAGAATGAGACTGCCTCAAATATACCTTATTACATCCGGGTATGAGTTCTTGAAGCAATCTCATCCTCTGATTGATCTTTTCTCTTCTCACCTGCAAGTGAACACTTTTTAACATGTTACACGATTCAACTCTCAAAATCTGTAATCTTTGAGCGCTCATACATTTAGAGCAAAAGATTCATACCCGCTCAGCTAGGTTGTGACTATTTGTCGCCTGTCCTCTTCTGGCTCAACTAGCTAAGTTGAGCCTTCAAACTACCTATCACAACTATCATGATCTTTTTTTTTGGTCAATACAACTATCATGATCTAGTTCTATATGGTTATGCCAAAGGTAACTTAAACATAGGGCTTTCAGAATCCATGAATAGCTACAGATTTGTTCACTGATTAGGAGTTCATCTGATTTCTAATTCGACCTTAGCAGCAACTTAGATCGACCACAACAACCATTTGAATTAGGCATACAGTAGAACTTATATCAGACTACATAGTATACATTGTATCTGTATCTATTTGAATCAGGATTTATGAAGGAGATATTGATTATAAATGGAGTAAAGTGTAGATAACCTGAGCGGCGGCAATGCCAGGAGAAGCAACGGAGACGGTCTAGGCGGCAAGGAGTCCGCCAGCCAACCCCCTCATATCCTTATTGCCTGCAGTTAGTTACAGAACGAACTCCCCAAAATCAGCAACATATTTACAGAATTTGGTGAAATTGTAAATGAAGGAGAGAGAGGAGATAGACCGGAGGAGCAATCGAAGATCATCTCTGAGCGGGAACCGCACGGAACCAGGTGGCTCGTGCAATGGAGGACCTTCAATTTGGCCAATTTCACCCGTCTCTTAGTAAGAGGTGAAACAAGAGAACGGAGCCGAGAACATTGCCCTATTCCACCACTATGGCCAGCTTTTCCGGCATCGTTGTCATCCTCTTCGCCCTCAAGCTCCAGAAATCTCCCCGCCGCTGCTTCCGCCTCCGGTCGCTCAATTCGATCCCGATAGCCCGCCTCCTCGCCCATGCCGGAGCAGGCGCCACCAGATCAAGAAATCGATGGCAAACGACCAAGGCAGAAGCCGTCGTGAGGCAGCGCGGTCGCCGGGAGGCAAGAGCGAGGTTGAGAGATTTACTCGCGGAGGAGGCGGCGTTTGAACAGAGATGGGAAGGCAGGGTTGATTTGTTTTTTATTTTATTTTTTTCCGGTTCAAGCGCGGTTCAAGTGAACCGGGACGCGCGTGCCCAGGGTTAGTCTATTTTCATTTTAAGTGATTTTTTCATCTTAAGCCCTTTTTTCACTTTAACCTCACCCTATATATATAGAGAGAGAGAGAGAATAGGTATATTGTGCGTACTTTGTGCACAAATTTGAGCCCTTGATCATTGCGTGATGGATGGCTCAGATTAAAAATCATTTTTTTTTTTTAATAAATTAGAGGTGGGACCCGCGGTATAATCAGCCATACTCTCTTTCCGGTAGGCGCGTGGTGTTTTAGGCCATAAAACCTAATTCCCATTTCTTCGTCGTTTGGATCCAGGAGGAAACTGAGCACCCAAATTACCACGCCTCTGGTGTTGATGACCGGCGGCCAATTTCGGAGACCGACGGTGAGGCGAGGCGGAGGCAGCGGCGGCAAAGCGGAGGCCACTGCGCGCTTCTGCATCACCCGGCCCAGTTCGTTTCCCTTCTCAGCACCTCCATAGGCGTGACTAGGTGGAGGCGATTCTGCTACGAGGATGTGAGCCCAAAGTCTTCTTCTTCATCGCTTTCCCAGCGACGGTGAATCGATGGTGAGTCGATGGCGATGCGAGGCGGCGAGGGAGAGGCAAATCTCGAACTCGGAGTTCTGATGGCGAGCGGAGATCCGATGGCCGGCCGACAGCAAGGAGGCAATCAAGAGCCGATGGCGATAGAGGGATCCATTCCACTGCTCGT
Organism: Persicaria tinctoria; assembly: GCA_037127255.1. Taxonomy (NCBI): domain Eukaryota; kingdom Viridiplantae; phylum Streptophyta; class Magnoliopsida; order Caryophyllales; family Polygonaceae; genus Persicaria; species Persicaria tinctoria. The sequence continues at coordinate 78,399,392 of JBANSL010000002.1, read as the reverse complement.
TGCCAATAATATGTGAGTTTTCACTCTTTCCTTCAATTTCTCTCTTTATCCCTAATTTTGATTGTTTTTGACCCTGTGTGGATTGGTCGATTTTGTTTCCAGCCCTGAAATTTGCTCCATGGAGGCGGAATTGTTTATCAATTTCATCAATGGATGCCTACATTGTGTAATTTGTCTCTTGTTCTGTATGAAGAAATTGGGTGTTCAAGTTTGGTGGAAGGAAGATATAAGTATAATTAATGGGTGAAAGCAATGTTTTCTTCTCTAGTTGTTGACTAAGGTGAAGAATGTGTGGTTAAATTGCATTTTCTTAATTAGCCCCAATTATTCATAGGTATGTATCGAATTTTGGTTATTAGTGTTAAATAAATTGTTAATTATTCGGTGAAATTTGATTCATTATTTGTTATTAGAATTTTCGAGATGTATAATTTGATTCATTATTCATTAGTATATGAAGTATTCAGTTTGACAAATAAGATAAAAAAAAACCTTCATCGAACGAGTATAACTACACAATTAAACATTATTCGGTGAAATGTTAAACACTATTCCTATAAATCATAAGTATTGTTTAGGGATTTGGGGTTTCTTTTATCTAAAATTGATTAACAAAAAAACATTATTCGGTAGCATGTGACAAATTATTCAGTGAAATTCGTAAATTTTGATCTGAACTAGATGAAAAAAGATAACATAACATTATTCGGTAGCATATGAAGCATTGATTCGGTGGAATTGCCAAATTTTTAAAACAAAAAAAATCAAGTGGGTCTCACCAATGAATCACTAATAATTATTTATTTTTTGCAAAACCATAAGTATTCCGTATATTAAAAAAAACAACTTTATAAAAAACGCAATAAATAGGGGGTAACTGGTAAGTACTAAAAGCAAGAAATATTGGGTTAAGTATTCTATATATTTTTTTAAAACAAATGCGTACAGTATATTTCAAAAAATTGTTGATTTTATGCAATTAAATTTAGGTCCTTTTACTTGAAAATAAAAAATACGTATAGTATGTTTCCAAAACAAAAAAAAAAAAAAAAAAAGGCAAGAAGTGGGGAAGGGGTAGGGGTGGGCACAAATCCCGCAAATCCCGATCCCGTCCCGGTCCCGTCCCGATCCCGTCCCGATCCCGGTGGGATTTAGGACAAAATAGCGAATCCCATCCCGATCCCGTCCCGCAAAAATTATGCGGGACGAAACGCGGGACGATCCCGGTGGGATCCCGCAAATCCCGTCCCGTCCCGCATATAATAATAATAATATTAATAATAATAATTTTTATAATAATAATAATATTATAATAATAATATTATTATAATATTATAGAATAATAATAATATATTATTAGTATTATTATTTTGAGCAAATATTATTTATAACTATAATAATAATTTTCAATTTTCAATTTATAATAATAATAATATTATTATTATTATATAATATTATAATATAATTTAATAATAATATTAATTTATAATAAAATTATTATTATTATTTTTATTATTATATTATTATTATTATTATTATTATATCATATTATATTTTTTTCTTGTAAAATATAATTATTTTATAATAATAACAATAAAAATAAGTAATATTATTTTATTTTATTTTTAATTATAACGTGGGATTATTATTTTATTATTATTATTATTATTATTATTATTATTATTATTATTATTATTATTATTATTATTATAAAAACAGATTACAAGAAATTAGTGGGCAACCGAGATACTATCTTGGCACCCACTCCTTTAGCGATAACAAAGCCAAGTCTAGTAAAAATATAACGTGCAGCACGAACCCCAGCATCCTGAGATACCAAGAATTTTTGAATCCGCTTCAGCAATGCAACCGCATCTGTATCCAACTCCCTCAATGAAGAGAATGAGAAGGGTAGGAAACCATAAACAACCGCCGTACACAAATCTCGATACTTGACAAACTTACATCGAGCAACATCAGCAACAACACGATCAGGCATAAAGTCAGAAATTCCAAACTGAGTCAATGGAGAGGATCCCATCAGATCGACACACACATCCCGCCCATTTAGAGTTACAAGAGGCAAATAGCTAATTAAATACGGTATTCTTCCTAACTATCAATCGATAATTAGACAATATTGGTAAATCTCGTCTCAATTCCTTTCCGTCCTGATCTAGTAAGATAATGTAGCCAAATATGTTGAACATTATAATTAACTATACAATCATTGTATGAATTAATAATAGTATTATATTATTATTATTATTATTGAATAATATAGTTGAGAATAATACCGTATTCGACATATTATACTAAATAATGAATTATGAAAGCATTTTTTCACTTTGCAAATTTATATAATATTTTATTATTTTTATATGCGGGACAAGGCCCGTCCCGTCCCGATCCCGTCCCGTCCAGACACCATCCCGTCCCGAAAAAAAAAAATGTCAATCCCGTTCCGATCCCGTCCCGAAAAAATTTCACGGGACGAGTCCCGTCCCGTCCCAATCCCGTCCCGTCCCGTCCCGTGCCCACCCCTAGGAAGGGGTGTAATCACGCGCAAAATGGGGTTGGTGATTGAAAGCAAGTGGGTCCCATAAAAATTATAACAATTTATTTTTTAATGAGGCGCACACATGGCGGAATCTAGACCATTCGATCTACTAAGATCAATGGTTATTATTTGTGCACAAGATACACTATAAGGAGTGTGCACAAGGGAACCACTCCCTATATATATATATATATATATATATATATATATATATATATATTAGGATTGAACCCGGTTCTCCCGTTAACATCCCTCACTTCTTATCACTAAGTCACTCCATCAAGGACAATATTATTATTTTTTTGATAGACAGTAGTACAAAATAGATTTATTTTATATAAACTGACATGAAAAATAGATTTTGTATTTTAATAGTCTATAAACTATTTTTTGCTCCGAATATTATAAATAAGAAAACAAATACGATTTTAAGTTATGATAAGTTTAATTTGGGGTGTTTTTGAGTGATAAAGAGCTTTTGCTTATCGCAAACATGTCCTCCTCCCCAACTTAGGTTCTTAAAATGTTGTGGGGCAAAACAAAGATAATTTCCACAAGATCTCAATTGTCTTTTCTAGACAACCAAAACCCTCAGCCTTATTACCATCACCATTGCACCACCAACATATCCATTGAGGATTGCACCACCAAACTCCACACTATAAATTCATTCACAAAAATTGAAATCTTGAAATCAAAATTAAAAACCCCAAATTGAAGATCTTAGAGGGGATTGATTTCTGTCGGCGATGGTGCTGCTCTATCTGTTGCCACCTTCGTCGTCCCGCTCCTCTTTTGACGTTTTACTATCTATGTACGTTTTTGAGGTCTTAAAAACTTTATAAAATAATAACTTTCTTAATAATTTTTTTAAAATAATTTCATACTTATTACTATTAAGTATGAATTTATAAAAATAAATGTAAAAAAATATTTTATATAGTTTTTTTTTATCAGGTAAGAATTCGAGAACAAATATACCTGAATCTCAATGTCCGATAAGTCGACAGACAGAAACCATCAAAGCGCACAACATAAAAACGGAAAAGGTACAATACAACATAGATGATCGAAAACAAGGCATCCACAGGACGCATTTAGGCACAACTAAATCTAGGACGTTGGGAACGTAGACTACGGACGAAGACAAGCACCATTCAAATACAGCACCGCTGGCCAGCGGTACATCAGGGATCTCTGTGGGCAGTGAAGATGAACCTCCATGAAGCTCCTTCCCTATCACGGAGTTGTCCCGTACAAACTACCTCGACCTCAGTGATGTGCGCTCAATTAACCATGATTTTTGCTTACATTCATATCGATTTCTGTACGCATTTTATATTTCTAGGAAAGAATAATACATGAATTGTGTAGTTTATGCTTATTTGCCAATTATGGAGATCTACCTTAGTTCTTGTTTATTATTGCAGAAATCGAGACACTTTTAGGAGAATTCGGAGAAGAGGAATTCAAGCTAAAAAACCACTCAACGTCTACTGCAGAGTCACTCGACATCTACCAAGTGACTCGACGTCGAGTGGAAGTTGTTGTCAGAGTCAAGTTCTGATGTCTTCATGAGAGTTGTAACCCTCGAAAAGAGCTTTCCAACGCATGGTCATATGCGTCAATCCAACGAACGAGGACTCGGGAAAGTGCGTTTCAAGAACAGAGCAGAAAGCTGAGAGCTGTCACATTTGCTCGACATCGACCAAGCCCAAATCGAGCTGGAGTCCCGGAAATCGACAAGGATGCTGAGCCAAGAAGAATTCAAGTCGATATCGACCAGTACAAGTCGATATTGAGTAAAAGTTGATCGATTTTCACTCTGGAGGCCGGAATCGAGTAGCTGAGCTGAAGACGCGAGAAATGTTGGTCGATATCGATGAAGCTACTCGATATCGAGTTGACCAACAGTGGCCGACTTCAAGCTAGTCCGAATCTTGTTAAGGTTCCATCCCGAATCCGATGGAGATATTTTCGAGACGAGATTTCCAACACATGAAGATTTAGATATTCACTTATTTAGATATATTTATTTCCTAAGTAGAATTATATCTTCTATTTTAGATAAAGATATAGATAGAATTTCCTTCCTTGATTAGCAAGGATGGGAAGCCTATAAATAAAGCCCACGGGGCTAGTTTTTATTCATTCAATTCTAGAGAAGGAGAAAAGGTAGTAAGTAGAGAGAGAGAGAGAGAGAGAGAGAGGAGGCCGAGAGGAGTGAAGGAGCGAGAGCAAGTTGGCTTCGATCGTTTGTAAGCTCTGTTTGGTTTAATTTAATGCAAGTTTCTTTTCATCAATGATGTCTGCGATTGCGATGAAGAGCGATTAGTCCACCCACTTCTAGAGTTGGGGCGTGCCCGACGATAGCCATGCGTGTTTGAGGTAAAGATCCGACCTTTATCATGTTTTGAGCATCTACTACCTTTTATGTGTTTATTACCCATTCAATGGAGATCCATGCTAACAACTTGGATTGTAAACATAAAATCAGTAGATACAATTAGGGTTTCTTGAAAGAGTTTCTTAATTGTTGAAAAAGGCGAAAGCTTGATCATTCGATGCAATTTGCATGATTATCGTTATTTATCTTGCCTTATGCATGTTTGGTTATCGTTTTCGCAAACCCCGATCACTACTAAAAACGCAGGAAATAGCTATGGAAAATAGCAACGGCATTGGCCACGAATGACCGTGGCTAACCGGTTTGGCCACGAAAATAGCCACGGGTGGGCCATCCGTAGCCATATGCCTCGTGACTAATAGCGACGGTTGTTTAGCGATGGATTTAGCAACGAATTGTCAGGTCGTGGCTAAGCTCGTGGCTGGTATTGGACATTTGAATCTGGTGGCTGAGGCGACGAAATCAGCTACGGAATTAGGCCATTGCTGAATTTGTGGCTAAGGTCGTGGCTGATTTCGTTGCTGCAAATAGGCCAAAGATCTGACTGCGTGTCTAATTTCGTGGCTGATTATGGGCGTGTTGTCAATTCCATTGCTAAATCAATTGCTAGTTAAGAATCATGGCAGATTTATTGGCAAGTTTTGAGGCTAATTAGTGGCTGAGTTTATTCCTAGTGCATTCATACAAATATACAAAACTTTATGGATACGTCCAAGACAATATCAAATCCAAACATAAATAAATGGAGTACAAAAAAAACACATTCTAGATTAAAAAAACTACAAAGGAAGAAATCCACGTCTGGTTGACATCTCCTGTTTATAGCATCCTTGAACCCCAATTATCTGAAGCTTTAGCATTCTTGAACCAATTGATACCCCAAGCAACATGTAAGATGATGGGGAGCAGGAAACTGTAGAAGCCAACCCCGATAATCTGAAGCAGTTGTAAGAGATTAAATAAAATATTATTCAACCAGTAATCCCAAAATCTCTATTCAATGACCAGAAAAGGGGAATGGAGCCACTGTTCTAAACAGAAAAACATTGAACATACCTTAATCAATGACCAAGTTAAAAACAATGAACATACGTATGATATCAGGCTTCATATTTAGGCGTGATGCTTCTTGTGACCAGAAAATCAGCGGTCGGTGGAGGAGGTGGTGGTGGAGGAGGCGGGAGAGACGGCGCCAGAGAATTAGCGGTCGGTGGCAGAGGCGGTGGTGGAGTCAGCGGAGCGGAGATGAGCCAAATCATCGAGAATCTTGGGATGGTGATGCAACCAAGGGGGAGACCAGAAGGAAAAGCTTCTCTCCCTTCCGAGTGGGAGCGTCTGGAAGAGAGACTAGAAGCAAGAGGGAACTGAAGACAGAAGAGGCGATGAACTGAAGCATGTTGATTCTGAAGAAGGTGAGGCGGTGAGACAAAAGCGGCAATTAGGGTTAAGAAAGTGAAAAGTTGCTTTTATACCCGAGCCACACTTCTAAAATTTCAAGCCAAGCAAGTTTCCCCCTCAAAAATTAAATATACCGCCCAAAACATTTCCACTCCGCGCCAATTCCGCCAAATTAATTTCGATAGAAATTTTTTCAACACATATTCACTTTATATATATATTGAATATTGGATTGGAATTTTCTATTTTGAAACATTAGTACAATATAAAACATTAATATTATAAAAAAAAACTCATAAAAGTTATAAGATATCTTTTTTTTTGGTGAGCTATAAGATATCTTTTTAAATAATAACAAAGTCAAATACTCTTTAAAATTTTATCGGAAAACAAAAAAAAAAATCATAAATTTTAAAAATAAAATTACGTGTGTATTATTCTCATAAGAATTTATTAATTAAAATAAGATTTTATTCAACACTTATTAGTTACTTATATAACTTTACCCAAAACTTACTTTTATAGTATTCTCACGAGAATTTACTAGGTAATTTAAGGTTTTATTGAACAATTATTCGTAACTTATATAAGTTTTTCTCAAAACAAACTCTTATTGCATTCTAATAAGAATTTATTATTAATATGAAGTTTTATTAAACATTTATTCGTTACTTATATGAGTTTTTCCTCAAAATATACCCTTATAATATTCTTATAAGAAATTATTAGTTAATAAAAGGTTTTAATTAAACATTTATTACTCACTTATATGAGTTTTCCTCAAAGCATACTTTTATAGTATTCTAATAAGAATTTATAATTTAGTATAAGGTTTTATTATAAATTTATTAGTTACTTATTTGAGTTTTCCTCAAAACATAATCGCATCGTGTTCTAATAAGAATTTTTTAGTTAATATAAGGTTTGATTAAACATTTATTAGTTACTTAAATTAGTTTTCCTCAAAACATAACCTTATAGTATTATAATAAGAATTTATTACTCAGTATAAGGTTTTACTAGTTACTTATATGAGTTTTCCTCAAAACATAACCTTATAGTATTATAATAAGAATTTATTACTTAGTATAAGGTTTTACTAGTTACTTATATGTGTTTTCCTCTAAATATACTTTAAGAGTATTCTAATAAGAATATATTAGTTAATATAAGGTTTTCTTTAGTTACTTATACGAGTTTTCCTCAAAATATAACCTTATATTATTATAATAAGAATTTATTACTTAACATAAGGTTTTATTAGCTACTTATATGAGTTTTACTCAAAACATACTCTTAGAGTATTCTAATAAGAATTTATTAGTTAATATAAAGTTTTATTAGTTACTTATATGAGTTTTTCCTCAAAATATAACCTTATAGTATTATAATAAGAATTTATTATTTAATATAAGGTTTTATTAGTTACTTATATGAGTTTTCCTCTAAATATACCCTTATAATATTCTCATAAGAATTTATTAATTAGTTAATATATATTTTTTTCAACACTTGTCAATTTATATTAAAAAAATTCACAGGCGCATTTGGGCCCGTTAATGGGCCAATCAGGGAAAACATAATCATATTTGGGCTGATTTAGCCACGGATTTAGCCACGGATTCAATCGTCGCTAAATCACCACTTCATTCAATGGGCCGAGATAAGATAATTGGGCTTTTACTAGTTTCTAATGGGCCTAGCCCATAAATTTTGGGAGAGTTTGTACCTGGATTCAGCCACGGATTGAGTGCAAGTGGATAGCCTATTCATGATTTATATCCGGCCCGCCTACAATTAGTGACCCAAGGCGCACTCACCACATATGTTCATTTGATTTCCGATGATTAATAGCCACAGATTTAGCGACGGATATTGTGTTGTGGCCATATCGGCGTCGAAAACAGCAACAACAATCCTCTTCATGGCTACGTTCGTGGCTATTTACTAACACTGACACATATCGAGCCACGAAATCAGCTACGGACGTCTGGGTCGTTGCTAATAGCCACGAATGTTTTGGCATGTCAGGCCAGGATGAGTATTAGCCACGAATATAGCCACGGTTAGGAACTGTCGTGGCCAATGTCATCGCTAATGGCCACGAATACAGGGTCGCCTATAATCCGTGGCTAACCATCTGTAGCTATTTTCTGTTTTTTTAGTAGTGGATCTTGGAAGTTTTCTTTTACATATTTTATTCAGAATTCCGCAAAGCTTTGTTCTTTATTTTACTTTATTGTTTCTGCTCGATTTCGACCACCCCTTGGTCGACGTCGACTTCTCACCTTCGATCAAGCAGATCGCTGTTGCTTGTGTCTCTGCAGTTAACTCGATTTCGACTTACTTACTCGACTTCGACCAAAAACCCAGTAGTTGCTGCTTGCTCGGTTTCGACTTGCCTGACCCCTGTCGACTAACCTTAATCGAGGTCGAGCACCCTGAAGTCAATTTCTGCCCGTGAGATTCATCCGCCGACGTGCTTCTTCGAGGATCGATCATGACTTCCCGCTGCTACATCAGGAGGAGGTCTTGAACATTATTTGCTGGGATCCAATAGGTTTGCTTTACTTTATTTATATTTTATTTGCAATCTCGATTTCCTCCTTCAACACCAGCGCCAAACCCGGGCAAAAACAGAGGATAATTAGACCAAACACGGAGAAAATTTTGTGATATAAGGTGTCTCTAGTTTTTATAATTTAAAAATAAAATAAATTTAACACGACTCTCATTTAATATTTATAAAGCCCTATTGGATATTATCCGAATCTTACAAGGATTAAAACTTTATAATAAGGATAGACTCCAAACAATTTCAATTTTTTCAGTTATACTCGGTCCAAATCAGTGAGCTCTCATCGTGTTACTTTGAAATTTAACATTTTCACATTAAAGTTGAACATTACCTTCATACTTGTAGTTTGTTTAGTATTTAATCTACTCCAATATTTCAAACTTTTGATTCTCATATCTCCTTTTCATGTTGATCCATTATTATTTATATTTATGGATTGTCCATTATCAATTCATTCCATTTTTAATCATATATCCATCCAGGCTTTTCCACCTTCTCATTTTGACCTTTGTTTAATATTTTACCTTAAAATCGCATTCAGATTTAAAATTTATAACTTTATGCGAATATACTATTTTCAAATAAGAGTAGAGGTATATTTTTGGATTAAATTACATTACACTTGACAACACAATGATATCAAAAAAGAGTCAAAGGAGATATAGGTGTGATGAGTTGAAACCGCATCTCCACGGCAGGGAGTGTGAAGGTTCGAAAATGTAAAATAATGTAATAGAAATACTCTAGAAGGGGGGTTGAATAGAGTATGCCCGTTTTTCGTAGAAAGTCTCAAGGCTTTTGAAGCTCGTGCTAAACCCTTTGAGAAAACCTGAATCACAAAGTCAAACAATTCGAACCAAGTGCGGAAATAAGGTAAAGCAAATAAGTAAAGGACACGAGTAATTGTTTACGAGGTTCAGCACAACTTGGCCTACGTCCTCGCCTAGGGTTCTTCCACAACCCTAGGATTCAAAGGCTTTATTGATTGCTTAGCTTAGGATCCTAATAGCTCACCGAGAAGCCTCTCTCCTATACAATTGCAATCTAGTCAACTCACGTTCCCTTGGAGTCCTAGACCAATCTAGAAGAGCCCCACCTCTCTCAGCTATCTAGTACAATCCTCTAACTCTCGCAAATCAATAGCCTAGTGCAACTTCCCGAGTTATAAACTCTCGAGTAACACTTGAAATAAATATATCCTATAAGCTCACAGTGACTCTCAAAGGCTTTGAAATAAACAACAAACTATTTGAGCGCTTAGCAGAGAGACACTTGGAAGACAGATTGCTTGAATGAATTGAAGCTCGTGTGTAGCACTTGTACTTCTGTCTTCTCCTTCCTTTCCTTTATATACTAGCATGGAGATAGCATGGAGCGTTTGGATCTTCATCACCAGATCTCCAACGTCTCTTTTGGAATCAGTTCGATCTTGCAATCTTCTATATATGGATACTTTGAAACGCCATGATCTATTTTGAACTGATCTCTTCAACATGTAAGGAAGGATGTAATCTCGATTTATACTTCCTGAAATGGTTAGTCATTCATATATGTATAATATAATGGAAGTATATAATAAGATAAAATAATATACGAATAATAAGATAGGTTTTGTATTTCATCAACTGTTAATACTCCAAGGCCTTTGACACAAACATCCTGTCAAAGCCTTTGGAACAACTATTCCGATTTTCATCAAGGGAGGGAGTTATCAATCTCCCCCTTGATGAAAGACAAAACCTGTGAATCCCTGCAACTTAGTCAAACGAATATAACATAATCACAATCAGACTAAGTACCTGCAAGGGTTAGACAAATGTTGGATCAGATTTTTAAAGCATGCAAAAACTATCCAACTGAAAACCATAAATCAAAAACCAAGGTCCTCCACGACCTTTAAACAGAGGTTTTGAAAGTCTAACGAACATCTCCCCCCTTTTTGTCTTTCAACAAAGGGCGGAGGTAAAACAGTCACCAAAAGTTACCAAATGTTTTGAAAACGTTTCAAAAACCAGCAAAGTAATAAGTTCCAGGGGTGGGATAGGGTGGGATTAGGTTTAGGCTTGGTCAATCCAGAGCATCATCGGTGAGCCTCGTCCACAGTCCTTCCAGCATCGTTGAAATCCCGCTCATCGTCGTCATCACCTACTTCTGCAGCTCCTTAATATCCAGGCGAACTTCCTCCAAGCCCAACTCTAGGTTGTCCATGCGTTGATCGAAAGCTGGAGCAGTGGGAAAGGCTTTTGAAGGAGTGGAAAGACTCAAGGTCCCTTGGGGAGACCGAGTGATGCCAATCTTTTCGAGGCCTTTAGAGTCGATCATACCCGTATGACGCAGCTGCTCTTCATTTTTGACATCAATTCCAGAAGCTTTGAAGATAGGGGTCAAAAGGGTAGCAAAGGGGAGGGGAGAGTCTTTACGAGCTTTTCTGGCATGGGCCATGGTACCAAGGATAGTGTTGGCCAGATCTGGGTCAAGGCCATTTAGAATGCGGTAGAGCAAGACCATGGCATTGTCGGTTAGGAGTGAGCCAGAGTTGAGACGGGGTAAGAGGCATCTAACAATGATGTTAAAGATAATTTTTGCCTCAAGGGTTAGGGATGAGTGGGTGAGTTGCTTTGAGGTGCTGTTGGACGCTTCGGGTAGGAGATATTTGGCTCGGGCTAGGATGATGCAATTTTCTTTTGAGGGGTGGATTTCAGATGGTGGAACAGGGGTAGGTAAGCCTAGGAGATCTGCAAAATCATTGGGGTTGAGAGAGATTCTAACCCCTTTGACAACAGTCTCCAAAGACCAACCATCAGTGTCGTTCTTGGCTTTTAGGTTGATGTAGAAGAGTCGGGTAAGCTCAGGGTAGTAAACTGTTTCTCGGTTAAGAAGAGTCCAGGCTGGGGAATTTTTGAGGAGCTCAATGCAAGGCATCTTCAAAGCTTCAAAGAATTCAAAGTCTAAAAAATCTGAACAGCTAAGCTTACGAGTACGAAACTCGTCTACCCACTTACCAGCATTCTCAGCATCTAAAACCAAGAGGAGGGCAAGGATTGATTTACCTGGATATAGGCCGGGGGGTATGCGTTCTTTCTGCGCGCAACAGTTGGAGCAGCTCTCTTGACAGGCGCTACAAGACTCTTGACAGGGCCCTTCCTGGTACGCTCAGGGGATGGAGGCTTGACTGGAGAAGGGGCTTTCCGCTTCTTCGGAGATGGGGGAGGAGGAGGAGAAGGAGAGGGAGTTTCTTCCTCCTCTTCCTCGGATCCCGAGTCCTCACCGGACCCCGCTTCATCACCTTCAGGTTCCTCGTCCTCTCCGGATCCCTCGTGCTCTTCTTCTTCTTCTTCCTCAGGCTCCTCCTCGGATGGAACCTCCTCGGCTTCGGCTTCCTTCCGAATCCGCTCAGCTTCTTCCTTGGCCTTTTTCTTAGCAAGTTCGGCCTCCTCATCGGCCTTTTTCTGCCTCAAGGCCTCTTCCTCAGCTTCCTTGGCAGCATCTCGCTCCAGGGCGGCATCAAGGTCGTCTTCCTCTTCTTCCTCAACCAGAATCTTTCTCTTCCCCTTTTGTTTAGCACTCAAGGGTTTCTTAGCAGCGCGCTTCTGAGAGCCTTTGGGAGCCGTGGCCGAGCTCGCCTTAATGGTGCTCTGGACAACTGCTGGGATGATGGCTTGAGTAGCAGGTTCGGGTGTGGGAGAGGTAGCAGTGGCCTGGCGTCCCTTGGGGGTGGCGCCAAGTCTTTTGGGAGTGATAGCTTTCTTGGTTTTGGGTGCCATGGAAGTAGTTGGTTAGGGTTTCTTTGAGAGGTTGAAGATGAAGGAGTGGAAAGGATTTGGAAAATTCTGAGTGTGGGTTGTAATCGGGTACAGAATTGGTTTAAGTAGAGAGAGAGGGTGACGGATTGATGGGATGGGTTTAGGGTTCCAAGGAAAGAAATCATTACATTGCTAAGATTTGAAAGGTTTTCAATATCAAATTCAAATTCAAATACCCATTAAAATCGGACAAGGTAACTAAAAATATATATCCAAAAATAAAATATCTTAACGGTTAAGGAAATCATAGAAATAGGCAATTTTTGAAATCCGATTAAAACAAATATAATTGATTAAATATCTAAAATGATATTAACCAAAAATATATGATCCGATATATGTACTCCACTGTTCAGTTTGCAGACCTTGACATAACTCTCAAAGGTCTTGATATTGAGTGGAGTTTATCTTTCGTAAAGGGAAAGCTCCCCCTACGAAAGTGCATCCTTGTTAAGCATCCCAATCTCTCGTCTAATGAAGGTGAACCTGTCCTCTACCAAAGGCTTAGTAAAAATGTCAGCCCATTGATAATCAGTAGAAATAAAAGATATGGACACATCACCTTTTTCAACATGATCTCTAATAAAATGATGTCTTACATCAATATGCTTGGTCCTTGAATGCTGAACAAGATTCTTAGTGATGGATATGGCACTTGTATTGTCACACTTAATTGGGATACCCTTGAGGTTGATGCCAAGATCTCGCATTTGTTGAGCTATCCAAAGGATTTGGGAGCAACAAGCTCCAGCTGCAATGTATTCGGCTTCTGCAGTGGATATAGCAACTGAGTTTTTCTTCTTTGAGTGCCAACTGATCAAAGATGCTCCTAAGAATTGGCAACATCCTGATGTGCTCTTTCTATCCACCTTGTAGCCTGCAAAATCTGCATCAGAATATCCAATTAAAGTGAAATCCTTTTGCTTTGGGTACCATAGTCCAAGTTCCTTAGTGCCATTGAGATATCGAAAGATCCTCTTCACAGCCACTAGGTGAGATTCTTTTGGATCAGCTTGAAACCTAGCACACATGCAAACACTAAACATGATGTCAGGTCTACTAGCCGTGAGATATAATAAAGATCCAATCATTCCTCGATACTCCTTTTGATTGACACTTGTTCCAGTCTTGTCTTGATCTAGAGACAATGTTGAGCTCATGGGAGTCTTGGCTGCTTTGGATTGATCCATCTTGAACTTCTTCAAGAGATCCTTAGTGTACTTGCTTTGGTTGACGAAGATCCTTTTCTTGGATTGATGAACTTGTAACCCCAAAAAGAAGTTGAGTTCACCCATCAAGCTCATCTCAAATTCACTGCACATAATGTCAGAAAATTCCTTGTACAAAGATGTGTTAGTAGCACCAAACAATATATCATCAACATAAATTTGAATAACCAAAATGTCCTTTCCTTTGGTCTTGATAAAAAGATTCTTGTCGATCAACCCCCTTTTAAAATCATTTTCTAAAAGATATTTTGACAAGCGCTCGTACCAAGCTCTTCGGGCTTGTTTCAAACCATAAAGCGCCTTGTCAAGTTTGTAAACATGATTGGGGAATTCTGAGCTTTCAAAACCTGGGGGTTGAGCCACATATACTTCTTCTTCTAAGAAACCATTAAGAAAAGCACACTTGACATCCATTTGATATAACTTTATGCTCATAAAAGATGCAAATGCTAATAAAATGCGAATGGCTTCAAGCCTGGCTACGGGAGCAAAGGTCTCCTCGTAGTCAATACCTTCCTCTTGATTGTAGCCTTGAGCAACAAGCCTTGCCTTGTTCCTCACAACCTTGCCATTCTCATCTAGCTTGTTTCGAAACACCCATCGAGTGCCAATGACTGATTGATGCTTGGGCCTAGGCTTCAAGGTCCAGACTTTGTTCATTTCAAATTCGTTAAGCTCACTTTGCATAGCAATGATCCAGTCTGGCTCCTGAAGTGCCTCATTTACCTTCTTTGGCTCAATAAGAGAAACAAATGCGTTAAAAGCACAAAGGTCTTTAAGCTTAGAACGAGTTTGAACACTAGAAGTAGGGTCAGAAATGATATCCTTTAATGAGTGTCATGAGGAGTATTTGAATTTCCTTTTGCTAGTCTTAGCTCCTTGATTCGTCACACCATCAGGATTGATTTGTGGTACATCTGACTCCGTGGTCCTGTTAGGTTCAGTTACAACATTTTCTGACATCTCAACACTGTTGGATTGGACACCAAGGGCTTTGGACGCATATTCAACACCTTGGGCCAATTCTTCAGTGTTAAGAATCGGTTCCTGCATGTTCCTTTTCTCTGTGTTCATGGCAGCAGCATCATCACCTTCCTCGTTCTCTTCATGGATATTAAGATCTATATCTGCAACACTTTCACTCAAAGCACTATCATTGCATTCATAAAAAATAACATGTATACTTTCTTCAACTACCTGGGTCCTTTTATTGAAGATTCTATAAGCTTTGCTACTCGTGGAATAGCCAAGAAATATACCTTCATCACTACGCGCATCAAATTTCCCAAGGTTATCTTTTCCATTGTTATGAACAAAACAAGTACAGCCAAAGGGTTTAAAATAAGATATAAGTGGTTTGCGGCCTTTGAAAAGTTCATAAGGAGTTTTCTTTAAGATGGAACGAATTAGACAACGATTTAAAATGTAGTTAGCTGTGTTAACAGCTTCAGCCCAATAGGTTTTAGGTAATGCATTTTCTAAAAGCATAGTCCTGGCCATATCCTCTAAGGTGCGGTTCTTGCGTTCCACAACCCCGTTTTCTTGAGGTGTCCCAGGAGCAGAAAAGTTATGGGAGATGCCATATTTAGCACAAAACAAATCAAATTAAAGTTGATCAAACTCCCTACCATGATCACTCCGAATAGACACTATGGGCTCATTTCTTAAACTTTGCAACTCCTTACAAAGTTTTGAAAACTCAAATAAGGCCTCTGATTTTTCTTTCAAAAATGCAACCCAAGTATATCTTGAAAAATCATCGACAACAACTAGCATGTACTTTTTACCATTGGGAGATTTGACTCGCATAGGACCACATAAATCCATATGTAAAAGTTCAAGGGGTCTAGAAGAACTTAAAACCTTTTTGGGTTTGAAGAAGCTACGTGTTTGTTTACCTCGTGTGCAAGCATTGCACATGTCAATACCTTTGAAGTCCATTTCAGGTAGTCCTCTTACAAGCCCTTTGGACACAAGCTTCTGTAGTGTATGTGGACTCACATGACCGAGTCTCCTGTGCCAAAGCTTTGGATCGTCCGTCAAGGCCTTTAAACAGGTTAAGCTTCCTTGTGCCACTTGATCAGCATTTACAGCGTATATGTTGTTGTAACGATATGCAGTCAATATAACTTCACCTGTATCATCTCTGCACACTATACAT
The DNA here is from genome assembly GCA_037127255.1 of Persicaria tinctoria. Classification (NCBI taxonomy): domain Eukaryota; kingdom Viridiplantae; phylum Streptophyta; class Magnoliopsida; order Caryophyllales; family Polygonaceae; genus Persicaria; species Persicaria tinctoria. The sequence continues at coordinate 78,383,256 of JBANSL010000002.1, read as the reverse complement.
CTTTTCTTGTTAAATCTGACATTGTTACCACTATCACATAATTGAGAAACGCTAAGCAAATTATACTTTAAACCATTGACAAGATACACATTTTTAATACTATGGTTGGAATCACTTCCAACACTACCAATACCAACAATGTCGCATTTCCCTTTGTCACCAAGAGTGATTGTTCCCGTGGATTGCTCCTTTAGATCATGAAAGAGAGAACTCTTCCCACTCATATGCCTCGAGCAACCACTATCAATAATCCATTTGTGTTCTTTCACCTTGGTGATCTCCTGCAAAACAGACATCAACCTTTGTGGCTAGACCAATAAGCAAATTTGGATCCATTGTTGGGGTAAACCATGTTTGGTAAAATAGTGCCTTTTGGGACCCAAACTTGTGTTATCCGTTCTTTTCTCAAATGAACAGGAAATGTATTGCGAATAATATAAGGATCCTTTCTTCTATAAGGGCAGGTCTCTTTTACATGTCCCTTTCTAGCACAATGGTGACATATAGGAGAGGTTCTGCTTCCTTTAGCCTTTACAAAAGTGGTAAAGTGTTGCTTCTTTAAAAACTTTGGGTTGTAACCAATACCACTTTTGTTTAGAGAACTTTGTTGCTCACCCAACATCTTATCGAGTGTGCCTTTGGATTTGGTAAAACTTATGAGGGATGTCTGTTGGTCTAGAATCTTATTATTCAGGGAGATCTTCTCGTTCTCTAAGTCATGATGCTCATTTCTTAGAGAGGAGAGATCTTGCTTGAGTTCAGATTTCTCCGAGTCAAGCGTCTTGACTTTAATGTCAAGACCTGAATAAGAAGCTTCAAGACCTTTGAACCTCATAGACAGATCCTCAATAGTTCTTTCCTGGTCCATAGTTCTCTTAATAAGAATGTTAGTTTGGGCAATAAGCTTCTCTTCATTGGCAATCATATTTGAAAGGAATTCCGATAATACCTCTTTTGGACTTTCCATAAGTTCTCTTACAGTAGCTTCAAGCTTTTCATCGTGAGATTCATCTCCAGAAGCCATCAGACAAATGTTGGCCTTCTCATCGTCGGAGTCAGAGTCGGAATCACTCCAAGTAGCTACCATAGCTTTCTTCTTCCATTTGTCACCTTTCTTGGGCTGGCTCTTTGTCTTTTGAGGGCAGTCCTTCACAAGATGATCTGTTTCACCACATTCAAAACAAGAGAATGGTTTAGTCTTCTTTTCATACTTGTTGTATTGAGGGTTACCTCGAAATTTTGAAGACTCTGATCCATCCTTGTTGTTGAATTGCTTCTTCAATTTGAGAATTCTAGCAAGGCCTCTTGTGATAAGAGCAAAAGGATCATCCTCATCGTCATCCTCATCTTCAGAATCAGATCCATCCTTGGACTCATCCTTCTTAGACTTGAGTGCCAAGTTCTTGGTGCTAGCTGGAAGTTCTCCATCGTCTTCATTAAGGATCATCTCATGCGTGATCAGCTTCCCAAGGAGATCATCAAGGGGTAGAGTGGTGAGGTCCTGAGCTTCTTCTATAGCTGTTACTTTTGGACCCCATTTCTCCTTTGGAAGGCACCTCAGTATCTTCCTCACTTTCTCAACGTTGGTAAAACTCTTGTCGAGAGAGTCAAGGTTGTTGGTGATTTCTGTGAATCGTGTGAACATGGCTTTGATTGACTCATCGGACTTCATCTTGAAGAGCTCATACTTTCGAAGGAAGATGCTGATCTTGGTGTCTTTCACTTGGCTTGTTCCTTCATAGGTGACGACCAACTTGTCCCAAATCTCTTTAGCTGACCTACAAGAGGAAATACGGTTAAACTCATCAGTGCTAAGACCACAATAAAGTAAGTTAATAGCCCTGTAGTTTTTGGAGATGGTTTCAAGATCTGCTTGGTTGTATTCAGACTCCTTCTTTGCAACTTTGGTATCGTTTGGTCCTTCCTTCTCTGGAATCTTCGGACCATTCTCTATAATGTTCCAAAGCTCTAGATCTTGGTCTATGATAAACATCTTCATCAAAGATCTCCAGTGGACAAAGTTGTTTCCTACAAAGAGTGGCGGTCTACTTGTGGACCTTCCCTGTGCAAATCCTCCGCTTGCTTCACCAGACATGATCGAAAACTCACAAGATTGTTAGATCAAAAACAGTGAGTAAAGCTCTGATACCAATTGAAGGTTCGAAAATGTAAAATAATGTAATAGAAATACTCTAGAAGGGGGGGTTGAATAGAGTATGCCCGTTTTTCGTAGAAAGTATCAAGGCTTTTGAAGCTCGTGCTAAACCCTTTGAGAAAACCTGAATCACAAAGTCAAACAATTCGAACCAAGTGCGGAAATAAGGTAAAGCAAATAAGTAAAGGACACGAGTAATTGTTTACGAGGTTCAGCACAACTTGGCCTACGTCCTCGCCTAGGGTTCTTCCACAACCCTAGGATTCAAAGGCTTTATTGATTGCTTAGCTTAGGATCCTAATAGCTCAACGAGAAGCCTCTCTCCTATACAATTGCAATCTAGTCAACTCACGTTCCCTTGGAGTCCTAGACCAATCGAGAAGAGCCCCACCTCTCTCAGCTATCTAGTACAATCCTCTAACTCTCGCAAATCAATAGCCTAGTGCAACTTCCCGAGTTATAAACTCTCGAGTAACACTTGAAATAAATATATCCTATAAGCTCACAGTGACACTCAAAGGCTTTGAAATAAACAACAAACTATTTGAGCGCTTAGCAGAGAGACACTTGGAAGACAGATTGCTTGAATGAATTGAAGCTCGTGTGTAGCACTTGTACTTCTGTCTTCTCCTTCCTTTCCTTTATATACTAGCATGGAGATAGCATGGAGCGTTTGGATCTTCATCACCAGATCTCCAACGTCTCTTTTGGAATCAGTTCGATCTTGCAATCTTCTATATATGGATACTTTGAAACGCCATGATCTATTTTGAACTGATCTCTTCAACATGTAAGGAAGGATGTAATCTCGATTTATACTTCCTGAAATGGTTAGTCATTCATATATGTATAATATAATGGAAGTATATAATAAGATAAAATAATATACGAATAATAAGATAGGTTTTTGTATTTCATCAACTGTTAGTACTCCAAGGCCTTTGGCACAAACATCCTGTCAAAGCCTTTGGAACAACTATTCCGATTTTCATCAAGGGAGGGAGTTATCAGAGTGGATCATGATTCTTGTGCTCCGACCTAACCCTGAAAAAGTGATTGTAGGTGAAGACCAAATTGCTTGCTTTTACATCAAACCGGATTCGGGGACCAACATAATACGTATATAACATACTCCCTCCGTCCAAAAATATATGACCTTTACTATTTACACACGTTGTTTTAGGAGTTAAAAACTATATAAAATATTAATGTAGAGAGGGTTAGTTAGTTAGTGCAGGGTTAGTTTGGTCATTTCACATTTTCTAATTCTGTTTCTGAGTTGTTAGACGCACCAATGCTCCATTATAAAAGCTTGGTTGTGTTCTACTGTAAGGTTCAAGTTGTTACAGACATTTGCTTGTTTTCCCATAAGAAAAACCTCCATCGTCGACTTCTAAAATGACATTAGAGCTTGTGGATCTCTTTGAGATCTAGATCTGTCTTTTTTCTCCGAGATCTGGTGTCTCTGTGTTCGTGTTCACTGTGCTTCTTCATTCGTTGTTCTCTGAAAATTGATTGTTCGAAATGGCTGGAAGAGGCAATGGTGTTCCGCCGAATCAAGGTTCTGGATTTGGACATGGAAGCGCAGGAGCTGGAATGGGAGCGGGAAGAGGAATCTTCATCACGCCGATAGCACTTGGAGCAGGAAGAGGAGCTAATCCGGGATTTGGTCCAGGATTTGTGCCAAATCCGATTCAGTTTGGGGAATTCGCTCAAGGAATGAATAATGCACACATCAATCCGTATTACCTCTCAAACTCAGACCATCCAGGCATGCAACTGGTGTCTAATTTGTTCAATGGCAGTGCAAATTGAAAGGCAAAAAGGTATTACAGGACTGCAATCTGAGATGAATGTGATGTTTGTTAATAGGAATGGGCAATCTGAGGGTAATGTGTTTGCTGTGGGGAACAGATCTACTCAAGGGAAGCTTACTGAGCATATGAAACATGATTTCAAGAAGGCAAAGTATGATCGTCAGTGTGACTATTGCAAGGAAAAAGGACACACTAGAGATTTTTGCTTCAAGCTGGTGGGATACCCTGAGTGGTTCAAAGGTCCGAGAGACAGTGAGTTTCAGAAGGGTAGCTTAAGTGGAACTAGTAAGTTTGCTGCTAATGCTGAAGCACAGCAATATGAGACAAAGTTTGATAATCCTTTGGAGTTTGATGCTTGTTGTGAGCTGAATCTGCCATGTTTTACAGTAACTTTTATATCGATTTCTGTATACATTGCATTCATTTTGGCTAAGATAGTACAGAATCTATGTAGTTTATGTTTATTTGCCAAATTATGGAATCTACACCAGTTTCTGTTTAATTCGCAGAACTCGAGGCGTTTTACAGCAATTCTACAGAAGGTCGGAAAAGCTTGGAAAACCACTACAGAAGTCCAAGGTCAAAGCAGCGGAACAAGTCTGAGAGTCGAGGCTACTCGATCTCGAGTAGGCCTACTCGACCTAGACGAGCCATGTCCGAGCAACCTTGTCGACAGAGCTTGATCGAGAGAGCCAGACCACCCAGCTCCGGGACTCTACTCGATCTCGACGAAGCACTGGTCGAGATCGATGAAGCCCAAAGTCATGCCCGGAGTCGATGAGGAGAGCTGCCCGAGAAGACGAGGATGAAGCCGAGAATGACCAGGAGCACTCGCTGCCAGCGACTCGACTCGCTGCAGCGGACCACTCGCTGCCGCGGAAGAGGCCACTCGCTGCCAGCGGATGAAGCAACTCGCGGGAGCGGGAGCGGAAAGGGAGAACTCAACTCGAACTCGAGGACCCTTTGTCGAGGTCGATGAGCACCTTGAGTCCAGGTCCGAGCATGTCCGAGCCAGTCGACTAGACCTACCCGAACAGACCCAGTCGACAAGCCCCTCCTACTCGACATCGACGAGGGGTGGTCGAGGTCGACAAGAGCCCAGGAAGCCATGACGAGCCACATCGAGTAGAAGCCACCCGAGGAGTCCAGCCGACGAAGACCCTACTCGAGGTCGACGAGACCTAGTCGAGGTCGAGTAGACCCAGCTTCCAGAAACTTCTCGACATGGCCTGTCCGAGTAGAATTGGAGTTCCTTGGGCGCGAAGGCGGAAGATTCTATTCAAATCCATCGAAGATCTATCCGAATACATCAAGTTCTATCCAAGGAGACAAGATCTATCAACATCATGAAGACCTACCCTATTTAGTTTTATCTTTTCCTTTTAGATTTATTTCCATAAAACAATTTATTTATCCTTTCAAGTTTTAGATATAGATTTAGATAAAGATAGATATCTTCTTTCCTAGAATAGCTAGGGAATGAAGCCTATAAATAAAGCCTAGGGGGCTCAGTTTTAATCATTCAATTCAGATCACAATTCAATTCAGATTCAATTCCAAGACACACACAATTAGTTAGTTCCAGTAGAGAAGTTTAGGAGTTCTAAGATTTTTAGGGTTTTGGCTTTCTGCGAAAGTTGATTGCCGGAATTGTAAAGGCAAGTTAGTTCTTTTTATACATCAATGTCTGCAATTGCGATGAGGCGTGAGTAGTCCACTCACTTCTGGGGCTGGGGTGAGCCCAACGGTGGCCATGTGAGGCAATGCGATAAAATGTCAGATCTTTTTGTGCAATTCATCTTCTATCCCTATGAGCATGATTCTTTTGCGAGAGTTGAAGGTGATCCTTGTTTGTGTTATTGAAGCGAAAGTGATCTTAATGCAACTTGGATTAATTATGTGAAAAAGGGTTAGTAACAATTAGGGTTTATGCGAAAGCCTCTATATGCCTATTTGTTAATGACGAAAGTTATTTGATGGAAAGGATGATCTTTTATGCCTTTATGTGTTACTTTGCATGGTTATCGTTGTGGTGTTGAAACCCTGGCTTTGGAAGTCTTTTAGCATATTGATTTATTTTCATCAAAAATCTGAATTTTGTTCGAGATTCTGCAAATTTATATTTTCTGTCTTTCTTGTCGACATAGACAAAGCCTTGGTCGAGATAGAGTAGGGCTCGTCTAGGTCGAGTTGGTTTTCTTCTGTTTTTGTTGATTTCCAGTTTCTGTTTCTGCTTTTCTAGTCGATCTCGAGTTGGTCTTGTCGAGATCGAGTACACTTGTCTTAGTCGAGTTGTGTTTGTTTTCGATTCTGAGTTCTTTGTTGTCGACCACCCTTGTCGATCTCGAGGAGCTGCTTGTCGAGATCGACCAGCTTGTTGCCTTTGCTTTTAGTTTCTGCTTTATTTTGCCTTTTCTGTCTTAGTTTAGTTCTTTGCTTTTGTTTGTTACTTTCTGCTTTTTCTTTCTGTGTTTCTGTCCTTCTGCTGCCTTGTCCGTGAGAATTTACAGCTACATGAGAACTGCTGACGTGCTTCCTCGTGGATTCGATCCTGACTTTTCTCTTACTACAACGGGAGGAAGTCTTGTATTTATTTGCTGAGACAGGGAAGTCAGTCTGAACTATATTTCATATTTATTTCGTACTTGACCATCCTCCTTCAACAACAAATTGGCGCCGTTGCCGGGGAAGCAATCAATCGCGCCTTAGGTAGTCAATTCTCACTGTTTCTTTGAGTTAGCTTGCAGGTGTATGCGTAGTTCTGGTCAAACACCTGAGTTTGACGCCTTAGACGAACCGGAACGCCTTTTTCACATCAGAGCTAAACTACAAAGAGCCATGGCAGCTGCGGAGACACAGGAACAGCTGATCTCTAGGCTTACCAGGGAATTAGCCGCTAAGGATGCTGCTATCGCCGCTGAGAGAGCAGCAAGGGAACAAGCAGCTGAACGCGCGAGGCAAGCGGAAACTGAGCTTGCCCAATATCCGACTCTCATCGTGCCTGAATCGGCGATTCTTATCCCTGAAAACTCTTTTGAAATTCGCACTCACTTTCTTATAGACCTTAAAAATAATGCCTTTTATGATAGATTTAATGAGTGTCCTCTTGAACATATTACTAATTTTCATGATATGTGCCGTACTCTTGCAGAAGGTACAACTCTGGAATATGTCAAGATGAAATCTTTTCGCTGGTCTCTCGCTGGGCCTGCACTGAAATAGCTGGAAGGGCTGAAAGCAAAATCACTTACAACCTGGGCTCAAGTAGAGCAAGAGTTTCTGAACAAATTCTTCCCACCTGCCAAAACAACACATCTCCGCCAGAAAATCACCGCCTTCAAACAGCAGAAAAGGGAACCACTGGCAAAGGCACGGGAGCGCTACAAGGAACTTCTACGATCTTGCCCTACTCATGGACAGCCACCCTACATCATCCAGGAGATCTTCTTCAACTCTCTGGATCAAGTCACTAAGGACAGAATCAACAATTATACTCGCTACGAGTATCTGACGATGTCGCCAAGTGACGCATGGGGTGTTCTAGAGAAGCTCACCAACTACGAAAACAAGTACGGGTCTACTGTAACCTATGAAGAGAACCCATACGCCAGGCCAGCACCATCCATGCCCCTATATGAGCCATCTAAAGAGATTGATCCTGATGTTAGGGAGCAATACTACAGAGACCAGAATAAGAAGCTCCTCAAGCAAGTCAAATATCTCTCTGTCAACCAGCCTTGCATAGAATGCGGATCGCAAAGGCACACCACTCCTGAGTGCCCACACACAGAGCAAGTCAGGATGGCAGAGCATCATGAGGATGTAGCTTACGCAGGGGGTCCCAGTCGTTACATGGGGGACCAAAGGTTTCAGCAACCACAGTGGAACCAAGGTGTCCCTAGGAATCCCCCGCCCTACAGAGCTCCAGGACACCCAGAAAGGGACCAAAAGAAGGATGATATACAGACAGTCCTGGAGGAAATACGGAGGAACCACTCAGAAACTAGGCAGTCCTTCAACTCCGTCTATACTCAGATGCAAGGTGTCAACTCTAGGCTTGGGGAAATTGATATCTGGCGGAAAACAGTTGATACACAGATTGGTCAGCTAGCAGCAGGAATTCCCAGACAGTCAGGTACACTCCCTGGATCTTCAGAAACAAATCCTAAGGGAAAGACTGGACACATCACTGCTATAAAACTCAGAAGCGGCCATCAACTGCAAGAGCCAGAGGTCGGGAACCAGCAGAACAACGAGGAACAGCAAGTCGATCTCGACATAGCCGTGGTCGATCTCGACAAAGGACTAGTCGACCTCGACAAAGGACTCGTCGACCTCGAGGAAAGCCTGCCAAAATCTTCGTCTGCACCACACAACCACTCGACTGGGCCCAATCTGGTCGATGTCGACAAAGGCCTTGTCGATGTCGAGGAGCCCCTGGTCGACATAGAGGAATCTGCAGCAACTCCGACTTCTGTTCTGGCTCCGACGCAGAAAAAGAAGCTGCCTTTCCCCACAAAATCTCTAAAGGACCCGGCGGAGAAAACATTTCAGCGCTTCATCAAGATGCTTCAGAAGCTCAACGTCACCATCCCCTTCACAGAAGCTCTCAATGAAATGCCATCCTATGTCAAGTTCCTGAAGGAGATTCTGAGCAAAAAGCGGTCAATGGCTGAAATCACAGAGGAGTGCAGCCATCTGGACATATTGGAGAAGAGGCGGGATCCAGGTAAGTTTGCTATAACTATTGGATTTGGTCCATACAAAATTAATGCCCTATGTGATCTTGGAGCTAGTGTTAGTATTATGCCTTTAACGATTTTGTCCAAGATTAAGATAGGTGCCTTGGAACTTTTGGATGCTAGACTATACATGGCCAACAACACGGTGGTCATTCCGACAGGCATGGTGGAAAATGTCCCAGTACAAGTAGGTAAATTCTTCGTTCCTGCTGATTTCTTAATAGTTGATATGCAAGAAGATCCTGCTTGTCCAATTATTTTAGGAAGACCATTCTTGGCGACGGTGGATGCCAACATAAGCGTAAGGAAAGGAGTGCTCACCTTCAACATCAGCGATGAGGTCATTGAGTATTCCTTTAACAAAACTGAAAGGCATACTGGTCCAATGGAAGAGGTCAAATCTATCTCAGCTGGCTACATCACCTGCGGGGAACCCAAAGTCAGAAATATGACCCCTGAGGAGATAGAAAAGAGGGACATGGAGGCCCAAGTGGAGGAGATCATGGCAATCCTCAAGGAGAACACAGAAAATCCAATCGACACAGATCCAGGTAAGTCGTTGTGGATTCATTATTTTTCGGATGCCTTGATAGGAGCTAAGTATGGGGTCAAGATCGACCAGGGCTCCTCGACATCAAGTAGAACCCTAGTCGATCTCGACCAGACCAAGGAGAATCCACCAGAGCCGGCTTCATCGAGCAGCAAACCAGAGGAGCCTCCCTACTCGATCTCGAGTAGGCTCGTCGAGATCGACCACCAGAACCCTAAGTCGACTCGGCTCTCCTCGACGTTGGCGACTCCAGGACCAGAACCAGCCTCGTCGATCTCGACTAGTCTTGTCGAGATCGACCACCACTCGGCGCCACCAGACCCGCCTTCCTCGACGAGCAAGCCACCAGGAGGAGAAGGCTACTCGATCTCGAGTAGCCTTGTCGAGATCGACAAGACCACGTCTTCCTCGACGGCCCCTTCCTCGACGCTGCAGACACCAGGACCAGAGCCCTTGTCGAGGTCGACCAGGCTCGTCGAGATCGACAAGACCTGTCCTTCGTCGACTTCTGAATCTTCGACCAGACCACCACCAGGACCAGCAGACTTGTCGAGATCGACTAACCCTAGTCGAGATCGACCAAACACCGTTGTCCCCGATTCCGTCTCTGCGAAGGTGAGCCAAGGTATGGATCTTTCTTCTCCCATTTCCATTAAAGATTTATCTATATATGGGAGAGGTCTGCCTTGGTATGTGCGATTGTGCAGGATATCCAATGATGAGCCTAAGGAGTATGAAGTTGGAGACAAGCTCTATGTCTCTAAGTCAAAGGATCATTGGTTTCCCAACAAATTCAACAAGAAGCGGATGGGACCATTCGTGGTGAACAAGATCCATTCTGGAGGATTACAGCTGATGGACAAGAATGTAGTCCTATTTGAAGCCCAAGCTACATGGGCCCTACAAATGCCACCTTGAGCATTAATGGAAAGTCGGCCTAGCGACTATAACATCTAGAGCATGTACATAAACTTTTTAGGACATTTGAGACTTTGTTTTTTGTTTTTGGTTTTGAACATTTTGGTTTTTTCTATTATAGGTATATGTCTTCTAACTTTTCAGGTCAATGGATAGAACCAAGCTACATTAACACTCGACCTAGGAGAGGCTCCATTCGAAATTTTGCGGCTCTGCACTCATGTCTTGTGAGTTTCTTTCTTTACCCTTTACATTGTTTTTATACAGTGAGGACACTGTAATGTTTAAGTATGGGGTGGGGGAAGAGCTTAATTTGTGCATATTTGATTTATTTGACATGACTTGTGCATTATTTCTTGGAATTGCTACATGGCTATTTTGGAAGGCATTATTGATTTATGTGCTTATATGCGTGAATTTCCAAAAATTTGAGAAAAATGACCCCCATTGAAAATTTTGAATAATGTCATGGAAGCTTGTATTGAACTCGACGATGCAAAATTAGATTCATTAGAGATATAGCATGAAATTGCCTATTAAAGGGAAGTCACAATGAAGTGCATATTTTCTTGAAAACCATGAAAAGAGGTAAAATTTGATATTGCTTTTGACATGTTGCATGATAAAATGATGGAGGACTTTATATTTCCATATAAATGCTCATATGTTTATATTCCTAGCCTTACCTATGCTTATGCATCACAAAAGCCACAATATGCCTTATTTCAATTATTGCCCCATATGATCTAAATATTTCCATTCTTTACCTTATCCGGGGATTATGTTGAGAATGATGTTACATTATGGAGATTGTTATATGGTTGTTTGTGTTGTTATTATCATTATTGGAGTTTGGCAAGGTAGATTGACCCTGCTCTCTGAGATAATAGTTTGGAGAGATGGGACACATTATGAGGAGTCCGACGCACTAAGTATCCGAGGCCATTCATGACACCCATGTTTGCGACTCGCGAGAAGGCAGTGCTGAGGTTAGAGAGGTAAAAGCATTATTATTGAGAAAAGCAATATGAAAGATGATGAATTATATGGAGAAAGAATGTGGAATGAAACTCAAAATTTGGAAATACTCCATTTCCCCGGATCAAAAAAACACCACATTGCCAAAAATTGCCCACCTTTAGCCTTTTACCAATCTACTCCTTCATGAGCTTAAATTAAAGTCTTCTTGATTATCAATGCTTTGTCACTTATATTGTTTTTGCATAACCCTCCTTTTGTGAGTAGATGTTGCTTTTACATATTTGCACATGCATGAATCTGTGACACTAGTACCTTTTCGAGGATGGTAATTGATTGCAGGGTTATATGAGAATGAATCTAAGATGTTGAGAGTTTTGAATTCTTCCCCTGAATGACAAATAAAAGTATTGCTTGAGGACAAGCAAGCTTAAGTATGGGGTGTTTGTTGTGAGCTGAATTTGCCATGTTTTACAGTAACTTTTATATCGATTTCTGTATACATTGCATTCATTTGGGCTAAGATAGTACAGAATCTATGTAGTTTATGTTTATTTGCCAAATTATGGAATCTACACCAGTTTCTGTTTAATTCGCAGAACTCGAGGCGTTTTACATCAATTCTACAGAAGGTCGGAAAAGCTCGGAAAACCACTACAGAAGTCCAAGGTCAAAGAAGCGGAACAAGTCTGAGAGTCGAGGCTACTCGATCTCGAGTAGGCCTACTCGACCTAGACGAGCCATGTCCGAGCAACCTTGTCGACAGAGCTTGATCGAGAGAGCCAGACCACCCAGCTCCGTGACTCTAATCGATCTCGACGAAGCACTGGTCGAGATCGACGAAGCCCAAAGTCATGCCCGGAGTCGACGAGGAGAGCTGCCCGAGAAGACGAGGATGAAGCCGAGAACGACCAGGAGCACTCGCTGCAGCGGACCACTCGCTGTCGCGGAAGAGGCCACTCGCTGCCAGCGGATGAAGCAACTCACGGGAGCGGGAGCGGAAAGGGAGAACTCAACTCGACCTCGAGGACCCTTTGTCGAGGTCGACGAGCACCTTGAGTCCAGGTCCGAGCATGTCCGAGCCAGTCGACTAGACCTACCCGAACAGACCCAGTCGACAAGCCCCTCATACTCGACATCGACGAGGGGTGGTCGAGGTCGACAAGAGCCCAGGAAGCCATGACGAGCCACATCGAGCAGAAGCCACCCGAGGAGTCCAGCCGACGAAGACCCTACTCGAGGTCGACGAGACCTAGTCGAGGTCGAGTAGACCCATCTTCCAGAAACTTCTCGACGTGGCCTGTCCGAGTAGTATTGGAGTTCCTTGGACGCGAAGGCAGAAGATCTATCCAAATACATCGAAGATCTATCTGAATACATCAAGTTCTATCCAAGGAGACAAGATCTATCAACATCATGAAGACCTACCCTATTTAGTTTTATCTTTTCCTTTTAGATTTATTTCCATAAAACAATTTATTTATCCTTTCAAGTTTTAGATATAGATTTAGATAAAGATAGATATCTTCTTTCCTAGAATAGCTAGGGAATGAAGGCTATAAATAAAGCCTAGGGGGCTCAGTTTTAATCATTCAATTCAGATCACAATTCAATTCAGATTCAATTCCAAGACACACACAATTAGTTAGTTCCAGTAGAGAAGTTTAGGAGTTCTAAGATTTTTAGGGTTTTGGCTTTCTGCGAAAGTTGATTGCCGGAATTGTAAAGGCAAGTTAGTTCTTTTTATACATCAATGTCTGCAATTGCGATGAGGCGTGAGTAGTCCACCCACTTCTGGGGCTGGGGTGAGCCAAACGGTGGCCATGTGAGGCAATGCGATAAAAGGTCAGATCTTTTTGTGCAATTCATCTTCTATCCCTATGAGCATGATTCTTTTGTGAGTGTTGAAGGTGATCCTTGTTTGTGTAATTGAAGCGAAAGTGATCTTAATGCAACTTGGATTAATTATGTGAAAAAGGGTTAGTAACAATTAGGGTTTATGCGAAAGCCTCTATATGCCTATTTGTTAATGACGAAAGTTATTTGATGGAAAGCATGATCTTTTATGCCTTTATGTGTTACTTTTCATGGTTATCGTTGTGGTGTTGAAACCCTGGCTTTGGAAGTCTTTTAGCATATTGATTTATTTTCATCAAAAATCTGAATTTTGTTCGAGATTCTGCAAATTTATATTTTCTGTCTTTCTTGTCGACATAGACAAAGCCTTGGTCGGGATAGAGTAGGGCTCGTCTAGGTCGAGTTGGTTTTCTTCTGTTTTTGTTGATTTCCAGTTTCTGTTTCTGCTTTTCTAGTCGATCTCGAGTTGGTCTTGTCGAGATCGAGTACACTTGTCTTCGTCGAGTTGTGTTTGTTTTCAATTCTGAGTTCTTTGTTGTCGACCACCCTTGTCGATCTCGAGGAGCTGCTTGTCGAGATCGACCAGCTTGTTGCCTTTGCTTTTAGTTTCTGCTTTATTTTGCCTTTTCTGTCTTAGTTTAGTTCTTTGCTTTTGTTTGTTACTTTCTGCTTTTTCTTTCTGTGTTTCTGTCCTTCTGCTGCCTTGTCCGTGAGAATTTACAGCTACCTGAGAACTGTTGACGTGCTTCCTCGTGGATTCGATCCTAACTTTTCTCTTACTACAACGGGAGGAAGTCTTGTATTTATTTGCTGAGACAGGGAAGTCAGTCTGAACTATATTTCATATTTATTTCATACTTGACCATCCTCCTGCAACAACAATGCTGCTAAGCCAGACCCTAGCATGGTGAATGCTATCTTTCATGAGATTGTTAGAATGATGAAAGGCAAAGCTCCTATGGAGGAAGGGGATTCCTCAGCCAATCCTGCCTTTGTCAACTTTGCAGGTATAATGAGTTTCTCCTTTCTTGTTGGTAATAACAAATCATATGCTTTGTCATGGATTGTACACTCTGGAGCTACATACCATATTGCTTTTGATAAAAGCATTTTTTATGAGATTCATCTCTTGGATAAGATGATATCTCTTGGATTACCTGATGGTACTTCTTTCTTGGTTAAGGAAGCTGGTACCGTGGTTGTGTCTGCGAAATTGAGGTTGACACATGTACTGTATGTCCCTCAGTTTCAACACAACCTCCTATCTGTGTCAAATATGTTAAAGGCACAGAGATTGGAGTTTAGTTTTAATGCAGTTGCATGCACATTGTAGGACCTTACCACTAGATGCTACATTGCTAAAGGAACTGAGGTTGGAGGTCTCTACTACTTGAGAGCTGCTGCTGATAGTAATGCTGGAGTTCAGTCAAGAGGATTTCAATTTGATAGCTGCTTTGATGTATCTTTGAATAACTCTTCTAAGAGTATGTGTAATAAAGTGACCAGTTTCAATTTGATACATCCCAGGCTGGGTCATCTGTCAGTATCCAAAATGAAACATTTTGATTTGTGTAAAGGCTGTGACCTTAGTAGTTTCTCTTGTGACTCTTGTGATATGACTAAACATCACAAGCTCCATTCTCTTTGAGTAATTCAATTGATGAGTTTCCTTTCAAATTGGTGCATATGGATGTATGGGGCCCTTATAGAGATCCTTCTTTGTGTGGAGCTAAGTACTTCCTCACCATCCTTGATGATTATTCCAGGGCTACTTGGGTGTTTTTGATTTAGGATAAGACACAGGTGTTTATAATGATTGCTGCTTTTATTGCTTTGGTGAAAAATCAGTTTCATACTACTGTTAAGTGCATAAGGACAGATAATGGTACATAATTCACTCAACATGCTTGCATTACTTTGTTTGAACAACATGGAATTGTTCATCAAAGATCTGCCCCAGGGGTTCCTGAGCAGAATGGTAGGGTGGAAAGGAAACATCGTCATTTGATTGAAACAACTCGTGCTATAAGGCATTATGCAGGTCTTCCCATTAAGTTTTGGGGTGAATGTGTCCTAAGTGCAACATATTTGATAAACAAATTGCCTTCTGCTGTCTTAAATTGGAAATCTCCCTTTGAGGTGTTGAATGGTAAACCTCCCTCTTTTGAAAATTTGCATGTCATTGGGTGTCTATGTTATGCATATCAACCAAATGGTGCTAATGATAAACTGGGGGTTAAGGCAAGGAAGTGTATTTTTCTGGGCTACCCCCTGATCAGAAAGCTTTCAAACTGTTTGACATGGATAAGAATGTTCTTATCACCAGCAGACATGTGAAGTTTCAGGAATTGCAATTCTCTTATAAGAATTCACCACAGACAGACACCTCTCCTTCTCATAATCACAAGCTGCCTTTGGTCTCTCCTACTTCTTTTGATAATACTGTGGAATTGCCAAACCTGCCAACAGTAGATGTGCAAACTTCTGACTCTTTTGCTGATGTGAATGATTCACAATCTCCTCTAAGAGAGGTCTCCAGCACAGACAGTACCACTCCCATCCTTGAAACTCAGTCTTCTCAGTTCAGTCCAGCTATTCTCAGTCCTGTTGCTCATGATTTACTGCCTCCCAAGAAACCTATTCATAGGCCACATAGGTTCCAAGACTACATTTGTTCCCACCTATCTTCTAGATCTGATTCTCAATCTCAGTCATTCTCAGTATTTTCAATTCAAAATCTGGCACATTTATCACCTTCTTATGTGCAATCACTGATCAATGTTTGTGCTATATTTGAGCCTCGAACTTATAATCAAGCTAAAGATGATGAGAAGTGGCAGATGACTATGCAAGCTGAGATTGATGCTCTGGACAGAAGTCACACATGGTTAGTTACAAATTTACCTCCAGGAAAGAAAGCAATAGGATCTCGATGGATCTACAAGATTAAGTACAAGCCAAATGGAGAGGTTGACATATTCAAGGCTAGACTTGTTGCTAAAGGGTATAATCAAATCAAAGACAAAGATTACAAGCAAACATTTTCTACAGTGGCAAAGTTATCCACAGTTAGAATTGTTTTGGCTCTTGCTGCAGCTAAGGGTTGGAATCTACATCAGTTGGATGTTAACAATGCATTTCTTCATGGATTTCTTGATGAGGAAGTGTACATGGTACCACCCCTTGGTTATAAATCGGCTGCCCCTGGTCAAGTATGCAAATTGCACAGGTCCTTGTATGGTCTTAAACAAGCAAGCAGGCAATGGAATTTGGAACTCACCAAGTTCTTAGGAAAGCTTGGTTTTGTTCAGTCATTACATAATTATTCATTATTCACCAAATCAGTTGGTCCTTCATTCACTGTGGCTTTGGTATATGTGGATGACATGGTTTTAATGGGCAATGATACTACTGAAATCACTTCAACAAAGGCTGCCTTACATTCTGCTTTCACCATCAAAGACCTTGGCATTGCCAGGTACTTCCTGGGTATGGAAATATCAAGGTCTTCTCAAGGGATTATGTTAAATCAAAGAAAGTATGTTTTGGATATCCTATAAGATGTTAACATGTTGGAGTGTAAGCCAACTTCTTTTCCTATGCAAAGAGGCACAAAATTGTCTGTTTCTGAGGGTGATCCTATTGAGCAACCTGAACTATACACGAGACTAGTTGGGAGACTCCTCTATTTGACATTCACTCGACCTGATATTTCTTTTACAGTTCAACAACTGAGCCAGTATTTCCAATGCCCTCGTACTCCTCATTGGAATGTTGCACTTTACCTTCTCAGATACCTGAAAGGCAGTTTCAACTATGCCTTGTCTTACCCTGTAAAGTCTGATCTTCAACTCACAACCTTTACTGATGCAGATTGGGGCAATTGACTTGATACTGGGAGATCCCTATCTGGGTATTGTGTCTTTCTTGGTGTTGCTCTCATCTCTTGGAAATCAAAGAAACAAAAGGTAGTTTCAAAATCATCAGCTGAAAGTGAATATAGAAGCATGTCATACACTACTGGTGAGCTTATTTGGGTCCAAGGACTGTTGTCTGACCTTCACATCAAATTGGCCTTACATGTGACTTTGTTTTGTGACAAAAAAGGTTCCCAAAGCTTAGCCTCTAATCCTGTGTATCATGAACGGACCAAGCATGTTCGGATAGACTGTCATTTCATCAAGGAACTAATTCAGCAAGGTTTTTTAGCCACTTCTCATGTCTCTTCACAGTTGCAAACAACTGACATCATGACCAAACCTCTTGGAGCTCATCAGCATCACATCCTATGCTCCAAGCTTGGCCTTGCTCATCCCCAAGCCAACCTTGAGGGGGGTATGTAGAGAGGGTTAGTTAGTTAGTGCAGGGTTAGTTTGGTCATTTCACATTTTCTAATTCTGTTTCTGGGTTGTTAGACGCTCCAATGCTCCATTATAAAAGCTTGGTTGTGTTCATCTGTAAGGTTCAAGTTGTTACGGACATTTGCTTAGTTTCCAATAAGAAAAACTTCATTTTCGACTTCTAAAAATTAACTTTTTTTATTAATTTTTTTTTAACAATTACTCCCTCCGTTCGGCAAAATTTGACGTTTAACTATTCATGCACGCTTTTTTAGGAGCTAAAACTATATAAAATATCTAGTATTTTAATAATTTTTTAAACAATTTCGTAGTTATTATTAATAAGTACAAACTTGTTAAAAACAATTTTAAAAAAAATAATATTTTATGTAGTTTTTATCATTATAAAAAAGCGTGTGTGAATAGTAAACGACAAGGTGTGCCTAACGGAGGGAGTATAAACTTATTATCCTGCGTAAATATATAGTAAAGCCCATGTATTTTTAGACGGAGGTAGTATAATTTAGAGGTCACGTTAGTTGGATAAAGGTGTTGCTATATACACCGCAAATGATGATTAAGGATTTGCACGTCATTATTAACGTGCATGCACGTCCTTATTAACGTGCAAGTGTGGAAATGTGCACGTCGTTAGCAAACTAGAGTTTGCACGTCCTTAACAACGTGCAAATATTGCACGTCATTAAGGACGTGCATATAGGTTTTTTTTTAAATAATACGGGTGTGCACGTAGGCACGCTTTAGAGTCTATCCATCTTGCACGTTAATTACGACGTGCATGCACGTCGTTAAGGACGTGCGGATTTGCGGTGTATATAATTAGGCGAAATGAAATACACATAATACATAACACATAACTTACAGTGGAAATTGTCAAACAAAAAATGTGTAGAACGAAAACCACCACATTTATTTGCTTTGGGGAGGATTAGCACAAACCGAATGCTAGCTTACCGACCGTACCCTATGAAAACCACCACATTTAATTCTTTTAATAATACCTAAGAGTTCATTAAAAGTATGCACACAAAATAGATTGATAATATGAATTCCAAAATAGCCATGTATAAGTAATTCAGGAAAAACTTTAAAAGTATGCACACAAAATGTCAAATAATTCAAATTTGCGTAAAGTAAGCCAATCCCCCGCCCCATACTTAGACATTACAGTCTCCTCACTGTTTAAAAACAAGGGTAAAAAAAGAAACTGACTAGGCAGGTGTGCAGAACATCGGAAATCGAGTGCTGAATGTGCGCAGAAGTGGTCGACTTCGAGCAGACTAGTCGACGTCGACTAGGTCTACTCGATGTCGAGTAACGTTGAACCCTTTGGTGGCTTTTCTCCTCGACCACGCGTTCCTTGCTCGTGATGGTGGTTGACGTCGAGTAGGTTACTCGATGTCGAGTACTTCTGCTGCTTCTTCGTACCTGCAAGTGTACTCGACATCGACGTCGAGTAGACTTGGTCGATGTCGAGTAGCTTTTTGGTGCTTTCATACGTTGTTGTTTGCTCGTCCTCGTGGTTGTCTATGCTCTTCACCTCCAGCCATGGAATTTCCTCCTTTGTAGGACCAAAAGAGAAATATAAGACCTCGTGTTGCCGATCGTGAAGGTGAGTAATCACTTTTTGAAGCTGATGTTGGCATCTACTGTGGCTAGAAAAGGTCTACCAAGAATAACAGGGCAAGTAGGATCCTACGTCATATCTATAATAAGGAAATCTGTAGGAATATAGAACTTACCAACCTGGACAGAGACATTATTAACCATACCTGTAGGGATAACCACCGTATTGTTCACCATGTATAGCTTGGCATCCATACGCTTTATTGCTCCTATCTTTACCTTTGACCAGATTGATGGGGGCATGATGCTCACACTTGCTCCTAAGTCATACAATGCCTCATATGTATGTTGTCCAAATCCCTTAGTAATAGAGAACTTACTAGGGTCAGGTCTTTTTCTCAGGGAAATCCATCCTTTTGCAGTCACTGGCGATTTCTGTGATTGATCGCTTGTTGCTAATGATCTCCTCGGGGAAATTGACATATGCATGCATTTCTTGAAGAGATTCTGTAAAAGGAATTGAAATGTTTAGTTCCTGAAGCATCTTAACAAAGCGTTTAAACCTACCTACAGTGGGATCTTTCAGTGCTTTCGAAAGGAAAGGAAGCGTCTTCTTTGGTTTCGGAGCCAGAACAGTTGTCGGAGGTGTTGTAGAGTCCTTGACGTTGACTGGGGTGTCCTCGACATCGACTACAGTAGTCGACGTCGAGTGTTGTTGTCAAGCAGAAACTTCTTCGTTGAGTGACTTGTCGATGTCGAGTAAGTTGTTTTCGATGTTGAGTTATTTCTTGTCGATGTCGACTAGCTGCTGGTCGACGTCGAATAGATTTCAGCTTCGCCTTTCTCTTCTTCGATCTCTGGCTCGCGTAGTTGGTGCCCGCTCCTCAATTTTACAGCAACGACTTATCCAGATTTCCCCTTAGGATTGGGATCTGTGTGCCCAGGGAGCTTTCTGGATGGCCTTGGGATTTGTTGCGCGAGTTGACCCATTTGGGTCTCCATGTTCTTTTTCCAGATGTCCATCTCCCCAAATCGTGTATTGATGCTATGAAGTTGAGTCTGGATGTTGCTGATGGATTGCTGTTGTTGCGCCTGATTCCTCCTCTTCTCGTCGAGGATCATCTGTAGATCATCTTTCCACTGGTCACTTTCTGGATGTCCTCGAGCTCTGTATGGTGGGGGGTTCCTAGGGGCACCTTGGTTCCATTGTGGTTGATAAAACCTTTGGTCCCCCATATGGCGATTGGCACCCCCTGCGTAAGCTACCTCCTCATGAGTTTCAGCCAACCTGACTTGCTCTGTATGTGGGCACTCTGGGGTGGTGTGCCGACATGAGCCGCATTCAATGGAAGGCTGGTTAACAGATAGAAATTTAACTTGCTGGAGGAGCATGCGATTTTGATCTTTGTAGAAATGCTCCTTGACATCAGGATCAATCTCTTTAGAAGGCTCGTATAGGGGCATGGATGGGGCTGACCTTGTATAGGTGTTGCCGTCGTAATTCACAGGAGCCCCATAGGTGTTTGGTGAGCCTTTCGATTGATGCCCAAGCCTCTGCTGGAGTTTGCGTGAGATACTCGTATTGCGTGTATTGATTGATTCTTTCCTTGCTGGCTATATCAAGAGAATTGTAGAAAATCTCCTGAATCACATATAGTGGTTGCCCATGAGTAGGGCAGGATCGCAGCAGATCCTTGTATCGATCCCATGCTCGTGCTAGCGGCTCCCCAAGCTTTTGTTTGAAATTTGTAATCCTTTGGCGGAGGAGCGCTGTCTTGGTAGGGTGAAAGAACTTGTTGAGGAACGCATTCTTAAACTCAGTCAATGTTGTGAGGGATCGTGCGGGAAGTCCTTCAAGCCACTTTAGTGCTGGACCTGCAAGAGACCAACGAAAAACTTTCATTCTTACATATTCAAGAGTAGCACATTCAGTAATAGTTTGGCACATATCAGCAAAAGTAGTAATATGAGTGAGAGGGCATTCATTAAATCTCTCTTTAAAAGCATTGTTTTTAATTTCAGTAAGGAAGCCAATGCGAATTTCAAAGTGGTTAGGAGGGACTAGAATAGGCGATTCAGGCACTATTAGAGTCAGGTGCATGCAATCCTTTGCAGCAGTTGGATATAGGGCAAGCTCAGCCTCCGCCTGCCTCCTTTGTTCTATTTCCCTCTCGGTGGGTGCTCTCTGAGCGGCCAGAGCAGCATTGTTGGCTGCTAGCTCACTCTGAAGCCTCTCAATCATCTCAGCTTGTGTTTCTGCGGTCGCCGTGATCCTTTTCAATCTAGAGTGGATGTGTATAAGGCGTTCCGGGTCGTATAAGGCGTAAAACTCAGGTGGTTGACCAGAACGGCGCATACACCTATAAAAAAAACTCAAGGAAAACGTGAGATCTTACTACCTAAGGCGCGAATGATTGCTTCCCCGGCAACGGCGCCAATTTGTTTTAGGAAGAAATCGAGTTCAATGAATAATAATATAAATCAAACCAGATTCTTGCCCACGCAAATAATTACAAGACTTCCTCCCCATGTAGCAACAGGAAGTCAGGATCGATCCTTGAGGAAGCTAGTCAACGGATCTCAGATAGTGCAAGAATCTCACGAACAGAAGCCGACTCTAGAGTACCCGACCTCGAATAGGTGTAGTCGACAAGGGTCAAGCACAGTTGAATTCGAGCAAGCAAGGGTCACTGACGTAGTTGATGTCGAGGAACCTACTCGACGTCGAGTAAAAGTCGTAGTCTAGTAGCTTGGCCGAGTTCATGCAAAGACAAAAACGAGAGTGATCTTGCTTGATCGAGTATTAGTGGTCGACGTCGACTAGTTTTAGTCGAAGTCGAGTAGAACACAGAATGTAACGAAGGCTATGATTTGCGAAATTCAAAATAAACAATGTGAAATAAAACTTCCAAGACCGGGGTTTGCAACAACGATAACCAAACACGCATAAGGCAAGATAAAGAGAGATAATCATGCAATCACATTAAAGGATCAAGCTTTCGCCTTTTTCAACAATTAGACAACTCTTTCAAGAAACCCTAATTGTATCTAACAATTTTATGTTTATAATCTAAGTTGTTAACCTGAATCTCTACTAATTAGGTAATAAACATATAAAAGGCAGTGGATAATCAAAGCACAATAAAGGTCCAATCTTTACCTTAAACATGCATGGCGATCGTCGGGCTCACACCGACCCTAGAAGTAGGTGGTTTACTCGCTCTTTATCATAGGGAAACTCATCAATAATAAAAGGTAAATAAAGTGGATTAATAAAACTAAATAAAGCTTACAACCGATCGAAGCCAATTCGCTCTCGCCAAACAACTCCTCTCGGCTCCAAACTCTCTCTCTCTCTCTCTCTCTCTCTCTCTCTCTCTCTCTCTCTCTCTCTCTCTACTCGATGTAACTAATGGGTTGTCTTTGATGATTCTAAAATCCAACCCCTAAAGCCCTATTTATAGTGTTTCATCTAGCTAATCTTGGAAGGAACATTTATCTTTATCTAAAACTTTCTATCTAAAAACACAAGATAAAACATTAATGATAAAGAAAATAAATGTATAGGGAAACTAGAACTAATGTGGATAAATCCTTCTTGGACTTGACAGATCTTCATGTGTATGGATATAATTCCACATATCTTCACTTGCAAGCATTCTATCTTCTTGGACACCACTCGATCTCGACTCGGATTGTTCACTGGGCTACTAGACATCGACCAGAGTTAGTCGACAACGAGTAGGTTCTTCTGCTCATGGGTTGCACTCGAGCTCGGGCACCATCTGGACTCAACGGGTGTACTCGACGTCGACCAGACTCCTCGACGTTGAGTTGAGTTATTTTGCTCGAGTGATGTTGCTCGACTTCGTGTAATTCTCGGCTCGAGAGTTACTCGATATCGAGTAGTGTTACTCGATATGGACCAGATGTGTCGAGTTGATCTTTCCTTGTTTCTCGCTCGATTTGTCCTGGTTCAGTTTCTTCTTGAGCTCGGACTTTCTGTAGTTGTCTTCGAGCTTTTCATCCTTTCTCCGAATTACTGTAAATTGCCTCGATTTCTGCGAAATTAAACAGAAACTAGTGTAGATTCCAAAATTTGGCAAATAAATGTAAACTACATAAAATCTGTGCTATTCTAACCCAAATGCATGAAATGTATACAGAAATCGATATAAAAGTAAAGGTAAAACATGGCAATTTAGGCTCACAACAAACACCCCATACTTAAGCTTGCTTGTTCTCAAGCAATACTTTCAATGGTCATACAAGGGAAGAATAAAAACTCTCAACATATTAGATCCATTGCCATATGTCCCTGCAATCAATTACCATCCTCGAAATGGTACTAATGTCACAAATCTATGCATGTTGTTGTAGGGAGGAAATCGAGTATGAAATATAATAAAATAGATCAAACCAGATTTAGGCCCACGCAAATAATTACAAGACTTCCTCCCGATGCAGCAGTGGGAAGTCAGGATCGATCCACGAGGAAGCATGTCAGCGGATCCTAGGCAGCTGTAAATCTCACAGAAAAGCAAGCAGGAAAGACAAAAACAAAGAAACAAGGAAAGAAAAACAAACGAAAGCAAGAAATAAAACAAAGGTAGAAGCTACTCGATCTCGACAAAGGTAACTCGAGATCGACAAACAACAGTGACGACAGAAACTTTTGAAATTGAAAACAGAAACTCGATCTAGACACCCTAACTCGATCTCGACTAAGCTTACTCTAGATCGACTAAACCAAACTCGAGATCGACAACAGACTGCTCTAGATCGACAAAGAAACATAAACTTTAAATAGCAATTTCGAACACAGAATCGCAGATTTCGACAGAAATAAACTCAATATATAAAGAACTTCCAAAGCCAGGGTATTAATATCACAACGATAACCATGCAAAGTAACACATAAAGGCATAAAAAGGATCACAATAAGCAAGCAATGTTGGCGTATTTGTACTAAATATATTCCATATCAATCACTTCTGCAAAGCCACAACTGTAATCTTGAAACCGAGATCCCTCCATATAGAGAATGAAGACGCAATTCTACTTGAAGAAACAACACATACAATAAGCCGATCTATAAAAAACAGGTCTCAGTAATTTCAAAAAATCCCCCGCTGATAGAGTAATCAACGAATAGTTCAAATTTCAAAAGTCGACAAAAACCTTAAAGCAACCCACAAATCCTGCATTTCCCCCAAAAATGTAACCTCGTTGCTCTTGAGAGTGGTAGTAAGGACTCGGAACTACAAATGATGAAAAGAAGAAGTAGAAAAGGGTGAATGAAAGTAAGATCTAAAGCGAACGCAACGAAATTGCAAGCACGAGAGGGATCTAGGGAGATACACGGTTGCGACGGCGCTCGGCGACGATGAAGAAGGCGAAGGCGACCAAACAAAGAACCAACACGAGGAGGTAGACTAAAGTGGAACTTCTTTCTTCTCTCATCTTCTTCTTCTTCTGCCACAAAACAACTCCACAAACACAAAGTCGCAGCAGCGAAGGTTCAACGAAGAGCTAAAAAGAAAGTTAAATCCTAAATCCGGCATTTATGGGTTTAGATCTGAGAAGGAAGAATGGATCTGGGTGGATTTGCGAAGGGATGTGACGGGAGGAGGAGGTGGAGCGAGTCACCAGAGAGAAGGAGGTGGATTTGTGAAGGGAGTGGCGGGAGGAGGAGGTGGAGTGAGGGGTCGGTTTTGCAAATGAAGAATGAAGAAAGTAGAGAGTACTGCCTTCTAAAATCGTACAGATGTTTGTTTACGCGGGTGTTCAAATGAATTCAAGTTTAGATCCGCGCCTTCTATTTTTTTTTTAAAACACATATTTAACATCGGCCAAATAAATGAGACGATGTCTATACTTTTACTTACATCTCAAATTTAGAAACTGATGTTAAAAAACGGTTTAACATGGCATGTTTTTCTGACCGATGTTAATGACCCGATGTTAAATAGCAGAATTCTAGTAGTGGGCCCCAAATACTTAGTGCTTTGGACTCCTCACCTTGTGTCCCATCTCGCCGAACTAATATCTCAACGAGAAGGGTCGATTTACCTTTATCTTCTGAGGTGACCGGATTTTCTTTCTCTCATTAAATTTTCCATATATTTTTTCAATTTCTTGCCAAACTCCAATAATGATAATAACAACACAATAACTATATAGTAATCTCCATAATGTGACATCATTCTCAACATAATCCTCGGATGGAAATAAGGTAAAGAATGGGCAATATTTAGATCATGTGGAGCAATAATTGAAATAAGGCATAATATGGCTTTTGTGATGCATAAGCATAGGTAAAGCTAGGATATAACAATATGAGCATTATATGGAAAATATAAAGTCCCTCATCCTCTTATCATGCAATATGTCAAAAGCAATTTCAAATTTTACCTCCTTTCATGGTTTTCAAGAAAATATGCTCTTCATTGTGACTTCCCTTTACTTGGCAATTTCATGCTATATTTGTAATGAATCTAATTTTGCATCGTCGAGTTCAATAAAGCTTCCATGACACTTGTCAAAATTTTCAATGGGGGTGATGTTTTATGAACTTTGGAAAACATTCATATAAGCACATAGATTGATAATATGAATTCCAAAATAGCCATGTATAAGCAATTCAGGAAAAACTTTAAAAGTATGCACACAAAATGTCAAATAATTCAAATTTGCGTAAAGTAAGCCAATCTCCCGCCCCATACTTAAACATTACAGTCTCCTCACTGTTTAAAAACAAGGGTAAAAAAAGAAACTGACTAGGCAGGTGTGCAGAACATCGGAAATCGAGTGCTGAATGTGCGCAGAAGTGGTCGACTTCGAGCAGACTAGTCGACGTCGACTAGGTCTACTCGATGTCGAGTAACGTTGAACCCTTTGGTGGCTTTTCTCCTCGACCACGCGTTCCTTGCTCGTGATGGTGGTTGACGTCGAGTAGGTTACTCGATGTCGAGTACTTCTGCTGCTTCTTCGTACCTGCAAGTGTACTCGACATCGACGTCGAGTAGACTTGGTCGATGTCGAGTAGCTTTTTGGTGCTTTCATACATTGTTGTTTGCTCGTCCTCGTGGTTGTCTATGCTCTTCACCTCCAGCCATGGAATTTCCTCCTTTGTAAGGCCAAAAGAGAAATCTAAGACCTCGTGTTGCCGATCGTGAAGGTGAGTAATCACTTTTTGAAGCTGATGTTGGCATCTACTGTGGCTAGAAAAGGTCTACCAAGAATAACAGGGCAAGTAGGATCCTCCGTCATATCTATAATAAGGAAATCTATAGGAATATAGAACTTACCAACCTGGACAGGGACATTATTAACCATACCTGTAGGGATAACCACCGTATTGTTCACCATGTATAGCTTGGCATCCATACGCTCTATTGCTCCTATCTTTACCTTTGACCAGATTGATGGGGGCATGATGCTCACACTTGCTCCTAAGTCATACAGTGCCTCATATTTATGTTGTCCAAATCCCTTAGTAATAGAGAACTTACTAGGGTCAGGTCTTTTTCTCAGGGAAATCCATCCTTTTGCAGTCACTGGCGATTTCTGTGATTGATCGCTTGTTGCTAATGATCTCCTTGGGGAACTTGACATATGCATGCATTTCTTGAAGAGCTTCTATAAAAGGAATTGAAATGTTTAGTTCCTGAAGCATCTTAACAAAGCGTTTAAACCTACCTGCAGTGGGATCTTTCAGTGCTTTGGAAGGGAAAGGAAGCGTCTTCTTTGGTTTCGGAGCCAGAACAGTTGTCGGAGGTGTTGTAGAGTCATTGACGTTGACTGGGGTTTCCTCGACAACGACTACAGTAGTCGATGTCGAGTGTTGTTGTCAAGCAGAAACTTCTTCGTTGAGTGACTTGTCGATGTCGAGTAAGGTGTTATCGATGTTGAGTTATTTCTTGTCGATGTCGACTAGCTGCTGGTCGACGTCGAATAGATTTCAGCTTCGCCTTTCTCTTCTTCGATCTCTAGCTCGCGTTGTTGGTGCCCGCTCCTCAATTTTAAAGCAACGACTTATCCGGATTGCCCCTTAGGATTGGGATCTGTGTGCCCAGGGAGCTTTCTGGATGGCCTTGGGATTTGTTGCGCGAGTTGACCCATTTGGGTCTCCATGTTCTTTTTCCAGATGTCCATCTCCCCAAATCGTGTATTGATGCTATGAAGTTGAGTCTGGATGTTGCTGGTGGATTGCTGTTGTTGCGCCTGATTCCTCCTCATCTCGTCGAGGATCATCTGTAGATCATCTTTCCACTGGTCACTTTCTGGATGTCCTCGAGCTTTGTATGGTGGGGGGTTCCTAGGGGCACCTTGGTTCCATTGTGGTTGATAAAACCTTTGGTCCCCCATATGGCGATTGGCACCCCCTGCGTAAGCTACCTCCTCATGAGTTTCAGCCAACCTGACTTGCTCTGTAAGTGGGCACTCTGGGGTGGTGTGCCGATATGAGCCGCATTCAATGCAAGGCTGTTAACAGATAGAAATTTGACTTGCTGGAGGAGCATGCGATTTTGATCTTTGTAGAAATGCTCCTTGACATCAGGATCAATCTCCTTAGAAGGCTCATATAGGGGCATGGATGGGGCTGACCTTGTATAGGTGTTGCCGTCGTAATTCGCAGGAGCCCCATAGGTGTTTGGTGAGCCTTTCGATTGATGCCCAAGCCTCTGCTGGAGTTTGCGTGAGATACTCGTATTGCGTGTATTGATTGATTCTTTCCTTGCTGGCTAGATCAAGAGAATTGTAGAAAATCTCCTGAATCACATATGGTGGTTGCCCATGAGTAGGGCAGGATCGCAGCAGATCCTTGTATCGATCCCATGCTCGTGCTAGCGGCTCCCCAGGCTTTTGTTTGAAATTTGTAATCCTTTGGCAGAGGAGCGTTGTCTTGGTAGGAGTAAATAACTTGTTGAGGAACGCATTCTTAAACTCAGTCAATGTTGTGAGGGATCGTGCGGGAAGTCCTTCAAGCCACTTTAGCGCTGGACCTGCAAGAGACCAACGAAAAACTTTCATTCTTACATATTCAAGAGTAGCACATTCAGTAATAGTTTGGCACATATCAGCAAAAGTAGTAATATGAGTGAGAGGGCATTCATTAAATCTCTCTTCAAAAGCATTGTTTTTAATTTCAGTAAGGAAGCCAATGCGAATTTCAAAGTGGTTAGGAGGGACTAGAATAGGCGATTCAGGCACTATCAGAGTCAGGTGCATGTAATCCTTTGCAGTAGTAGGATATAGGGCAAGCTCAGCCTCCGCCTGCATCCTTTGTTCTATTTCCCTCTCGGTGGGTGCTCTCTGAGCGGCGAGAGCAGCATTGTTGGCTGCTAGCTCACTCTGAAGCCTCTCAATCATCTCAGCTTGTGTTTCTGCGGTCGCCGTGATCCTTTTCAATCTAGAGTGGATGTGTATAAGGCGTTCCGGGTCGTATAAGGCGTAAAACTCGGGTGGTTGACCAGAACGTCGCATACACCTGTAAAAAAAAAACTCAAGGAAAACGTGAGATCTAACTACCTAAGGCGCGAATGATTGCTTCCCCGACAACGGCGCCAATTTGTTTTAGGAAGAAATCGAGTTCAATGAATAATAATATAAATCAAACCAGATTCTTGCCCATGCAAATAATTACAAGACTTCCTCCCCATGTAGCAACAGTAAGTCAGGATCGATCCTCGAGGAAGCTAGTCAACGGATCTCAGATAGTGCAAGAATCTCACGAACAGAAGCCGACTCCAGAGTACCCAACCTCGAATAGGTGTAGTCGACAGGGGTCAGGCACAGTCGAATTCGAGCAAGCAAGGGTCACTGGCGTAGTCGATGTCGAGGAACCTACTCGACGTCGAGTAAAAGTCGTAGTCTAGTAGCTTGGCCGAGTTCCTGAAAAGACAAAAACGAGAGTGATCTTGCTTGATCGAGTATTAGTGGTCGACGTCGACTAGTTTTAGTCGAAGTCGAGTAGAACACAGAACGTAACGATGGCTATGATTTTCGAAATTCGAAATAAACAATGTGAAATAAAACTTCCAAGACCGGGGTTTGCAACAACGATAACCAAACACGCATAAGGCAAGATAAAGAGAGATAATCATGCAATCACATCAAAGGATCAAGCTTTCGCCTTTTTCAACAATTAGACAACTCTTTCAAGAAACCCTAATTGTATCTAACAATTTTATGTTTATAATCTAAGTTGTTAACCTGAAACTCTACTAATTAGGTAATAAACATATAAAAGGCAGTGGATAATCAAAGCACAATAAAGGTCGAATCTTTACCTTAAACATGCATGGCGATCGTCGGGCTCACCCCGACCCTAGAAGTAGGTGGACTACTCGCTCTTTATCATAGGGAAACTCATCAATAATAAAAGGTAAATAAAGTGGATTAATAAAACTAAATAAAGCTTACAACCGATCGAAGCCAATTCGCTCTCGCCAAACAACTCCTCTCGGCTCCAAACTCTCTCTCTCTCTCTCTCTCTCTCTCTCTCTCTCTCTACTCGATGTAACTAATGGCTTGTCTTGGATGATTCTAAAATCCAACCCCTAAAGCTTTATTTATAGTGTTCCATCTAGCTAATCTTGGAAGGAACATCTATGTTTATCTAAAACTTTCTATCTAAAAACACAAGATAAAACATTAATGATAAAGGAAATAAAACTATAAGGAAACTAGAACTAAAGTGGATAAATCCTTATTGGACTTGATAGATCTTAATGTGGATGGATAGAATTGCACATATCTTCACTTGCAAGCATTCTATCTTCTTGGGCACAACTCGATCTCGACTCGGATTGTTTACTGGGCCACTTGACATCGACCAGAGTTAGTCGACATCGAGTAGGTTCTTCTCCTCCTGGGTTGCACTCGAGCTCGAGCACCATCTGGACTCGACGGGTGTACTCAATGTCGACCAGACTCCTCAACGTCGAGTAGATTTGTTCTGTTCGAGTGATCTTGCTCGACTTCGTGTAATTCTGGGCTCGGGAGTTAATCGATATCGAGTAGTGTTACTCGATATCGACCAGCTGTGTCGAGTTGATCTTTCCTTGTTTCTTGCTCGATTTATCCTGGTTCATTTGCTTCTTGACCTCGGACTTTCTGTAGTTGACTTCGAGCTTCCCATCCTGTCTCCGAATTGCTGTCAATTGCCTCGATTTCTGCAAAATTAAACAAAAACTAGTGTAGATTCCATAATTTGGTAAATAACCATAAACTACATAAACTATGTGCTATTCTAACCCAAATGCATGAAATGTATATAGAAATCGATATAATAGTAAATGTAAAACACGGCAATTTAGGCTCACAACAAAAGTCAAGTCACAGCTGTACCAGCACAAATCAAGCAAAGGACAAGAAAAGATGTACTCGACATAGCTAGTCGATATCGACCAACCTTATTCGATATTGAGTAACCCCAATCGACATCGATTACTCCGAAGCCCAGAATTTCACACGAAGTCGAATATACCACTCGAGACGACCAATTCTAGTCGACGTCAAGTAAGCCTACTCGAAGTCGAGTACACCCGTCGAGTCCAGAAGTTGCCCAATCTCGAGTACAATCCAAGGGGAGAAAAACGTTGGTCGACGTCGACCACTTCTCGTCGAAGTCGAGTACTCCGAGTCCGAGTTCGAGTCCGATAACGAGTGTGTGCCAAGAATATAAGATGCTTGCAAGAGAAGATATGTGGAATTCTATCCATCCACATCAAATTCTATCAAGTCCAAGAGGGATCTATCAACATTAGTTCTAGTTTCCTTATAGATTTATTTCTTTTATCAATTAAGTTTTATCTTATATTTTTAGATAGAAAGTTTTTTGATATAGAGAGATTATTCCTTCCAAGATTAGCTAGATGGAACACTATAAATAAGACTTTAGGCGATGGTTTTTAGAAGAATTCAATCATCCAAGACAAGCCTCTAGGCAAGAATAACGAGTAGGAGAGTTAGGAGAGAGAGCTTGGAGCAGAGTGGAGTTGTAAAAGGAAAGAGCGGATTTGGCTTTATTCGGTTGTAAGTTTTTATTTGAGTTTATTAATGCAATTTAGTTTCTTTTTGTTATTGATGAGTTTATTGATGATTAAGAGCGAATAGTTACCTAACTTCTAGGGTCGGGGTGAGCCGGACGGTAGCCATGTAAGGTAATGAGATAAAGGTACAATCTTTTGATGTGATTTCGTCTTCTATCCCTATGAGCATGATTCTTATGCGAAAGTTGAAGGTGATCCTTGTTTGTGTTATTGAAGCGAAAGTGATCTTAATACAACTCAGATTAATTATGTGAAAAGGGTAAGTAACAATTAGGGTTTATGCGAAACCCTCTATATTCCTATTTTTTAATAACGAAATTTATTTGATGAAAAGGCATGATCTTTTATACCTTATGCATTATTTTATATGGTTATCATTGTGGCATTAAAACCCTGATCTTGGAAGTGTTTTAGTTTATTGATTTTATTTCCACCAATTTTGTGTTTGCTTTCGTGTTATTTCAATTTAAAATTATGTTTTTCGATATTGTTGTACTCGATTTCGACGACACTTGTCGACGTCGAGTTCTACATTAGTCGACGTCGAGTAGATTTGCTCGAGATTGACTAGCTTTTTATTCTTCATTTCTGCGTTTGCTTGCTTCTGTTGTGCAGTTTTTACCCGACTGAGTGGTCGACGTCGAGGACACTTAGTTGACGTCGAGTACTTCCTGAGTCGAAATCCGACGTGAACTCCGCTACCTGAGATCCGCTAACACGCTTCCTCAAGGATCGATCCTGACTTCCTTTTGCTACATCGGGATGGAGTCTTGTATTTATTTGCGTGGGCATAATCTGGTTTGATTTATTATTATATTTTGAACTCGATTTCCTCCTACCACACATACTTGGCCTGAAACATACTTGGCCTGAAAGAATGCATTACTAATATCTAACTCATGGATGGGCCAATCTCTTACAGTAGCAAGAGCCAAAACACATCTAACAGTTGTAAATTTAGCAACATGAGAGAATGTATGTTTATAGTCTTTATCTTTTACCTGATTGTAGCCTTTGGCTACTAACCTTGCCTTATACCTTTCAATCGACCCATCTGGTTTATATTTGAGTTTAAATACCCACTTTGATCCAATTGTTGTATGTCTAGGAGGTAATGTTGTGATTACCCAAGTTCTGTTTTTTCCAATGCCAGCAATTCCTTATCCATAGCATCTATCCAATTGGGATCTTTCTTTGCTTGATTATAAGAATGAGGTTCAGCTATCTGGACCATACTAGCAAATGATCTTACAAAATCACAGGAAAAATTATTAGAATCACCAAGCACCATCGAAAGAAAACTCTGAGATATAGAGTTATCAGTATGAATTGATGGACACAAAAAATCCTTTAACCTGGTAGGAGGTTGTTGAGCTCTCCCAGACCTCTTTGGTTGCTCAACAACAATAGGTAATGCTTTATTAATCTCATCACCTTGTGACTGTGGGTTACTACCTGAAGTTGATGTCCATGAGACTTCATTTTCAATGTCAGAATCATGCACAACTTCATTGTTAATGGATAAATTATCCATATCTATATGAGAATCATTTACCAAAGGCACTTGTAAATCATGAATAATTGGATGAATATCTGACATATCAGCTGGACTTACCAATGGAAATTTAGATGTCTCAAGAATAGAAACACCTATTGTACCTTTCTCTTCTTTGAAGGGAAACATGTCTTCAAAGAATTGAACATTTCTACTAATGATGTATTTGTGAGTTTTAGAACAATACAACTTATAAGCTTTCTGGGCAAAAGGATAACCAACAAGAATGCATCTAAAAGCTTTAGATCCAAACTTATCCTTCTTTGAAGGAAGGACGATGACCAAAAAGAACCTCAAAGGGAGACTTCCACTGTAATAAAGCATAAGGCAATTTATTTATGACATGTGTGGCAGCTAAAACAAAATCTGCCCAAAATTTAGTAGGCAAGTTAGCATGAAGTCTGATAGTTCGTGCAGTCTCAACTAAATACCCGTGTCTTCTTTCCACCTTACCATTTTGCTGAGGAGTATATGGAGCTCTCTTCTGGTGAATGATGCCCTTAGAGGCAAATAACTTCATACAATCTCTTTGTATGAATTCAGATCCATTGTCACTTCTAAAGCACTTAGTACTGACATTAAACTGAGTTTGCACATAAGAAATGAAAGATGACAAAACTTGAAACACATTAGTCTTATCTGCCATCATAAAAGTCCAAGTCACTCTACTTTTATCATCCATAACAATAAGAAAGTATGAAAAACCATCCACACTCTTGGTCTTATGAGGACCCCAAATGTCCAAGTGAACCAAGTCAAAACATGCATTAGAAACAGAAGAACTCAAAGGAAAAGGAAGTGTATGTAATTTTGCGAATACACAAGTCGCACAGCTAGGCAAATGTCTAGAAGGAATTCCTTGCAGATGAATCATCTTGCTCATCGAGGCATGACCCAACCTAGCATGTAATTGTTGCATGAGTACATCACTTTTACACAAACTATAAACATGAGAAACATTTGAAACAGTATTGTTTATTACAGATAGTCAATCATCATTGATCTTGATAGGCAGTTGCTCAGCATCTATATGATCAGCTTGCAGTTTGCGAAGTCCATGGTGCTTAGCTCCAGAACCAATGACTCAACTAGTGCCAAGGTCCTGGAAAAACCAACCATCGGCTGTGAATATAGCTGCAAGACATGAATCCTCTACCAATCTCCCAATAGAAAGAAGATTGTGTTTAAAACTTGGAACAAGCAAAACATTGTGCAAAACAATTTTATCATTAAGCACACCAAAGTACCAATCTCAGTAACAACAAAAACATTACCATCAAGCATACCATTAGGTTTACTGAGCAACTTCCTATCACTAAGCATGTAATCATATGCAGTCATATGATCTGTTGCACCCGTATCAATAATCCAATATGTATCCTTAGTAAATCTAGCTAATAATGCCAAATTATAAGAGTAAGAATTACCTGCCATATTCGTTACTGTAGCACAATTCACTTGACTCTTTTCTTTCATAGCCTTCAATAATTCTTGGCACAAAGCATTGACCAAAGAAGGATCAAATTTCCCACCAATACTAGAACCTGTAGAATTGCTAGTTGTGTTGAAGCATAAGCCTCTATTGTCACCTTCAGTAACATCAAATGCATTATTTGCAGACTTACCATCATTAGGACCCTTCTACCACTCAGGATAACCATGCAATTTGATGCAATTCTCCATAATATGTCCCTTAGATCTGCAATGGTAACAAATCTTATCTTTGTTATCCTTCTTGAAATCTTTCTTATTACCCTGAAACTTATCATTATGGCTCATTCCCCTCCGAGCTGCAACTAATGCCATATTGTTTGATTCGATTGAGAGACACCATTTTAAACCCCTTTGCCACCTTCAAATTGTTGAACAATAGAGTAATCCTTGTTAATGGTGGGCAACGGATCTGTCCCTGAGATCGTGTTACATACAGATTCATATCTTTCCCCCAATCCCACTAAGAACTACATCAAAAGGTTCCTCCCTTCAAATTCAACCATTTTCTTTCCCAATTGACAAGAACAAGCTGCCATAGCTGTTGATAGGAGGAAATCGAGTTCAATAAATATGAATATAAATCAAACCAGATTGTGCCCACGCAAATAATTATAAGACTTCCTCCCGCTATAGTAGAAGGTAGTCTGGATCGCTCCACGAGGAAGCTGGTTAGCGGATCTCAGATAGCAGGTGAATTACGTCCTGAAACCAACTCAGAGTACTCGACCTCGACTAGGGTGTAGTCGACAGGGGCCTTGTACAGTCGATTTCGAGAAGCAAAGGACACGGGGGATTAGTTGACGTCGACTAGGAGTCCTCGACGTCGAGTAGAAAAGTCATCTCGAGTACATGCAGAAACACAAACAACAATCGATCTCCTGATCGAGTAATTAGTAGTTGACGTCGACCAGTTTGGTCGAAGTCGAGTGGAATTGCAGAACGTAATAAACAATAACCAGGGTTTGCAGATTTCAAAATAAACTATGTATGCAAGAAAACTTCAAAGATCGGGGTTCACAAAAACGATAACCAAACATGCATAAGGCAACATAAATAGCGATAATCATGCAAATCACATCAAGGATCAAGCATTTGCCTTTTCTAACACTTAGACAACTCTTTCAAGAAACCCTAATTGTATCTACCAATTTTATGTTTATAATCCAAGTGGTTAACTTGAATATCTATTATTTAGGTAATAAACATAATAAAGATAGTGGACGATCAAAACATGAGAAAAGTCGAATCTTTACCTTAACCATGCATGACTATCGTCGGGCTCACCCCGACCATAGAAGTAGGTGAACTACTCGCTCTTCATTATAGGAAAACTCATCAATAATAAAAGGAAATTAAATTGCATTAATGAAATAAAACAAAGCTTACAACCGATAGAAGCCAACTCCGCTCTTCGCCAAATACAACTCCTCTCGGCTCCAAGCTCTCTCTAACTCTCTCCTACTCGCTATAACTTATTGAAACACAATTGCTTGTGGCTTGGATGATTCCTAAAATCATCCTCTAAAGCCTTATTTATAGTATTCAATCCCCGCTATCCAAGGAAAGAATATTGTATCTATATCTATTCCTATCTGTCTAAAGACTTTATGATAAAACTTTGATAAAACAAATAAATATCTAAGGGGAAATAAGACTAAAGTGGATAAATATATATATATATATATATATATATATATATATATCTTCTCTCTTGATAGATCTCTATGTCTCTTGATAGAACATCTCAAATCTTTGCTTGCAAGTAATCTCTTAGGCTCAGACTCCACTCGATCTCAACTCGGATTGCTTTTGGATAGTACTCGACGTCAACCAAAGTACTCGATGTCGAGTAGGTCTTCTTCTCCTCGTGTGCACTCGAGCTCGAGTAGGATTCAGACAGTCGATGGGTACCCGACGTCGACTATACTTCTAGACGTCGAGTAGTCTTGTCCTCTTGAGCGTGGCTCTGCTCGTGCTCGACTTGTTGAATTCGATTGGATGTACTCGACGCCGACTAAAGTATTCGACGACAAGTAGAATTTTTAGCTCAGAGCATTCTGCTCTGTTCTTGAAACACACTTTCCCGAGTCCTCGTTTTTTCGATTGACGCATATGAGTATGCGTTGGAAAGCTCTTTTTGAGGGTTACAACTTTGATGAAGACATCAGAACTTGATTCAGAATGATGAATGGCGGAAAGTGGGTTTTTCCCCAGCTGCACCATCCTTAGCTTCTTCATGACTTTCTTTTAAGCTCCAAAGTGCGTCCGATTTCTGTGAAATTAAACAGAAACTAGTGTAGACTCCATAATTTGGCAAATAAGCATAAACTACATAGATTATGTACTATTCCAACCCAAATGCATGAAATGCATACAGAAATCGATATAAAAGTTAATGTAAAAGATGGCGATTTAGGCTCACAACAATAGCTCCGCAATCACAACTCGGAAATCCCTCCATAGGTTGTAACTCATCCCAAATACGCTTAAGTTTGTTCAAGTATTCGGCAATGGTCTTATCACCCTTAGTAATGTGAATCAACTCCTTTCGTAATTAAAAAACAAGAGGGGCGTTAGACTGACCATACCTCTCCGAGAGCTCTGCCCAAAGATCCCTCGCCGACTCCACGCACATAAAGCTTTCAGAAGTTGAGCTGACCATCGAGTTCAAGATCCAACATCGGACCATGTAATCAGCCCGAATCCACCTTTGCAAATCAATCGAACCCAACAGTGGCATCCCACAATACCCATCGATAAACACAAGCTTGTTCTTCGCACCCAGCGCGAGCCTAATCCCCCGACTCCAACCTAAGAAATTCGATCCTGAAAAACTGAAATGACACCAGCTGTGCCCCAGGATTGTCCGAATTGGCCAAGGTAAGAGGATCATTGGAGTTTTCCCGAGACCCTCCACCTCCAAGAACTCTAGAATTCACTTCGTCCACCATTAAAACTAGAAATCGCCGAGATCACCAAGACCAGACGACACAAACGCCCCAAGCGAAATTCGCACACAGCGAAGCCCAATCGCTACCCAAACGATCTATCAAAGCTTCGATTGCTCTGATACCATGTGAAGCTCTGCATAAAACCAGAAATCAAGAATAGATTGATCCAAATTAGAGAGTTTACAAGAGGTAGAAGAAGCTAGAATAGAATCAGTTGAGTATCGGTTAGGAGGGAAGACTACGAGATATATATGATATAGCAAAAGTAATTCGATAAAAGATCCAGGGGCATAATCGTCATTTACACGGTACACCCTAATCACAAACCCTAATTCAGACTATATATATTTGTGATTTACTAGGGTTTATGGGGGCTCCTGGCAGTCGACAAACTCTGACTTGAGCGTCGGAGGATCCTTCGGGGAGCAAGCCCCACCACTTTCTTCTTCTATGCAGGAAGCTAGGCTGGGAGGAAGATCAATCGACATTCAAGAATCATGGTGCAAATTCTATGCATTACATTTGGCGCCGTCTGTGGGAAATCGATCAAAAAGCTACAAAATCAGATTTCCCAATCACCAAAGCAGCAAGAATTGACGATTGATGGGGACGATGAAGCATTGGATGCGGAGCCTTCGCCCACAAGCCCTAGGAGATCAAGGGCGCCGCCGGCCTCAGACCACCTCACGTTCGTCGCTGTTTTCTACAGAGCTTTGGCGTGGGCTCAGGGGCATGCCGGACCACCACCGCTCCTAGCCCGGTTCACAAGAGATCTCCCAATCGAATCTGAAAGAGAAGGAAGGGTAGAGAATGAAGGAGATCTGGTGATCTCCTAAACGACGATTCCGACATCAAAAAGTTGTCGATCTTCCACAACTCCAACCTCTATCTCATCATCGGCGTCGCTCCCGCCCAAGCGCCGGCGTTGCAGCAACCGCCGCCTACCGCGAGGCGGATCCCGACCCTTCTCGGGCTGATTGCCATTGCCAGATCTGTCCTCAAACCGTTATTAGAAGGGGAGGGGAATGCGTCTTCCACTCGATCCATCCTCGGATCCGACCCCCGACGCATCCAGGATAACCGGCACGAGGACTTCCCTGGCAACGATGATCGAATCACCGAGCATCTCGTTTCACTGAGCATCGAAAGTGGTACCGGTCGTCAACCTTTGTTGTCATTTCCATGGCCAAACGCAGATCCAACAACGGGGTAAGAATCTGAGCCTCGCCGCACCACCGCACTATGCCGGTTGATCGAGCCTTCGTCGCCACCATGGCCGCCGATCCCGACCTCCATTGTCTCTCTCTTTGCGACTCCGATTGGACCCGGTTTAGCATTGTGCCATAGCCGTCACCACAAAGCACCCCTTTCAATGAACCACAAGAGCACGCCGACATCGATGGGTAGGCCGGGGGCACCCCAATCCGGATCCTTCATCGCCGTCGAAGTCGAGGCCAAAGGCGGGACAAACGACGATGGCGCCGCTTCAAATCCAGCGCCGCCGCCGCTCTCTCCCAACCCTATGAGGAAGACGTTACTTTGCAAGTTGTGATTAATTACAAAGTAATTAATCGAGGGCGTTACTTTGTAAATTGGGCTTAATTCCAAAATAAGCCCAGAGTTCATGGAAATTACAGCTCAACCCACGCACTGAATATAATTGCGAAAAAGGGCTTAAGTTTCATAAGGCAGAATATCTCACATGGAAATGCAACGTACTGTGCCCCGCCAGTCAAGCATACGAGACCCAAAAGCTAAGTCCTCTATGTCCTATTGTCGATGAAAAGTTTACTATTTAGTTAATCATATTGCATGATTAATTGCATCGGTGACGTATCAATTCTTGACATGCTTATATGCGCATCTATATATCGAACGACATTATATCAAAGCAAAAGAAAAAAAAAGTTAATGAATCGCCACTCAAGGCCAAATGATCGCCACTCAAGGCCAATAGATCGCCACTCATGGCCAAAGAATCGCCACTCATGGCCAAAGAATCGCCACTCATGGCCAAAGAATCGCAACTCATGGCCAACGAATCGCCACTTAAGGCCAAAAGATCGCAAATTTCAGGCCACGAGAACGCTACTTAAGGCCAAAAGAAAGCCGATTTCAGGCCACGAGAACTCCACTTAAGGCCAAAAGAAAGCCGATTTCAGGCCACGAGAACGCCACTTAAGGCCAAAAGAAAGCCGATTTCAGGGCACGAGAATGCCACTTAAAGCCAAAAGATCGCCAATTTCAGGCCAATAGAACGCCACTCAAGGCCAAATAATCGCCACTTAAGGCCAAATAATCGTCACTTAAGACCACCTAAAGCCAATTCTAAGCCATAATAACGCCGTAAAGGGCCGGCAAAAGTCAAAATCAAGCAATATAAATGCCATTTAAAGTGAAATGCTCAACCCTAATTAAAAACCATCAAATTCTCAATAATAAATAAAATTCAAGCTATAATGTCATCAACTAACACTGCCTCTCATTAATTTATGGCAAAGAATTCATCTAATCATTTTGAACCGTACCTTTCAATTGATCAGTTAATGATGCACCAACTGTATTATATTGTGTTATTCGGTTGAGAATGCTAAAGCTTGCAGGATGGAACGAAGACAGGGGGCAAGCATTACTGGTGATCTTTGATCATAACAAGTGAAGAGTATCAAATTATTCGTCTTCCCTAATCACTAGATCGTGATAAGGAAACCCGAGTGGCGATTGATATAGCAAAAGTAATTCGATAAAAGATCCAGGGGCATGATCGTCATTTACACGGTAAACCCGCCCCTAATCACAAACCCTAATTCAGACTATATATATTTGTGATTTACTAGGGTTTATGGGGGCTCCTGCCAGCCGAAAAACTCTGACTTGAGCGTCGGAGGCTCCTTCGGGGAGCAAGCCCCCACCAATTTCTTCTTCTATGCAGGAAGCTAGGCTGGGAGGAAGATCAATCGACATTCAAGAATCATGGTGCAAATTTTATGCATTACAATATACAATATATTTGTGCTTATATTGCTTTATAAATAAATATTTTTCCTTATTATCAACTTTTTATAGGGTGAGAATATATATGGTGGTCAATCAACATAATTAACTACCTTCAATTTAGGTAATGATTTGATAACTTTTCCTTTCACATCTTCCACGATACAATACCCTATAAATTAAACAAAACCCATCCCTCAAATCCAACCCTAAAAAGCCCTTCAAACTCCCGCCGCCGCCTCGCCTGGGTCTTCTCCGACAGCTGCGTGGCTGGCCACTGCCCTCGACCTTCCTTCTCCACAGCATCGCACCTCCCTTCTCCTTCATCAATTGGCTGGATCCCGTCCAAGCCTCACCGTCACCGCTGCTAACTCCTCCGACAGCTTTGTGCGCGCGACTCCGCCTCTTCTATCAACACCAGCCTTCTCCCATGGCTTGTTTCGGCGGCCCAGTCCGCCTGGCTCCCCGCCGCCCGATCCACACCCCATCAGTCTCTCTGACCGGACTCTCCTCGATTGGGTTCATGCGGCTCCGGCGACTCGCTCCTCCTGACTGCTCGAGATCCCTCATCCCCCGGCGCATCCCTCCTCACTCCCTCCCCCAATGTCTTCGGTCTAGTCGTCCGCGCCTTCGCCCTCTTGGGCAACGGCTTCTTCGGGTCCCTCGACGGCGTTGGCGAATTCGACCTTCTCCATGGCCAAGAAAAAGAAAAAAGAAAAAATTGCGCTTTTTCATCGCCTCCTCCAGTCCTCCTTCATCCTTGCTCTTCCTTGAATCGGAGCAGCTGGTTCAGGAATCAATCCGTCCCTAGATCTAACCTTGCCTGGCTCCTGATTTGAGCGTCTCTCGGGACCTCCTCACAAAAATCCCCAATCTTCTAACCCTAAAACCTCAAACAAAACCTATTCACAAAAACAGTCCTATTTTAGATCCCAAGTTTTTCGACTCCAAGATATCACATGCAAGATGAGACTCCATATTTGGAACAAGATCCACATCAGTCATCTAAGCCAACTTTGTTATTTTTCAAAGCCTACAGCTTCTTTGGCTTGCATGCAAGCCATCTAAGCCACCAGATCATCATCTAAGCCACTAGATCAGATATCAAGAAATAGCTTTAATGTTTAATTTTTTTTATTAGTGTTATTGGTAAATGTAATATTAGATGTAAGCTAGTGTTTTTTTTTCTTTTTTTCTTTGACTGGCGACCCTCTGCGTAGGGTTTATCAAGCCATCTTTTGATGGCTTCAAGATCGCTTCGTCGATCTACTTCTTGCCTACTGTCAAAAAAAAAAAAATTTAGGTAATGATTTAACTGTTGACTATTTCTCTACAATAAACTGCACTATTTTAAGTTAATCTCATCCACTAATTACCTTTTATATTCATCTAACACTTAGAATTGTGTTACACGTTATACCGTATTTTTTATTTCACGTACTGGAACTCTTAACTTAAGAGGATACCAGCGAATAACTTATATATAAAATATCTGCAAAACTGTCCTGTCATATATTTTGCAAATATTTTAGTATTATTATAGGTAGATATAGATATAAACATGATATAAAGAGAGAAAATTAACCGTTAATACAAAAAGCAAAAAGTATAATTTG
Organism: Persicaria tinctoria; assembly: GCA_037127255.1. NCBI lineage: Eukaryota > Viridiplantae > Streptophyta > Magnoliopsida > Caryophyllales > Polygonaceae > Persicaria > Persicaria tinctoria. The sequence goes on along the minus strand of JBANSL010000002.1, from coordinate 78,341,643 downwards.
TAAGCATTGACGACTAGCTAGGTCTATGGGTCCGTAGATATAAATTGTTGGCGAATTTCAATTATTTGAAGAAGATGAATTAATTATATATGATTCTAACAAGTAGCGCGGCCTCCTCATTTCCGGAACCACTAGGTTTGCTTGATCGATCGTGATCTCCACAGCAGGTTGTTGCGGCTCAATTCTCGGGACAACCTCCGAATCCGATTGTGGTATTAGCTGATGTTGCGCCCTGAACCTCTCCTCTGCCACCTCCACCACCGCCGCCCATCTCATACTGATACTGGAGCTGCGGATGGAAGTAGCCAGTGTGCTGTTGCTGATCAAAGTTCCTCATTATCTCCTGCTCCTCCCTCACCTGCATCATCGCCACCTCCATAGCGTGCTGTTGCTCTTGCGCCGCTTGAAGGTAATGCACTGGTTGAGGCTGCTCATGTTGGACATCACTAATCACAAACGGGCCAAGACCGGTCCCAGTAGGAGTCATCTGACCCCTATTAGCTGGGTTTTGGAGCGTCTGCATCATGGTGGATGGGCCCACCATCGAAGCCAGCTCCTTCTTGCTTATGTCGAGGCTGATCTGGAGCTGCCTCAGGGTATGCTGGAGGTGGGAGATGAGCCCCACGCACCCGTAGACAGGGTCATGGACACGGGCCTCCGCCTCGTAAGCTAGGGAGTTGACAGCGTCCTTGCGGTGGGACTCGTCGAGTTCGTTAAGGATCTTTGCCACATTTTTGGCCCCGAACACCTGATGCACGTTGGCGAACCGCTGGGGCTGATCGGCTGGGAAGTAGGGGGCAAAGACGCATTCTGGGATGCATTTTCGCCGGAGGAACTTGCAAGCTGCGTAGGGGAGGGAGGTTGAAGATGGCATGACCGTCTTTCTCCCAATTATTATATAATAATTAATTGGCTGAAACACAAAGTTGGAGATATCTTAGTAGTGGAAGTTTGTTCGATTGGTGATGTTTAGTTTGGATTTGTATTGATTAATTTTGCCACCCCTAATTATTATATTTTGTCTTTAAAATTCAAATGATCACAATGAAATTAGATGTTTTAGATATCCAAGTATCCAAAAGATAACTCCGGTCCTTTCGATGTCAATAATATTTTAAACTGATTTTAAGAAAAATAAATAAAACATGGGGAGTGAGCGTTCTAGAAGTCCTGAGAGGCACATCATTGTCCCGTCCGGCGAGCTGCCGGACAAAGCAAACAGCCGAGAAGCTGAGGATAGTGGAGGCCATCAATTGACTAAGGATGTAAGGGAGACGGTGCTTGAGATTTCAGAGAACCCACCTGATAGCATTTCCCATGATCAGTTTCCAGATCTACACACGATGGTGGGGCAACAAGCGCCTGCTAAACTCAATTACAAAGAGAAACTAGTAAATGGTGTTGGAGGGGGTTTTAGCCTGTCTCACTCTAATCCGATCTTCCAGGAGGATCGTGAGGGGGAGGGCTATGGCACGGACGATGACATCTTGCCGGAGGAAGAGGATCCTTCGTGTCCGAAAATTGTGCTTAACAAGGCGGAGAAATTGGCTCTGAGGAAGTCGTGGGAGAACACGTTGATAATCAAGCTTTTTGATAAGGGCCCGGGATATATGCAACTCCATCGTCGCCTTTCGCAAAAGTGGGGGCTCAGAACCTCGTTCACTTGTTGATCTAGGTAATGACTTCTACATTGCGCGCTTCATGAACCAGACGGATTACCATCACGTGGTGTTGGAAGGTCCATGGATGATAGGAGATACCTATCCGGCGATCCGGGAATGGGTTCCGAGGTTCGATGCTGAAGTGGAGGAGATCAAGAAGCTGATTGTCTGGGTTAGGATTCCCAACCTCCACATTGAGTACTTTGACCCTCGTCTACTCCATAGAATTGGGAGTAAAATAGGGAAAGTAAGACGGGTGGGTAACACAACAACATCGGCAGATCGAGGGAGATACGCGAGGCTAAGCGTAGAGGTGGACTTGAGCAAACCGATGTTATCGAAATTAAAACTAGATGGGAAAGTGTGGCCAATCCAATACGAGGGGATCCAGATGATCTACTTTAAGTTTGGAAAGGCTGGCCATTCGTCGGAGCACTGTGTCTCGAACATGGACTCGGCTCAGGAAGTGCAACATGACTCAACGGTTGCTGCTGCGAAGAGGTCCCTGGTGGAGAAGGAGTCCCATTGAGAGTGGACGCAGGTCAAGAGAGGTAATCAGAGAAGGGTGGGAGGACCCTCTAACTCCGATGAGAAGACTGCTAATGTGGCAACAAAGAGGCAGGCAGCGAATTCAGGGGCGCCGGTCAACGGTGGCCAAGTCCCGGGGACAGAAATGGCACCGGTGACGACTCGTCCGGATACTACGCCCGCTAGAGATACGGAGAGATTCGCGGTAGAGACGTCCGCCCGTTACAAAGCGTTGATTACGGATGAGAATGGAACGGTGGTTACGATCACATCCGAAGAAGAGGAAATATCTTCATCAAAGTCAAATCCCCTTAATTTAGGAGATCGTTCCACTGAGAATCTCACGGATAACTTTCCTAACAAGAATACAACGACCTCTGAAGCTCCAAAAAGCCCTATTGGAACCGACCCGCCTAAAGCCAACCCAAAGCCGTCCACCACAAGCTTTGCCAAGCCCAAGAACGACCCACCCAAGAACCCTAACCCGAACACAAACTACCCTCCTCGGAACTCACCCAGGAAGAAAGTTGATGCCAACTCACAATCGAAAGCATCTGGCTCTCGTACACACCCCCCAAAGAAACCAAACACTTATGGCTTGAAGAAGATCTTCCCAAGGCAACCGGCAGTAGGAATTCTCTCCGAGGATAACGATGGTAGAGCGTTCCAAGTTCACACTCGGAAAAGCTTCCTCCTTTCAAGCCACACGACGGGTCCGATTCTAGCCCAAGCGCCGAAAATTACGAACCTAATGTGGGTGGATTTCCTTCCTGTGATCACCGAAACAAGACTTTTACTATGCCAGGTGCGGATTCCCCAAGTTTTAACTGACGCTCTGGATCGCTGTGAGCATCTAAGCCCGCAGTTTGACGAACACCGATGGTTCTTCTTCAATCATTGTTTAAATATGTTAAGGGGTCTCAGCATATTGGTGTGGAATACCTGTGGCGCAGGCAGTGAGGGTTTCCTCATTGATCTTCGTGATCTTGTAAGGATGCACTATCCGAGTGTGGTGGCTCTAGTGGAACCGATAATCAGTGGAGAACAGGCAGATCACGTCTATAGTCGAATTGGCTTTGATGGAATCGAAAGGTTTGAAGCGAAAGGCTTTTCCGGGGGAATCTAGCTTCTATGGAGGACCGAGTCAGTCCATGTGGAGGTCATGGTCTCTCACCCGCAACACTCCACTGCAGAAATCACCCGGCTAGGAGAAGAACCTTGGATCCTTTCGGCTATTTATGCGGCACCAAGACCAACAAGAAGAGATGGCCTTTGGCGATCACTAGAGGAATTTGCTACTAGGAACTCGCTACCTTGGTTACTCGTGGGAGACTTCAATGCTACCTGGGATGAACATGAACGAACTCGGTCGTCTATGAGTTCTAACCGAGTATCTCAAACCTTTAGAATAGAGATAGATAACCTCACGCTGATGGATATCAGATTCACTAGGGTTCTCTATACTTGGTGGAGAGGTAGGGATGTGGAGAACTGCGTTATGTCCAAACTCGACACATGGCTCTACAATAGTGAATGGCATGAAAGGTTCCCGGATGCTCTTCTCCGCCACCTCTCGTCGTCGCATTTGGATCACACCCCTCTGCTCGTTCGTTTGAATGTGGAAAGACAGTACAACGACGGGATGACAAGGCCTTTCCGATTCCAAGCAAGCTGGCTCCTTCACCAAAAATTCTCGAAGCACATCAAGGATAAGTGGAATTCGAACTTGGATACGTGCTCTGCCTTAGACGCTCTGGAAGAGGATATGCAAGTGTGGAATAGGGAGGTGTTCGGTAACTTATTTCAGAGGAAGAGACATCTTTCGAGCAGACTTGAAGGAATCCGAAGGAAATTGCCATCGAATATCTCTCGGCATTACTTGAAGTTAGAGCAAGAGGTCTGTAGAGAGCTTGAATTAGTTTTACAACATGAGCAATTGTTTTGGTTTCAAAAATCTAGGTGCAGTTTCTTGCTGGATGGTGATAGGAACACCCAATATTATCACCTTTCCACGAAGGTGAGGCGGTGGGCTAACAGGATCACGACGCTTAAAAGGGAGGATGGGGAATGGGAAGAAGATAGCCAACCCATTTGTGCCATGGTGCGGAACTTCTTTCAATCTTTATATACTGAATAATCAAGGGTCGAACCAGACACTGTGCAAGCCAACTTTGGATTCAAGTTCCCGGAATTGTCTGCGAGTCAGCTTGACAGTTTGAGTGCTCCGTTTAGAAGTGAAGATGTGAAAGCGGCCTTGAAAGAGATGGGTGCCTATAAAGCTCTAGGACCGGACGGCTTCCCGACCTTGTTTTATCAACACGATTGGGAGGTGGTAGGCGCTCAGACCACGGAAACGGTCCTAGCCATGGTGAACCAAGGTCGGTTTCCTCCTCGATATGCAGACGCGCGGTTGGTTCTACTCCCGAAGATCCAAGTTCCCGAAAAACCGTCATACTTCAGTCCGATATCACTACTCAATGTCCTCTTCAAATTAGCGACCAAGTTGATTGTTCAAAGGCTCAAACCGGTACTCCCGACTATGATTTCTCCAACCCAGGCTTGCTTCATCTCGGGAAGACAAATCATCGATAACTTGGTGGATGATTCTCAAAATCAACCTCGAGAAGGTGTATGATCGGGTTCGATGGGATTTTCTGGAAGAAGCACTTAGAAGGGCTCGAATTCCATCTTGGTTGATTGAAGTGATCATGAAAAGCCAAACGTCGGGGAGGACTGAGCTACTGTGGAACGGAAATAAAGCAGGCCACTTCGTCCCCTCAAGAAGTATTCGATAAGGCGACCCGCTTTCCCTATACTTGTTTGTGCTATGTATGGAACTCCTTTCACATCTGATTGATTTTGAAGTCGAGTAGGCCAATTGGAAGCCGGTGGAAATTGGGGGAGTTAATATATCCCACTTGTTCTTTACAGACGACTTGATTTTATTCGGAGAGGCTTCCACCGAACAGAGCTTCTTGATGAAACAAGTGCTGGATTCTTACTGTGAGAGATCGGGAGAGAAAGTTAATTACGCCAAGAGCTCGGTACTGTTTAGCCGAGAGGTTCCTAATGCTTCGAGGCAGACGATCGCAGAAGTCCTGGGCATTTCCATCTCGAATGATTTCCGGAAATACTTGGGGGTGCCCATGGCATGTGGTTGTATGTCGAGCCACCGTTACCGGTATTTAGTCAATGAAGTTTCCACCAGGCTGAGGGGCTGGCAATCGAGATCTCTCTCATTCGCGGACAGAGTCACTCTAGCAAACTCTGTTTTGACAAGCCTCCCGGTCTATGTAATGCAGTCGTCGTTCGTTCCGAGAAGCATATGCGATGATATTGATAAGACTGTTAGAGGCTTTATCTGGGTGGAAACACATTTGGAGGATCCCCACTCAACAATGTGCTCGAGCCTTCTCTTATCTTGCGGCCCATGGTTGCATCTTGAGTAATCAGAACCGTGTCGGACGTCACCTGGCAAACCTGAATGGATGCCCTCGTTGTGGGATGGAGGAGTCCTCAATCCATCTTTTACGGGATTGTAAGAAGGTCCATGAGGCGTGGATTAATCTCATAGGTAGCTTTCTCAAGCCTGAGTTCTTTATGGAAGAAAACATAGGCAATTGGCTCCGGATGAATCCAAAAGATGAAGACCATTAGAGTGCCACCTTTGCCTATATGTTATGGCATGTTTGGATCGGAAGTATCGCAATTCATTGGTATTTGACAATAAGGATTTGATTCAAAGCTTTCCATCGACAGTAGTTAAACAAGCCCGGATTTATGCGGAGGTAAGGAGAGCATCACTGACAGCACACGCCCGGGGAGGACACACACAAGTGCAGGAAGCAAGACTTGGGCAAGAATGGATCCCGCCACCCTCGGGATGGATCAAATTGAACGTCGATGGAGTCTCGAAAGGCAACCCAGGTCTAGCTGGGGGAGGGGGACTTCTTCGAGATGACACGGGGAAGTTGATTCGCGCCTTTACCTTCATGTGCGGAGATTGCCGGGCACAAACAGCGGAGGCGTGGGCGGCAGTCCATGGGCTGAGATTAGCCAAAAGAATGGGAGTGGCTCATTTAATTTTCGAAACAGATTAAGCAAACATCAAAGATCTGTTGTGCGGTGCTACCTTGGGTCCGAACCCCGACATTCATCTTCTTTCTCAGGCTCGGGGTCTCATTAGTGATCGGAATTGGGAGGTTAAAGTCTGCAACATTCGTCGGAAGGCAAATGCAGCGCCCGACTCCCTGGCCAATTGGTCTCTCTCCCTCGTGAACACCTTTTTGCTGAGCATGCCTTTGTCCCTAGTAATATATTGTCTTAGACCCGGTTTCTGTAAACTCCATTAGGAGCTAATTATCCTATCTTATTATACTAAAAGGCCATAGCCACATTCTTTGACCAAAAAAATAAATATATATATTAAATAATTAAAAATATCATTATTTTACTCATATATTCATAAATTTTAAATAATAAACACTATTCTCAAATACATCTCAATGCAATTAACTAAAAAAAATTCTACTAGAGCGGCAAATAAGAATGATCGAAAAAATAATTAATTTGAGAAAAGAAATAATTAGAATAAAATAAAAAACAAATGTGTTCAATAATTGCAGGTTAAAATCTAACAACAAAAAAAAAATGCAGGTTAAAGGGAAGGAACAATTGGAAATGTCGTTAATAAATGAAATTAAGAGTTCAAAGGAAACACATCAACACGAAAACGAAATCAATAAATTGAACGATAATCGTGATTTAGTCACTAGTAGTAGTAGCGCATTGAATTGATTGCACCCCCTTTTCAGCATTTTCGATCGGGATTAGTCAATTCAACCTAAAAAAGGAAACTAGAGCAATAAAGCAAACTGCGCAATAAAACGAATTAACAGAAAAATCACACTTGCAAATCGTCTTTATTTCCACTGATAGATTAACACATTAATTAATTGAGAAATCGTTTTCACACACACTGATATGATCAGATGGCGGTAAAAACGGAAAAATTAAAAAACGTACAGAGCTGTGAATTAGAGAGAGAAAGAAGTGTAAGCGACCTTAAACTTCCGGAATCACAGCCCCAAATTCAAATTCAACCCATAAAATTGGTTTTTATGTCCACAACTGCGAGGATTTCGAAGAGAGAACGGAGAATTGAAAGGAAGGATTATTACGAAGAAGATGGGAAGAATATTTATATACAACAAGAGAGAGAGGGATTCCAATTCACACCAAGATGCGATTTTTTTTTTTATTTCAATGATAATGATAATTAATGAGATGTTTATCTTAAATAATTTTTGGAAATTCTTTATTGAATTTGAATTATAAACATCATTTTGTTCTCCAAGCCTTTTTTAAACTGGATTAGGCTTTGTGAAATTTTTTACACGGTTTTTTTTTCGCATAGGTTAAAGAGATTAATTATGAAATATTACCTTTATTATCAAATTATTCCAGCATTTTTTAAGTTTTATTTTTTTTTAATTTTGATGCTTTATTTGATAGGAAATTTAGCTTTTTAATCTATATCTTAAGAATATGGTTAGAAAAAAAAAAACATTTTTTAAATTACAGGTTAACTCTATTTATAGTGCTGCTAAATTCGGGGGAGATGGTTTTCAATTTATTTTTTTTAATATTAGGTTTTATTTTCATTTCCATGTACTTATATATGAATCTGTGGGCACATCTATTTCAATCTATATACAAGTGCGTCTAAATGTCAATGGAAAATAGAATTGATTTTGTCCGATGTCTTAAACTTTTATTATCGATTATGAAAGAAGTTTTTTTCTTGCATGTTTTCCGATTAACCAATAGAGTGACGGATAAGGTTGTACATTTTTGCCACTCTGTCTAATGTGTCGATATTAACAGTGATTCATGTCTTCTGGACTTCATCCTCAAGAATGTTGCCGGGTAGAGCTCGCTCGCCCAAATTCTTTCCTAATAAAAAAAAAATATACAAGTGAATAATTTATAGATATATAAATAGTGGATTCTCACTCCACTTCCTTAATTTTCATTTTCAATAATCAATTTTGTTAATATGCTGATAACGAAAAAATTCTCTGTTTGCATTTTCTTTACCCAAGTTTTAAATAGTAAAGTCTTACCGAATTTTCACATTCAAAAATTAGTTATATGCAATTTTCATCCATTTACTAATTCCAGTAACAAATTTATTATTATTCTTTTTTATTTGAAAGATTTCAACTAATAATAGATCTTCTTCAAACCACCTTTGACTAAAAATAAACAAACTAAAATAAAAATCTCCAAATTCTTTCCGTTATCTTCCTGCTCAAAATCATTTTAGGAGAATGTTAATTAGAGCAACCGATGAATCACTATTTTGAAAAATATTAGGTTTTTGGGAAATTTTGGGTCATTTTTCAGGTAAAGAGTTTCCCCAATTTAATCTTCAAACTATGAGACCATGATAAGAGGTGAAAACGTCTATTAGTAAGATAAATTAAACTAAATTGCATATAAGTCTTTTTTAACTTTTAAAAAATACTCTATCCGTTCAAAAATACATAGACTTTTACTATTTATGCACGTTTTTTTAGAAGTTAAAAATTATATAAAATATTAATTTTTTTTAATAATTACAAACTTAGTTTTTACCTTATTAAAAAAGCGTACGTGAATAGTAAATATAGTGTATTTTTGGACGGAGGTAGTATGAATTAGACCGAAACCCAAAAACACCCTAATGAGTTCATCCAATCATCCACTTGATTTTCGTTCAAATAAAAAATATATGTCATCAAAACAACACAATTTCAAATGGGAAAAAAAATTATCTTGGAATTAAACTAATTAGATAAGTTAATTAATTGAGAAAAACGTCAACTTCTTAGGGCTGGGAGGTGGTACAAAAATTACCACGTAATCGATAACCGAAGTTTTGGTACCAACCATTATCGGTACGGTACGCGGTAATAAAATTAAAATATCGTGGTACCGTAATATATATATATATAGTAATAACTTATTATAGTAATAACTTATAGTAATAACTTAATAAGGGATATATATATAGAGAGGGTGGTTCATGAGTATTCATTTTATTGTGTAACATGAGAACACATCTGGACCGTTGATTAGATGAAATGGATGGATGAGATTAAAAGACAATTTTAGTTTTTTTTTATTAAAAATCAGTGGGGTCCACATTTTTTTCTAGCCCACTTACTGAATTGGGAGCGTGTGTGATGCACTCTCTTGAAATTATTCGATGTTAAATCTGGATTATTCGATCGAATCGACGGATTATGTGATCGTATTGACGAATTATGCGATCGTATCCACTTGCCACATGATGGGTGGTTATTTTTTTCTTCGAATTATTCGATAATATCACTGGATTATTTGATCGTATTAATGGATTATGCAATAGTATCGATGGATTATTCTGATCGGCCAGCAACATGAAAACGCCATAAACTATTTACCAAAAATTATTCGATGGTATCGTTTGATCATTCGATGGTATTGCTTGATTATTCGATTATATCGCTTCATTATTCAATGGTTCCGTTACTTTATGTCATTGTAACAAATAACTAAAAAATATTCAATGATATCACTGGATTATTCGATTAGATCACATGATTATTCGATGCTATCGATACATTCAATATGTCCTAAACAAACTGGAATGCAAAAACAAGATGTCAACCAAATTGATACATCCCTGGTGCAACAATCCAATTTAATTAAGCACAAAAAACCCAGTTTGTTTAGGACATGACTGAGGAATAATCAAACAAACAAAACCTGTAAAATCAAGAACAAAACCTAATTCGAGATCTTCCACAAACCCTAACCACCGGATACCAATTAAAGATCCGCCATAGCCAAAGATACCTGGGTTTTTTTAAATCAATTTCAATTGATTTCGCAATTTCAACGAACCTGGTCGGCGACTCGGGGTGCTGCGTAATGGGCTCGGTTAGGCTGCTAGAGGGTTGGACTGTGTCACGGGTTGCCATCGCCGCCCGATCGAGACCCACTGTATCGTTTCTTGTGCTTTAGTTGGAAGACTCTCCGATCGAGACCCACTGTATCGCTCCACCTAATTCACTTGCGGGTTGCGATCGCCGCCCTTAAAGCATCATCAGCTACTGAAGCCGATGAGTCTGCAAGAAATAATGACAGCTACGCTTGAATTGTAGTACGATTGCTTTGTTCTTCAAAGGGGTAGAAACAGATGAACTCAATAACTGGTATATATGAGCAAAAGAAAGATGCATGGAACAATAATAGCGTAACACACCACAAAGAATTGTTGTTGCTCTTATTATATAAAAGACGTACAAATGTGTCTAAGTTGCAAAGGCTTGGAATAGAAATGGAAACAGATATACTATGGATACATGATAGTTTTGAATCATATTTAGAAATGGAAACGGATATACTCAAAGTTGCTTTGGCAGAAGAACATTTTATAGGCACAACAAAAACCTAACCGAAAATCTTAAACGAGCCTGATTGTCAGACAGGTTAGCAAGTAAAGCTATGAATTACAAAACCTAACCTTCAAAACATTGTTGGGCCTAATTTTCAAAGGCATGCTAATAATAAGCATACCTTATTCTGAAAATGTAACAAAATCATCATCTATGCATTCTTCAGGGGGGGTGGAATTTAGAAGCATATCTTACCGTTGTTGTTGCAAGTGGTATCTCAATAAAATTTGAGAAGAGATCCTTTATTGACTTCCCCAGCTCTTGCTCTATACTACGGCATACCTGAGTGAAAATCAATGATCAGGATGATAGACTTCATTATTAAGAAATCCTAGTAAGCTAAGGGAAAAAAAACGAATGACCAAAGCTTAGGAGCTCATATCTCCAAACACAATACTATTAGTAATCTCCTCACTTCATGAATGGCTTAGTTATGGAGCCTACTGATGCAGCATACTTGCTTTTTTTATTTATTAATGTAATCTATCAAATATAGCATTCCCATGAGGAATCACGTGACAATTTTTTTACTTCAAAATTCCCCTAAAATATTAGATTAAATCAAAATATCAATATCAATTGCAAGAGAATAATCACATCTAACTTAGTTGGTCAGCTGCTGTTTTAATCAAAAGATCAAAGATACTTGCCTGTATCAACACAAGCTACAATCATACACCTCTTTCTGCAAATAATTTTCCAAGCAGAGAATCCCGTGCTTTGTACCTTGATGAGATAAAAATTATAATTTAGTGGCGGAAAAAAAAAAGAAATTACTCTGCAATGACAAAAAGGGCAGGAAGTGAGATGTTGATAAAATCAGAAGAGATCCATAGATGCAACACAGGCAAAAAAGAAGAAAATGATATATCCACGAGAAGGAAGCTAAAGAAAGAGAATGATTAAAGGGGCTCATAAAATTCCCTTACTGTTTTCATCTCTCAGCCTAAAGCAACAAGAAATTGTGAAGAATTTATCACCTCTTGAAGTGTGTACGAACCAATGTGTCATATAGAGGTCTCTAGTGAACTGTTACGGATAACCTCCTCTTGTACTTGTGTATTACTTTAACAAGTATATTTCCCCATCTAACCTATGAGCAGAAGAAAAAACGATCAATTTGAAAGAAGAGACCAAATAAAATTGTAATAGGTGTTTATGACTAATGCCAGAGAGTACATTCTGTTGGCGGCCAGGAAAATTCATCTCAGCTGGCAGCTTATTCCATATCAGATGGAAAGGTATAGGTTAAATAATAAAATCACAAATCCAAGCCAAAGATCAAGAATGATAGGACTCAAAAGTAAAACCAAACGCAAAAATAATTAAATTAATGACCTTTCTTTGTAACTTTAAGCATGACTCCAATCTATTAGAAAAGAAATTTTACCTCGGGTAGCAGCATCCACCTCTCTCCTTTGCCAAACCAAAATCAACAAACATTGCCTAATCAATGCACATGTACAAACATCAAGTATATGTTAGATTACATCGTATTAATAAAAATACAAATACAAATACTATAATCTATACAACATTATGCATATCGGAGATAAACAACAGAAGGAGCTTCAAACTTACCTTAGCATGGCCAATATGAAGGTACCCATTTGGCTCAGGTGGAAACCGTGTATAAACTTTCCCTCCAGTTTTTTTCAAGTGCTCATTAAGAATTTCCCTACTATTACAAGCTCTCAAGATGTGACCATCACTGAAAAATACTTCAGTGTGCACCTGAAAATCACCATATACTAGCCTATAAAATTCTTAGCGGCCTTAATTATGGTTGAGAATGACCTTAACAATCTTTGAATCAGCCCACGGCTGCTGCTTCCTTGCATGTGCAAATAATTCACCCACTAACAAAGAACACAGAAATATAATTTTTGAAGATAAATCACACAGGAAAAAAAAAACTGAGAGAATGTTATCAATCTCAAGTAGACCTATTTACTAGCAATACAGGACAAAGTTCAGGTATTAGAATAATAAGAAAAGAATTATTTTTGACAATATCAAGAGTGAAAGCTTTCTTGTAAGTTTAAGCTAATGAAAGATGCCAGCAATGCAATGTTCAAGAGTCAAGACTGCATAAAAAATAAATAAAAAACAATATCCACAATAAGATTAAGCACACTGAAAATCTTTTTTCCTCCGAATTTTTTCCTTTTTGCAAAAATATTTTCCTTAACAAACTAGATATTAGACTTCCATCTTTGCCACAACTATTTTGATATCAACGGTTTATTAAAACTTTTTCCGGAAATGGAAAGGATATACACCTTACATCATTCCTAAGCATAAAGCAAATCTAAAAATCAAGATCAATATTAAATCTAAGGTCAAGTGTCTATCCAGTCTCTGAAGCAAGGTAAGTGCATATGCACAAAAATAAACGATGTCACCCAAAAAGAACACCCTAACAGTCCAGATAAAGTGCCGGTTAAGGGTTAGGAAATGGGTATTCATTACACCAAAAGGCAATGTTTAGTTTTTACTGATAGAACTTTTATAAGGATCTGAAAGTAGAGAGAAAACAACATCTTCCTACCGCAAAAGGACTATGCTGTTAAGACTCGAAAGTAGTAAAAGACCATGAAACATATGAAAAAACACAACATTAAAGTGCTTTAAGAGACATTGACAACTCAGTAACATAAGACAACGACTACTGACCCTTTGTGCGGTAGTGTTGCTCCATAATGGCAGCTTTGTTCTCTTCAAAAACCTCATTAACGAGTTTCTCAATATCTTGTGTAGATAATTCAATCCCTGATCAAGAAAAATATAAGTATTTATCCATTGAACAAATAGAAATGAAAATGCAGAATCCAGGGCCCATTAGGTTAAGGATTAGATAAACAAAAAGGAAAAGAAATGAACATAGTCTACTGTTCTCCTTTGAATTGTTATTCATTAATATATATATATAAAGGAATACTTTCAACTCACGCTCTCATTTTCTATACAAAATTTGGCTTCATTCCCCTATTCCGTGTCCATAAAATTCAACCAAAATGGGTAATAAGAGAGTCAAGATATGCAATACCACAAACACCCCTAACCCTTCCAAAATAAATAGCAATTAGGCAACATTGAGGATCATATGAGTTCATTGGATATAATCATAAATCTCACCAACTCCACAAGCCTTCTCAAACTTGGACAGATCGAATTTCTCTGATCCTGTATTTGAAAAGAATGATAATGCAGCATCCAACTGAGCTGTGGTTTTTATCTGCATAAATTTGTTGCCACAAATAACAGCTAAACTTCTAAAAACATTTGACTGATAAACTGACATGCAAACCACACACACTAATTAATGCTTCAAACAAGGCATCAAGAAACCATGCTTCTAACCTTTGTTGAGACAATATATTCCAGCAGCTTCGAACGGTGCACCAAGACACTAACAGGGAATCTAGTTGCAACCTGTCACACAAATGA